>CM042197.1:277054-372273 GCA_023539305.1 Ilex asprella
CGTGCAATATCAAATCATTTGGCACAAGTGATTAAGCAAATCAAGTTACAATTGATAAGTATTTGATTAGAATTCAAATAAACACTCAACATAACTAAATCAATACCTTTATTCATATTATATTATGTATTTTGTAGAATTAAAATTTGTTCAATTAGGTAAGAATGGAAGTTCATATTTTGGTATAAGCAGGAAGTTCAAAATGCAACTACAAAGCACAAAAAAAACTAGCATATCATCCTCCCAATAAAGTATTTGGAGTAAAAGCTAAAGCTGCCTGGTGTTCTGGGTGGGTTTGAGTTTGATAGGAGAACAAAAATGAAAGCCTTTTTCCCTCTCATTGGCAGCCATGAAGACAAGTTTGAGACATCGCTCCTCCCCCCAAAAAAGATAATAAATTTATTCATATGAACACATTTGTTAGGGTAGCTTCAGACATTATCATCGAAACAACAAGAGTGGGAGAAAGAAGTTTTAACAAGATATATAAACATAGAACGATATTAACAGTGCAACAAAAGAGCCAGAAGTTACAAGCCACTAGCTTCAAATAGAGGTTGGCACTGAGCACCACTTTAAAGCATTGTTTTCAAATTAAGCTCGACAAGAAACTCTTTCGTACTAAACAAATGCATTCTGCAAGTGAGGGGCGGACAGACATATGAACAGAGTCTCCACTTCATCCCAGACATGCACATGGCATGGTGGAGACAGGGACTGAACTAACATTCCAAATACTAAGATGCCCAATCTCTGCATTTTCCCGTCTTCATTTTATCATGTTCAGATGCACAAGATGATAAGGGAAACAGAAAATGCACAAGTTTCCGTAAAATGAAGTCGAGGAAACAGAAGTCAAGTCTTTGATACCCCGTTCAAAAAAAAGGACTTTGATGCTAAATTTTGGAATTTGTAAGTTCTAACAAAATGGTAGGGCACAGATTCTGGGGGGGAAAACATGACAGTTGAGGCACAGACTTTTCAGCGAAATTGGGCAACAGCTATATAACATTCTAGTCTTCCTGCAGTCTGGCTCTCTTTATCTTCAAATAAATCTTTCTCCTACAATCAGAAATATACAGAGGTATTCCCAGAATATGGCATACATAGTATCACATATGTGTGAGAAAAGAAAGAAGAACATGCCAATATATGCATCTCTCATAAAGATACCAGTCTTAATATCAAAAAGAACATGGTCAAGAATTTCCAAGGAAAATTTATCAGTATTAAGTAAAAGCTGTGGTGTTGTACCTCCCATGGCCGATCAGAGGTATGAAATTGATCAATGTTTTCTGGAGAGAAGATCCATCTTACAATGGCCAAATTAGATATAAGCCGATAACCCATCATTCGATCAATCGCTATGGCCGTCATTTGAGCACTGTTCTTCCAGTAAGAACTTATTTCATCCATCAACGTGACTTGTTTGTCCTCATCAAGACAAATCTTTGCAATGACTTGACCATACCTCTCCAACACAGTGATCAAATGAGTAAAGCTTTTTGATCCAACATGGAGAAGGGTTTGAACAACCACTCTGAGGGCAATGTCAAGACCATGAACTGGGATTACTTTTTCTTCAACCCATGATATTATTTCACGTGCAGTTTGCCTTCCTTTCACCATGCCATTAAGTTCGACAGAAAGTGTATTTTCAGTTTGATCTCCACCATCTTCTGCATTGTATTTGAAGTTGGGTACACCTTTTGGCGGAAGTAACTCTTCTAAAGCAGGGGTATTCTCAATGCTCTGTATGAAGAAAAAATAAAAGAAGTCACACAGGTGATAGTTGACAACCACAAGCAGAATCCACACTATCTCCTAAGAAAACAAATTTAAGAAGCAGCAAATTTTTCCTACTTCCAATTACCCTTTGACTCAAGCATTATTTCCTGTGGAATACTAGGAGATGAAGCCACATCCTGAGAAATTTCATTCAGGGAGTATTTGACACTAATATTTGGACTTTGCATGGTTCACTGCGGCACAGAAATTAACAAATATCGAGACACAAGCTGAATAAAACTAATTCTCTGCTCTAATTGTCGAAAACGCAAATACCAATTAACAATGTATACAAGCTTACTCGAAATGCAACCATATGACACCACAGATCGTAAACACTAAAGCTATCAATAAAAGTGCCACTGCTATTGATTGAATTTAATATCCAGTCAGTGTGATTTATTATTGGATGCACAGCATATAATGACAATCAATCAGCGATTACTTTTCACTTGTGGAGTATCAAAGAATATTAAAAATGAACAAAAATAAAGGCACTTGTTGACATCATATTTCTAGAAATGCAATCAGCAGGAATTACTAAAAATTTCAGACATAAATTAGCACCTGCTTAATTTTGTCCCAGTATGACAAACGCACTTCTCTTTCCAGGACCTCTTGAACAAACAAACGTTGTGGGGCCCATTTTGGAAGGTCCAACACAAAAGCCCATTCCTCCCATGGCCAAATGAACTGAAAGTTTGCTCTGCAAAATTAAGTCACTAATTCAATGAAACCAACAAAATCCACATAAAAAGTTAAAGCAACAAAAACTTAAAACTTGATGCAATTATCATCACACAGCAATAGGGGAATGCCGAAAGCATTTTGGCAGAAATATGCCTAATTGGACAAAATGATACAGAACAAGACATGGAAAAGTCATGACAAGAAGAGCAAGTTAACAAATTAACATATACAGAACCACAGGGATATAAAGTGGAATTCTCAAAACATTGAAAGAGATCCCCAACATTCCAACATAAAAGGAGCAAAATCAGAAAACACTACAACTACATAATGTCCAAAGTACCTGAAAATTACATATTCTTTTCTTTTTCTAAAAATGGTATCACATATATCTCTTATTCTTGATCTTTAACCTAAGAAGCACGGATACTCAACCTAAGCTCCCATGAGTGTATCTAATACGCAATGGATATGAATACAGTCTGCATCAGATATGGATTCGCGCACCTGATACACCCATGTACATATCACAAAAATGATTTAAAAAAATTTGGATCCACACTCCTAGGATATGCCAAAAATAAGCGACACATACATATAGGATACATGGTATATAACGGAGCTAAATATATGGTTTTTATTCTTAAAACAGGGGCATTGATGTGAATATAATAAGCATTTTCTTAAAACACGAAAAATGCAACTGTGACCTGACAATGGTTGATCTATCAAGGATTGTACTGAACCAGCACTTCTTCAACATGTAATTATTTGAAATTTAAGGTCGATCATAACCAGGAAAGCCAAAGCAAGAGACAGACTTGAACATATTAGGTGGATTATTATTTAATCAATCTTTTAGATGAATTGTTTACTGAAATTCTTGAATTATGAGTCCTATTGTCGAAGTTTGTTTATGATTTACGAATTTGTTTAATATAGCATATACTCCATCTATTGCAATATAAAACAAGCCTGATTGCATGAGTACTCTCGACTATAAGCACTACCATCAGGCAACAGTAAATGCATTGCTTAAATTTTATCACCTTATTGAAAAAAGGGAATAAACTGTTTATTAAGACATTACAGAAAATGCATACCCAAATGGAGCTTTCAGGAAATTAACTTACAAATGGTGCGAAAACCAAAGGACTAGGCGAGTTCGGCATTCCATATCCAAATCAGCTATCTGATCAAAAAGAGCACGGACAGCCCCAGCTACAACTGCTGGAAAGGCCCCTGGAAGAGCCTATAAATGAGAACTTGTAGTCAGAAAACTTCTAAAAGTGCAAGTTTATTGACACTCCAAAACTGCAGTCCTTAAAGCTCAAAGAGACTTATCCAACGAGAACGAAACAGTTATGCCACAGTTATAGTCATGTATAATAGATTTGATAATACCTTACAGAGGTCCATAATAACCAATGTGTAAAATATTGGCTTGAAAGGGGGTTGTGGCAACAAAAGAAGCTGAAAGAGAAAAAAAAATAACCAATTATTGTTTCATCAGATCATTAATTGACACAAAAACATGTTCAAAGCCAACAAAAAATAACCACCAAGAGAGATGAAACTCGACATACTATAGCTCTTGTGACACAACAAAACTCACATAGTTTAAGCTCCAAGGCATGATATACATAAGCGAGGGTGAATGCAATAAACATTTTACAATCTGTTATTTGTACGAGAATGATGATAGTTGGATACCTCATTGCAGTCATTTATTATACAGAGGCTTGTAAGCTTATTCAATCATACCCTTCATAGTAAAAGCAATCCCTCAAATACATCACTTCTTGGCCCATCTTACAGGAAAAGCTCTTCATGCATCTTTTCTAGCTTTACCCTACCAGTGGATTAAGCTTTTGACAAGTTCAAATTCAAACTTATAAACACCAACATCAGTGATGCCATAAAAGAATCAAAATGATACCAAACCCTACCCAGTTCTTTCAGAATTATATAAGCTACATGAAGGACCTACTTCCAACGAGTACCTCAAGACAATCTCCATTGATTTAAACCAATTTTCTTCACACAAAAGTAAGTTCCTCACATCTATGTGGGCATTAGACAAAAAGTATTGGGGGTATGGCTCCTCCTTCTAAACATGAACTGTTGGGGCCTCCACTGTAGCCACTTATTATTAATGGGAGCTTTGCAAACACCCTTTACTACATCTACTAAAAGCAAAACCTTAAATAAGTAAAACTCAAACAACCAGGACAAATTGATGTTGGTTGAATTTACAGAAATATTTCAGGAACTTCTTGTGTTTGCATTCTTGGGACTTTAGTGGTCCAGATGCTTCTTGAAGTGGAGCTATTGGTTGTTTAGAATAGTCAGAAGGGATACAATGCTTAAATTAGGCATATCGTCCGGAAAGCAAACGTTTGAAATCATTATCAACTCAACCACTAATTCTTTGGCCAGTTATCCGCAAAATAGTCATCTATGAAAGGAGGTCTTTTCCTATCATGTGATGTCTTCAAGACAGGATTCAGAGTGACAGCAAGCAATAGTCAACTTTTCTGGCGGAAAAAAAGCTCTCCTATTGCAAGGTTTTTTGTGCTCTAAGATACCTCCTTTAAAAATTTGGTTATCCTATATCAATTTGCTCTTGTTCTATGTATGTTTCTCTTCTCAATTTTATACATTCCTCCTGCTTCTTTGGAGATAACCACCACCGACTTGCATTTCCTGTCCATTCCCTCCTCTTCGGTGAAATCAAAACAAAATAAGGTAAATATTGTTCTTCAGAAAGAACATCTCAGGCTTATTTGCGCCCTACTAACCATTGATGAAATGTTTTCTCAGTGACCAAAAACAAAACTCAACTTTTACGTAACTATACAAAACAGACGTAAGGTTTAATAAATTTGAATGTATATTAAAAAAAAATAAACCAAAAATGAAAGAAAAAGGCTTCCTCAACATCTGATTCACTTATTGCGTCTCTAATAATGACACAGAGCACACTTGCAATAAATCATTCGTTTTTGTACCACAGAAATGTTAATTATACATTACAAAAAACAAAGTGAACTTCTGAAAAAATTAGCCTCTCATTCCAGCAGGAACAAAAAAGATAAAAGTACTGAATTTTACCTGAGAGAATATTGTCTCGGCCATAAGATAGTCATATCGGAAAGGCACAGGTAGGCCAACCAAGTAGGAAGTGCATTCCTTTCGACTAGCTTTGCATGAAGCAAGAAACACAAGAATAAGAAGATGGCGTCTAAAAGCCCCAGGTTATAAATCTAACCCAATTAAACAAATGATAAGAATGATTTGACACACTTTCTGCATCATAGAAGAGACTAAAGCACCAAGGTAGTAATTTTAAGCTAATATAGGTATATAGCCAAATATCTAAGGAGTCGATAATGTCTACAAACCAGCCATTCAAGAACAAAAGCACATCCAACAAATACTCTTCCACAACAAAGCGATCAATAGGTTGTAGATCCTGCCATCAAAACGAAAACAAAAGAGTACTTATATCAACAAATAAAGCACATCAGGGTATAAGTGCATTGATAAGCACAAGAATGTCATCGTAAATAATGCAACTCATACATAAGCTTACCCAGTCCAAAGACCCACATGATGAATGGTTTAAAGATCAGGATTCAAGTGGCGACATAAATAATGATTGCCAAATCTTCATATATTTCAGCACATAAAGACTAAGTAAAAGAAAAACCCAGTCCATATTACTCTAACTAATAAAACTAGAACGATAAAAGGGTCCCCAAACTCCCCATGTTTGGGAGTATAGAGGCAGAGAAAAAGGAAATGAAAAAAAGATTACATTTGTTGATTTGGAAAGACAATATTGAAAATTACTTTTCATAAAAATTAGGGACAAAAGCAGTAATCAATAAAATGAATTTTATTTCTGCTGCAAAACTTTCATTTTATCGAGAACAAAAGAAAAATGGATCAAAGGCTCCCCAATCCTTCCATTTCTCTCCTTTTCTCCCGTCTTAAAAACTCATCCATTTCTTTATTTTCACCCATAAATCTTTTCATCCAAACGAAGTGTCAATTTTCTAATTCCTGTTCAAATGGTCGAACTGTCACATGAAACTTACGTGATGACAGCTGCGAGTAAGAGGTATTCTCTGGGAACATGGAAAATTTGACTAACAACCCTATGGTTTATGAAAACACACTTGACACTTTAATCCGTCTCCTGCTCTGCAACTCACCCACCCAACCCCGCACCCCCAAAAAAAAACCAAGCAAAATCACTAACCCAACCACCACACCCTCCCAACATGTAACCACCACAACCTCACCACTGCAACATCAACAAGAAACACCTACACTGATGGACACTCACAGAAGCCCACAAGCACACATGCACCACTTAATATCATCGACATGGAAAACGCACCACAAGTGCTTCATCAGAATTAAACCCAACCACAAACCCAGTTCTTTATTAATTCTAATGATAACCAATTCAACCATCAACCATCAATCGCCATTATTTCTGATCCATGATATGTGTGTGTAACTACTACTCGCGGTGAGGTTTAGTGTAGGGGTGTTTCTTCATATAAGGTACAGCAGTGTGTGTATCCTTTAGGTCTTTGCAACAGAAAAAGAAAAAGAGAGGGAGAAGAAGAAACCGCTACGTCACAAAATACCCTTGGGCATTTTGCCTTCACCAATTAAATGTCCTATAATCGATGGGACTTTTTCAACATAAATTGAAAGCTTTAGGTATACAATTGGGTCCAGATGAGAATATTTTATTTATTAGGCTTTAGTCAGGTATTGGCAGGTTAAGAAATCTTTGTCAATATATCATGGAAACCAATAGGTGCAATTAGACAGCCCCTCAAAGCCAACAGAACATATTGTCACTTCATTTTCGGTAAATACCTGTTGTCAATATCAATAGGCATCGAGCATGCAAAATCTCAAGAATAATGCCAATGATGCAGGAATTGTAAACGAGCATACAAAATCTCAAGACTAATGCAAATGATGCAGGAATTGTAAACTAGTCCAACGTATACTTAAACAGATTCAGAGTACATATACAGAAAAAAAAATATGATAACTCTAATATATCCTTAAACAATGCTTTCAAGGAAATTCTAAACTGAAGATATTGTGAAATGATGCAAGTTAAAATCAACACACATATTGATGCACAGTAAAGGCACCAAAGTTATGTGTCCTTCAAAAGCTAGAATTTGAAGAGGTAACAATAAATAAATTACACATGGGTGTCATGAGTCCAATAACAGTCTTGAATGGGTAAGACAAGGAACAGACAGCATACTGATTGTTAGCAGTAGAAAAGGCAGCAAATGCATTGCTTAATGACAGAAGAATTTGCACACAGCAAAACATATGAAGATGAAATAGCATTCCATTAATCCACAATCACAACTGTCAACATCTTCAACTAGTAAATTACCTCAGTTTTATTTGCAGGAAATATATTAAGCCTGTGTATCCTCTGAGGATATATCAACTCAGCATCATGCTTTTGTCTACCATAGGTGATCCCAGAAAGTGCTGCAGGCTGACCTGGTTGCTCAGGGCAGCTGATGGGACCAAAATCATGAGACTTTCCAGCAACCAGCTGCGCCTCAAATGAAAGGTGGGGTCTGGGAACTAGAAAAGGAAAAATATCATGTGAAACGAAGCAAGTGGCAAAAAATTAAGCAGAAAACAAAAGTTTGGCGAATGAAAAAATTTGCTTCTCAAAACTCGTATTAACTTAAGGAACGGACAAGAAATACATGTGCAGCAGGTATACAAATAATGCAACGTTAAAAATCTGTTTTGTAAGATAATTCACATTGTACTTATACCCAAAAGAAGAAAAGAGGATACGAACTGTGCAGATAACGCAAATACACCGTGGGATCCCAGTCTCTCCTTTTCCATTTTTCCTTGCATGTCTCCTCTTTGTGGTTTATACAATTTCAGTAACACCAAATTTAAGAAACAACAGACAGATAAAAGTGCAGTATGGGCTTCAAAAAGGCGACCATGAAGAAGAAGGAAAATAGAGAAAAGGATCACCTCCCCCACCACCAACTTGCCTTTTCAAGACCTCGCTGATTTTCTTATCATCCCCAATTTTTTAAATTAACAAAACTGTGAAATTGATCAATGGAAGTGAGTCAATAAAATATCATCCTTGCATGTGATAATTAACTGGAAGTGTATTACGTCATACACAAGCCCTTAAAATGCCCTAAATAGAAGTGTCGGAAAGCTCAACCATCACTTCAAGGATTTCATTCATCAAGTTCTTCCTCAACAAACCAAAAATGCATGATTAAAATGATGTCAGATAAATTAGTACTTCACTGATCATCCATGGCAATTAACTTTCAGTGCAATTATTCAAGTTATGGTCCAACAGAAATTAAAAAAAAAAAAAAAAAAAGCGAGCATTCTGTACTTTGGACTGCTCACAGTATATTACGATAAGATGCAAATTTGAGTACACAAAAATTGAGTTCACCACTTCTATTCATTCAATGACAAATTAACCAAAAAATAACTCAAATATGCACACGCAATAAACCAGCTAAATCTCAACAAGAAAAGTAGATAACAACTTCTATTTCTAGGATGCATAATTGGCAAAACATATAACTGAGAGGCCAAATGATTTTGTTTTTTGGGATGGGGTGGCGATGCGGAAGGAGATAAAGGTATATATGGAGGATTAAAATCTAAAGAAACATTAAGGTATAAGATAACAATACCACTTTCAAGTTTCCATCCATTGTTGGAAAGATTCTGGATCCGACTCCATAAATCTTCCATAAAATCCTGAAGATAAAATAAAAGAATAAAGTTAAATGACACAAATCCGCTACAGAATATCATTCAGGCAAATTAAATATGACATCTGAGCTGTTTGGGATTCTTGAGAAGTGGTTCAAGCAAGGCGCCGAAGCATTTTTAGTATCCAACTTGTGAAAACATGCAATTAGTCTCAGAAAATGCTCTGCCCACCTCACTTCTCTCTCTTTTGTATTGCTTTTCCAACATAAGGACGACTGTTTCCTAAAATGAAAAAGGTTTCTTTTCACCTACTCTGTGCATAGCTAAAAGGGTAACTCCTATCCTCACATACTTGCTTCCTAAATTGCCTAGAAAGCCCCTCATTGGTTATTTCAAATTTCACGGAATTATGTGAAATTACCAAAAATATCTTTGGAGCATTCCAAAAGCCAGAACTGAGAGAGGACATCCAATTCCAATTTACAAGTCCAGGCCCATTTACACATTCCAATGGCATCCAGAGTGAGAACCACTCAAACAAATAAAAGTTGTCCTCCTTGGGTCATTTAGAGGTCATTCTTCATCCTCTCCAGAAATCATGGAGCTATCCCCAAAAAGTATGGCGCTAATGGCCTGGTAGTTTTTTACCTATTATCATTTCAATAAGTTCATGGTTTCCCCATCACACAGGTTGTTTTACCCTCTATATCTGTCTTGATGGCATTTGGTTTTCTTGACAAAAAAAAAAAAGAAAGAAAGAGAATAAACTACAACCAATTATATCCATAAACCAATATAACTAATTATAAGGAAAATACCTTTTCAATATTTACCCAAAACAAAATAACCAAAAAAAAAGCAGAGTATACCTTTTCAGCATGAGCTTCATCAGTTTCATCAATATCCTCAAACACAGAGAAACCAATGTCAGAAACACGTCTCCTTATTCTTAAATAAGATTCTATTCCAACCATAACCCTTTCAACTTCCTCAGGAACTTGCTGCAAAATCAAAGGAAGAGGCTCAAGCAATCCTTCTCTGAAGCAAGAACAATCTCAGAGATGGTAACTACAGCAAAACGAAAGCAAAGTTTTTATAAGTCCATTAGACCCAAATACAGAGGGCAAGTAAAAGAAAATTGGTGATTGGTTGAGGTAGTGGGTTGTCAGTGACCACCATGATAGGTGGAATTTGAAAAACCTCCATTCAGTAGGTGGTAACAACAAATAGGATATAGTTAGGGATCAATAAACCGTGAAAGGGTACAAGTAGCACCAATAGAGAATAAAACAAGAGAATCGACTCAAGCACTTTGGCCATGTTTAAAAAAGATCTATAACTGCACCTGTGAGAAAGAGGGATCTAATACCTATAAATGGTAATCTGAAAGGTAGCGATGGACCAATATTAACTTTGGACAAACTATTAACAAACAAATGATAGCTTGGGATTTAGCAGAAACTATGGCCCTTGATAGAGCACAATAGAAGAAAAAGAGTCATTCATATAGCAAAACCCAAAGTATTTGGTAGAAAGCTCACTTGAGTTGAGTTGTCTATTCAGCAGGTGATCCTTCTCAAAAGAATAACTTTGAGATTGCCTAATATGAACGAAGTAAACTTCAAAAAAATACCTCAACAAGTTCTGCACCTCCCCAAGGAAGGCAGGATAAAATACAAGTTATGTAAAAGTCAGCACGTGCTTGCCAAGAGGGGTTTCCTTTCTCCTCATCCACTGTTGTTGCAGCCGATGATATAAATGTATCAAAGACATCCACCAAAGAACTTGGTGGGAGAACTTTGCCGCACATCTAAGGAGCACAAAAAACCATAATGAGTAAACATCACAAGGACAAGAAACCAGATAAAAATTTGAAAGCAAAAGATTATTTTATCCCCTGATACATGGATAGTGAATAAACACGAATGTTTGCATAACCAACTGAGCAAAGATGGGCATTATTATCTTCATATGCGTGAAGCATAATTAAGCCCAAGAAAGATAAGCAATATGCCAATAATGTACATTGTTACTCATGCTTTGTCTAAAACTATGACATTGAACAATATAAGATAAAAATGAAAAAGAGCAAAAATGAGGCAAAAAATACAAAGACAGAAATAAGTCAACTAAGTATTTGGCCAAACAGTTTTTCCCATTCTTTTAGCATTTAAACCAATATTTCTCCCTTCATTTTCATAAAACATTAAGTAACTCTTCACAAGCCATAATTTTCATTTTCTTCCAAACTTCTCCATCTTGAAATCAGAAATTCTAAAATGTCTCCCCGTCCAGCGCAATTGTTATTATTTCTGTACATAAATCACAAATAGATAGCAGTAGAAAGAAAATGAAGTTAAGAGATGGTCCCTTCCTGTCCAAATCCCTGGGGATACAGAAGAAGAGTTAATGTTCACAAGAAAACTAACTTTGCCTTCAAATTGAGTACATCATGGATGGTAAAATATCAACAGCAACACTGACACCAAACATACCAAAGCAGTCAGAAATCGCATCTGTATACGAATCCGATTGCAATTTCCATAATTTAGAGCATCCTGGAAAAAGACAAGAAAGGAAACGTCATTTGGGGCAAAAACCTCAGCAAAAGAAGTGTATATTAACAAATAGTATAATATCTTCCTAGCATCAATGCAATAGCACGCCAATTAAAGATTAATCAAAGTCACAGTCAAGGTAAATCCAGTTACATAAAATTGAAGTAGAAGGTCAAAATTGCACACTCTTCCACCTAAAAAATGAAAATCACTGATTTGACAACCCCTTAGTCATCCATAATCCTATCAATTCAGTTCACACAAATATGTCGATCCTTCCGTTCAGTGAGATTTTTATCAGCATCAAGCAACACCACAAGCATCATTCCAAGCAGTCCGCGCAATAAGACATTTTATGGCCTTTAGATTGATGCAAAGTTAATTCCAAAATAAAACGTCATGAACCCTCCTTGAATTTGAGTATGAGACCAATTCTTTAAGATTAATTTTGGGTATGTTTGTATCCCCTGCTCTCGTTCTGACACAAGAGAACTCAAAACTCTTAATCCTTCGAATTTAGCATGAAATTGGAGGCAACTCATGGTTATCACGTGTCAAAAGTCTGCAAGTACACATGTAAACTTCAAACAGTTTTGCAATGAAGTTAGCAGATGTGGACCATATCGAACCACATCAATAGCAGATAGCCAATATAGCAGCAAAATTTACCTAAAGTTTTTTTAAAAACAAAACCACAAACAAGTCAAAAAATGACAACATATTTAGGGTTCTTCTAAGAACACGACCATATTTACCGAGCATAACATAAACTGGACCATTAAATGGAAGTATCAAACGCCTAGTTGCATACAAAAATAGGGAAGCACTTCTGCTAAACAAGGAAAAAAATAGTGGAAGGTATCCTTGCAATCAGAGCCAAGATTTAAGACTTGCTTACCTGAAAATTAGTTTGAGTGTTCTCCACTACTGTCCTGACAAACTCTTCATTTTCCAAGTTCAGCAAACCAACCTGCAGAAAGAAAGAGATAAAGATTGATAAACAACTACAGGGAAAACTTTTTTTATCTTCAAGAAAGCTGAATACACAAAATACTCGTATATAAAGCACATAATCAAGCTTGTCAGTTTCTTTTACATGCTCAGTGGAGAGAGAAGAGCATTAGCTGCAGATGAGACATTAAGACTGAATAGATGTTAATAGCAAGTTTGATGATTTTTGGGGGGCGAATTAATTCACATAACCACTTCCGTTTTCATAGTAACAATTCAACTCAATTACGCCCAAATTACTGAGGGCTTGCTATGTGAATCATGTTTCATCAAAGACTCTCATTCCCTTGTACCTTAGTTCTTACAAAGTTGTAGTGATATCTATCCAGCTTTTACAACATATAAGTTTTTTTGTAGTACCTTAAAACATAGAGTACGTCTGGAGCCCAAAATTCAGCACTTGCCTTAACCATTTACGTATCCAAGACTCACTTATTAACTTTCTAGTAGAAGGCTTCAAATATAACAAATTTAACCCTCTTATCTTCTTCACAAAACCTCCCTACTATGTGTGAATGTATCTAATCTAGTATCCACCAATCTTTCCATTCAACTATCTGTTGATATATAGTCCATACGCACATACAACTGTTGCAAAAGTAGAGGGAGGGTACCAACCACAAGAAAGAATGCAGGAAACACAATCAATGGACACTATTGAAAGGGGAAAATGTACCCTACCACCGTCCCATACAGAGGAATCTTGTGAGGCAATTGTTCAGCACATTGGAGGAGGAACTGCGAGGATGGAAAAATGATGTAAAAATTAAGCATTCAAAATCAGTAAGAGTCCTCTAGCAATGGAAAAAAAATACACAACTAATTTAAAGCTGATTTACACACATACACATACACACACATCTGAAATCCATTAGCCGTGAACCAATATTTATACCCCACATGGATTTGACTTCCTGTGCTTAATGGATTAAATATACATTTATGTATCTGCGGATGTCAGTGAATGATCTATAGTGCATTAGCCATGAAATAAATATAGGCATCCCCTATGATTGGATCATTCCCGTTAAGTCCTAATTTACCAAGTGGTGAAGTTAAAACTAAATTACATGGAAATCAACAATCAGATGCAATTAAATAAATGCTGAATATTTCTAAAACACATCACACCAAGGGGCCCTACCTGGAATGGCACCCAACAGTTGAACTATCTGCAGGTAGAAATGTTATATATACCATAAGGGCGTACTAGCAACCAAAATGATTGCACTTCATGGGAGAAGATGAACAAAAAGGCCAAAATTCAGATGAAAACTTGACCCTAACGTGCTACTGTCAAATGAAAGGCATTGTCAGAACAAGGCCCTTTGTGTTGGCAGTCATACTAAATCTCTTACATTATATATGTATTATGCCAAAAAAAGAGAAGTATAAGAAAAGCAAGTCCAAAATAGTTCTCTTCTAGCCCTGACAACCCCGTTGTCACAGCCCAGTGCCATGATATCACAAAGCAAGGGCATACGTAAATCTCACGCACTGTAAATACACAGTTTATCACACC
The DNA here is from genome assembly GCA_023539305.1 of Ilex asprella. Taxonomy (NCBI): domain Eukaryota; kingdom Viridiplantae; phylum Streptophyta; class Magnoliopsida; order Aquifoliales; family Aquifoliaceae; genus Ilex; species Ilex asprella. The sequence continues at coordinate 291,401 of CM042197.1, forward strand.
AAATTCACAAAATCCTAACAAGTTAAGATACCACACAAACAACCAACCGGAAGCACGCATATAATCATTCGCATCAGACTATGCAAGTGTCTATCATGTTTCATGGTACAAAATAGTAACTATCACAATCACACACTGAAGGCCCTACACGTGTTTCTTTACAATTACAACTTTAATTAAAAAATTAACATAACAGAAAATAAAGAGAATATCTACGCAGATACATACAGACAATACATCGTCCCCGGAGTTCTCTAACTCTCGCCGAATGATGCCGGAACATGTCTCCTACCGTTGCATGATAAAACCAAACGTTTCATTATTTAAAAAACCATTACAGTGTAAATAGAAAAAAGAAAAAGATTATAAAGAAAGGACACTGACAATGTGATCTTTGAAATCGATGTTGCCGCCGTATTCAGGGGACTTCTCGCCAATACGCAGAAGCAGATTCCTCCAGCTGCTCATTTCAGCCTAATAAATAATATACAATTGATTGATATATATATGTATGCCAACAAAGACCGGAACCAAAAGGAGGAGGAGGAGGAGTAGATCGAAGAACAGAGAGGGTTTTGGAGACAAAAAATGGACAGATATAAAAGGGAAGGGGTGAGCGGAGGTATTGGAAGGGTTTTTGTGATTGTGTTTAGAAACAGCGGAGCCGAGCGCAGCACCAAACCCTAATCAAGAAAACCCGACCCGATATTTTTATTCACAGCCACGTTTCCAAATTCACAGCGAGTTTAAAAAGCTCCGAGTCTAAAAATTAAAACTTTAAAATATTTTATTTATTTTTTTAATTTGTCTCAACTCAAAAAAATTGAAAAACGTATTTAAGATATTTATAGGTGAAAAAAAAGGTAGCTTTAAACTGTTATACGGGGATTTCCATATTTTTTGATTGAATTATTATTTTTTTTATTTTTAAAATAATTAGTCTCCGATAAAGTCTCATTGGTGGAATTATGAGATTTTTGACTTACTCATTTTGGAAACGAACCTAACTAAGATAACATAGTGGTCAATCATCAAACTCCAATGTGAATTTCAAAACTCGAATCTCCAAAATCAGAGTGAGAAGTTTAACCGATACTTTAATTACTGAATTAGTCAATTGATAAAAATTGTAAAATATTCATGTGATAAACTAAATTGTTCTTTTTGTATTGTATGGGTGTATTTGACTTGTCATGGGAGGATTGGATATAGTTTTATCATAATCTCATTCAACTCAATCCAAAATAATTCAACCTAAATTAAATCTAATAAACATTATCCAATTCAATATTTGATTTGGATAGAAATAAATGGGAATCAAAATCAAGGTAAACGAAAGGACCAATACCACGTTTGAATGGGTAGGGCATGGTGGATAAAATTAGTTTGAATGAGTAATTTTTTTAGAAAGAATGAACAATAACAATTTTAAATACCATAAATTCAAGTTATACTTATTAAGTTTAGTATATTGTTTGAAGTTTAAACAATTGTAATATTTTGTTACACCACACAATTCAACCGCAACAACTATTATCACTTTTGTAATCACAGATGCATTTGAGGATCCTCCTAGTCTTGTGTATTCTTAGTTACGCCTCCAATTGATGTCCTCTTAATCTTGCAGCTAGATCTAGGTAGGTGCTTTGGTTTTGGTCTTTCAAATATGCCTGCCATCCATAACCATCGTCTCTTGTTGAGATTAGTAAGACATTGGGCAAAGAAATTATTATGAGAAATGGGCTTAATATTTCATCATGTTCAAAAACGGGAAGCAGCTTTTATTCTGTCTTGGCAATCTACACACACACATATATATATATATGCACATGGTCTAATCATCATCATCAAAGCTGCTGGAAGAAGCCAAGTCTGCCGGACTGTGGAACATATATAAGACGCTGCTCTCTAATCTTCTTTCCATTTAGAAGCCACCCACCGGAAAATATGGGGTGGTGAAAATATTCAGATGACCAGTGAGTAAGCCTCTGGAAGGTGTTTTGTCCAAGCTCCAAACTGCTTTCTTTCAAAACAAATAAAAGATCCAAGTCGCTCAACTGCAAATTAAGACCACTTGTAACGGTTGGTAAGCGATTAAAAACTCGAGCAAAATTGAACAACACAATGATGAATGACAGCCATACCACAACATCCAGGCGTTGGACATCTTACGCCTCGGGCTTCCCTTCTGTCCTGTGCCAAGGTATGTATTCTGTCCTGCCAAGATTACCAAGGGATGATGTATTAACTGCAATCGAGTGAAAAGATAAAAACTACACAGCCATTACCTTCATCTCGTATCATAAAAAACAACAGCATAACTATACACTTTCATTTGCCGGAAGACATGGCATCCTCAATCCTCCTGATGACCCGACTCAAACTACCTCCACTTTCCAAAGCTTTTACAGCAGCTCGATGAGCATGTTTGTGCCATTTGAGCAGATTATAAGATTGCAGAACTGACCACCTTGCTTGATTTGACATCTATTGAAACAGTAGTGAACACCAGGGATCGGCATTCAATAAAATAAATTGATAAGCAAAAAATTATGCTCAGAGAACAACCTGTGCCACAGATAGGGGGGGTTCCAGGAGAACACAGACGCTCCTGAACAGATTTTCATCATTTTCTCCACCCTCAGCCTCTCCGTAGACAAGAGCCTCAGCTGCTATCCCAGCAAAAAGCACCATGCAGTACCTGAACATTTTAGACATGCACGGAATAAACTAATGATTTGAGAGTATCACCATTTATACATATATTATAAGTGAGTGTTCCATAATCCTTTCTATACGTGGAAGCGTCCTCAATCATCCAGTTACTTGTCCAAGTTGATCCGTGCCACCAAGCATGTATTGGGGTAAATGTGGAAAGTAGATTAAGAGGCAAAAAAATACGATTATGCTTCACTTCGTGCAAAAGCTTGCAAAGGACATTGCAAGGTAAAATATCTATGCTAATCCATCCAACCGAAGTACTTGCTGCAATTTTGCAAAATACCATTTTCCATAAGAAATGTTATTCAACTCAGGTGCAGTGCAACATTGTAAAATAAAACCAAAATCCAGACATTTGTTGTCCATACCCCACCTGTCAAAGGCAGTACCACTGAGTTGACCTTCAGCAAGCTCATTTTGCAGTTTCTCATCCCAAAACTGTGTTCCTGCCTGCAAGACAATCACTGCAATGAACATATGCTGCCTGTGATAATTATGAACCAGCATGAAGCTAGGTTTAGATGAGTAAGGCCAAGAAAGTAAACTAAAGCAAGAAAAGTCAGCACTCTGCAATTTGTATTTATCAGGAGGATGGAAGAAGTTTATCAGTGGAAGGCAATTGGCTTGAGGATATGCATAACAGAAGAGAGTTTTTTGCAATATAAAAGAAAAGATCAAATATGTTCAGTATCTGTTTTTCTTTCTCCCTTCTTCTTGGCAACCCATAATGCATAGCGGGGTCTGGAGAAGTAAGTGGTGAATATATTAAACCAATACCAAATTTTTATCCTTTGATACTTGGATTGACTTAAGAGAATAGATTTATTACATGAGTTTTAAATTAATTATGGTTTCCAATGTACGACAAGTGCCACCATTGAAGGATCAGTGAAGAAGAAATAGGTAACAGTAACACAAACACATCATATTTTGGTTTATTCGGCAGCTATGAGTTTTGACTTAGATCCATGTCAAGTACTCCATCTAAGTTTCAAAATAACGATCTCATACCTAAAAAGGAAGTTCAAGGCAAGCATGCATCAGTGATGGCATATGAAGTACAGATACACAATACAGGCATGAACAGATATGAATATGGCGAATATGAACTGATCTTCATTCAATTTAACCTATTTATAGTGCAATAGATGATATAATATGTACTAAACAATCTAAATTAATAACAGCATAAACTCCATAATTTAGGCATGCCACTTGACAAGTCATCCAAAATACCAAATAAATACCAATCCATCCAAATTGGTCTCTTGCTTTGACTTCCTGAATATGTCCAATCTTAAAGAAGTGTGTAGCAACATGTTTTAAGAGTGGCTTGTGCAATAAAATATTGAATAGCTCAGCCATTTAGAGGTAAACATCATAGACGCCATACAGCGCAAGCAAGTTCTGGTGTACCTGCCCTTGAATGCCCATTTGCATCGCGACAATGGGGTCTAAAATTACCCCACGAATTGGGCACCCCATAAGGTATGCTGCAAAGAAATAAAAGAGAATATCAATAGGGCACGGGCCAGAATAAGGGTTATATGCCCCTGAGCTGAGTTGCAAGAGTATAATCGATGCTTGACAAAATGGATGTTTCTGAATTTCTTCTGTAAACGAAAGGAACAGTGAGAGTGTGCAAACTGTCCAGATCTCGTGTTTGAAAACCCGAGAGTGGTCCCTAACTTGTGATCACAGAATATCAATTTGTAGACCTATTATTACAATATGCTTCATGAGTATAGAAATTAAAGATTTAATTTTGCCAACTTATAATTCTAATGGTAAAGTAAGTTGCAGATATTCAGAGAAACAGTGCTCACCGATAAGAAGATGGCCTGCTTCATGCACAAGAATTCGACGTTTATATGGAGGCCAGTAACTTGAGATTTGAGCCAAACAGGATCCACCAAGGAATATTGAGTCTATCATGGCTAATCCCAATGTGGCTACTAGGTTTGGCCTGATATCTATTCCTTGATTAAGCAAAAATGACACCCCAGCTAGTAAACCAACCAAAACGACCCTAGAGCTTCCAGAAAGACCCCATTTCTTTGGTGAAAGTTTAGAAACTGGGCCACAGAAAAACAATGAAGAAGAAGAAGAAGAAGAACTTAGACGTTTTAATCTCGGTGGAGTCGTGACAAAAAACTATAAAGTTATGAATAATAAACACAATATGGTAGGCATGTGAATCATTTCAACTCAAATTTATCAGTTTTTTGAAGAAACTATAGATGGGTACTGCACCTTCCAGACCAGTTGACGACTTCAAAACAGTTGGTGTAACATCTCTTGGTTCCTCCAGAACTGCAAAAAGTATATAATCATTATAAACAAGTGACAGACTGCTAACTGTATCAAAGAAGTTTTTATGGTTCAGTGAGGAGATATGATTAATAAAACTGGTCCCTCCATATAAGGTTAAATTTCATGCTTCAATGTCATATAATGATGGGGTGATTAGAAAAATCATTTACTTGGATTAACAAGATTTGCATATCATCAAGAGATATCTTTTGTTTGACATCTTGTAGAGAAACTAACTGACAAACGACTAGAAATTTGAAACCAGTGAGAACTTATATAATAAAAATGATGGAGCACAAGAAGTCTGAAAAAAATTTACTGCTTGGGATTGGCTTTGGATAAAGGCTAAAGCAAAGAATTTTTTCTCTTTCGAAATACGTAATTGATGAAATGGTTCCACAGTCTTAAGAACAAGACTATGGCACCGGAACCTCCAAATTTTACAATTTTTATGGGTTTTCATACAAAATTGTTGTGGTTTGTTTACAACAACAAAAATTACAACTTTCGGGATCAAGTTTGAACTTTTAAGGTTTTTTCACATTTTTTATGGGGCAAGTTATAACTTTTATCATAACCTGCTATCAATCCTAATCTATAATATAAAATAGGTCTCAAGTTTCAATAAGCCTATCTAACCGTCTTAAATAGATTCATCCCTATCAAAATCATTCCCATTACACCTCTAGTATTTTTAAAATTGATCACACATTACTACAAAAGTTAAAAAAAAAAAACAACCAACCAAATTTGTAATGGTGGTGCCGTAGACTTCTCTCAGTATTAATTGAGTGCTTTAAATTTCTAAAACAAAACATATTTACCTGATCAGACAAGAACATTCTTAACAATCACGTCATATGGGTGTCTGAGATCAACAATATGGATAGGGGCAGGACAAACAAGGCAACAAACTACCCAAAAATATGCCTAGAAGAATACCTATATTTCGATATTTTCCAAAATTGGGCAAGAAGCCCCGGTTTTTGAGAAAAGCATAGGCACTCCCAACAAGCCTCATATCATCAGCATTCAAGCATGTATCTAACACCTCCCAATCCTTGTCCAATCCAAACAGCCCCAATTCACCATTAACAACCGTAGACGTAGTTGAGTCAATCGAAGAATTGTGGGGTTCGACTGGGATATCTTGCAAGAAGCGAAGAGCTCGAGCCAGGTCCTTGTCCTTCACAGCTTCCTCATACTCCTGCCACTCTCTAAGAGCTCTGGTTGTGGTGAGTGATGGTGGTTGTTTTCGGCGAAAGGGTTGGGCTTCTGCAAGTGGGTGTGTTGGGAATGGTAACGGACTAGAGAGGGTGAATCCAATTGGGCGTGGAATGACCTTGGTTGAGACAATTGGGGTGGTGAAATTTGTGAGGTACAGAGGTGAAAAACCAAGGAACATAGCCATGGGAGCTATGTAAAACAAAACTTTGCACCATTAGCAGATTTAAAAAACTTGAATAAGCGACAAGACGAGGAGGATCAAAGGATCGAGCTCTGATTATTTGGAAAAAAGAGGATTTTATTTTACTTTACTTCAAATGGAAGATTAAATTTTAGGGTTGATTGTTTGATCAAAAAAAAAAAAATTTAGGGTTAATTGCACTATATTTTGTGGTTTGTCTCATTTTGGTCATCAATGTTTTAATTGCATCATTTTAATCCATAAAGTATTGAATATGTTTCTATATGATCCTTCAAGCGGACAACATCTAAATTACGAATGATTTTTTATCATAAATTTGTCACGGTATAGTTAAATATGGACAAAAAATAATTTTGATAGCTCTTAAATAAAATTTGGGTAGCTCTTGACCAAAAAATGTGTAATATGAGTAGCTTTTGACCAAAATTTGGATAATTCATAATCAAAACTGTGTAATTTAGGTAGGCATTTAACCAAAATTTGAGTAAAAATTTGGTCAAGAGTTATTCAAATTATTTTTTTGTTCATATTTAAGTATCATATAACAAGTTTAGGATAAAAAACCATTATCAATCTTGACACTGTCTGCTTGAGGTACCATATAGAAACATATTCAATACTTCAGGGACCAAAATGATGCAATTAAAATATTGGGGACCAAAATAAGACAAACTCTATACTTTAGGGACCTCTAATGAAATTAGCCCCAAATTTTATTCATTATTAAAGGTGTCGGCCATCTTTTAGATTTTTGTTAGTTTTTAGGGTTAATTGCACTGTTAGTCCTTAAAGTATGAAATTTGTCTCATTTTGATCTCTAATGTTCCAATTGCATCATTTTATTCGCTAAAGTATTAAAAATATTTCTATATGATCCCTTAAGCAGACAGTGTCCAAATTGCTAATAATTTTTTATTATAAACTTGTCATATGATACTTAAATGTGCACAAAAAAATAATTTGGATAACTCTTGACCAAATTTTTACTCAAAATTTGGTTAAATACCTACTTAAATTATATTGTTTTGATCATGAACTGTCTAAATTTTGTTCAAAAGCTACTTATATTATACATTTTTTTATCAAGAGCTACCCAAATTTTGTTTAAGAACTATCAAATTTTTTTTGTCTATAGTTAGCTATTATGTGACAAGTTTATGATAAAAAATCGTTAGCAATCTGGATTTTGTCTACTTGAAGGACCATATAAAAATATATTCAATATTTCAGAGATTAAAATGATGCAATTAAAACATTGGGGACCAAAATGAAACAAACTACATACTTTAGGGACTTCTAGTACAATTATCCCTAATTTTTAAATCAGTATTAATAAATTTATTTTTAACAAAAAAAATTACTAAAACTAATAAAATAAAAAATTTACAATACTTTTAATAAAAAAATTAATTTTTATATAAAACTTTTAAGGTGCAACCCTGTTACCGAAAATTATTAATTTGACTTAATTAATGGGTAAATTATATTATAAGTCCCTGAGATTTACCGTTTGTTGAAATTTAGTCCTTAAAATTTTATTTTTATTAATTTTATCCCTAAAGTTTATACATTGGACCGATATAGTCCTTTGTCCTAAATGTCGTCTAAATCAATAATAGAAAATCATCACATGCTATGCACGCCTAAATCAATAATAGAAAATCATCCCATGTAGCATGCGACTATGGTTAAGGGTAATTTTGTCATTATCCAACAATCTTTATACCCAAACACTCTTATTACATTTAGGACCAACACTAGACATTAACTCCAGCATCCTCCTCCTTCTTTCAAACTTAATTTTTCTATTTCCCTCGACACGGACAGCACACATGATAAGTTAAATACATACACAACATCTCCCCCTTTCTATCTCTCATTATCAGTTGTCTCATGTATATAGAGAAGCGAATTGCATGGCATATTTTTTGGCAAATAAGGCTGTGCAAGATAGATGCTCGACTGACTTTACGGTCTCGATTACTTTGCCCAGGCTTGCGAAGAAGTTGCTGCTTCAGGACCAAGGTAGTGTACCAGATTTGCCAAGGAAGACTTGAATAGTTCTTTCATTGTTTGGTTTTTTATGTTTTCATTGGAGTTGTTTTCTCTGGAAAAGCCAAATTGCTTCCTAATTCTTTGCAATTTTTTGGAGGTTTTATTAAATTGTTGTTAGGTTTAAAAAAAAAAATTGACGCAAGGGTCACAGTTTAAGACTCTCTAACTTAATACTAAGTATATAATCTTCGATCTTAATCTTAACCATAATTCTAACTTGATCTCAACTCGATTACTGTCCAAATTGAATTCAAATTAAAATTCAGGTTACTAATTTCAAGCTGATTTCAAAATAAAATTCGAGTTGTGTTCGTTAAAGTGAATTATGAAGTGTGAACCCTAATTGTAAGTTATGTTATTAAATCTATTGATTTATATGGCCATAATTCTTTTGAACCTGGTAATTAGGCTATTTTACACATCACCCCTTTATTATTTTAAATATATACATGACGCCCTTGTGTTATTGGATTAAGATGAACATCTAACTCTGTTAATTAAAATAGCAAAAAAATCTTAATGCCCTCGTTATCACTTTTTTTCCTTCTCCTCCGTCCACCACCATGGCCACCCCTCTGTGTGTCTGTTAAAGTGTTGATCAAGTATTTTTAATTTTGTATACACACACATATATATATATATGTAAGACATTGTTGTTATTTTTTGACTTTGACCTAATTTTTTTATTATCTCTGATCTCGAGTTAAGCGTGTGTATCACAAAATTCGTATAAATTAACATAATTTATAACAGTTATAGTTTAGTCCAATAACATTGTGAATTATGTGTATATTTTAAATGCTAAAGGGTAAATGTGTCCAATAGCCTAACCTCGCGGGGGTTAACAGAATTTTGTCCTTTATTTTTTGTGTCCAAAAATAGGAAAAAGTTGATGCATGCACCTTTTTTGAGAAAATATAATCAAAAACATAGTTTTTTCATCGCTAGATGAACATTTTAAATACAAAATAATAAAAATTATCTTAAAAACTAACCTAACTCATAATTTCATTATCTATCTATCTAATTAACCACCTAAAAACACAAACAAATACCAAAGCACAAACCCATCCCTACATAGCCTCCTATTAACTAACTCTAATATTAAATTAAAACATGAACATAACAAAAATAGTTAAAAATCATGGTGATATCATGTCACCGTTGACACACTATTACCAATTAATCATGAATATAATATAAATTTGTAAATTTTATTATTTTAATAATTTTTTATAACTATTGTAACCAGTAATTACTATCTTGTATCCCATTATAATTAATTTATAACACTTTAAAATATAAGCTTATTCTCAAATATTTATAATGAAATTAACAAATCAAATCGAATTTTGAAGTATAAATAACATAAATTACTCATCTATAATTTGGGGAACAGTTAGAAAGAGTGAGAGCTAAGAATTTGAGGCCCAATGCAGTGGGCAGATGAGATGACAGATCCAAAAGAGTAGAGAAGAATGAAACGCAAAAAAAAAAAAAAAAAAAAAAAGACCAATAGAAACGAACCCATGCTTCGCAGTGACCCCTCAAAAGCATCGAACATCTTCAACCTCTCCTCAACGATAAGAAAAATCTACACAAACACTCAGTCCCCTCAATCTCCACGTCCACATATACACTCCACTTCCCCATCTCCATCCCCACCATATCTTCACTGCGCTCTCTCTAGATCACTCTTCTTTTTCTCTACAAACCCAGAGGAATCGGAGACAGACTCTAAAAACTCGATACAAACAATGGCTTCAGCAGCATCACCCACCTTCTGCAGCATCCCCACAACCTCGTCATCATCCACCACTCGCACCCGTTCATCTCTTAATGTACCCACCACCCGCTTCCTCACTCGCACTTCACTCCGCCGTCTGGGCTTCGCCGGCGCCGCCGCAGAACCACTCCTCACTCACCACGTCGCCACCCAACTGCGATCCCTTAAATCTTCTGGCAAGCCCGTCAGAGGCGTCGCCTCCATGGCCAAGAAGAGCGTCGGAGACCTCACTGCCTCCGACTTGAAGGGCAAAAAGGTCTTCGTCAGGGCCGATTTGAACGTCCCTTTGGATGATAGCCAGAACATCACCGACGATACCAGAATTCGAGCTGCTATACCCACCATTAAACACTTGATTTCCAATGGTGCTAAAGTAATTCTTTCCAGTCATCTGGTAAGTGGGTTCTTGACAATTTGAGCTTCTGACTTCGGATGTTTGTTCTTTGACCTTGATCTAGTTATAAATCATGGTCTTTACATACATAGGAGCTGTTGTAGCTTTTCAAGACATGCAGTTATGCGATTTTCCTTGCTGTTGTTGCTATTCTTCCCTGTCTCACACATACCATTATTGCAGCCTCAATACCTACTTCGCTGGGAATTCTCATTTCTGCTTTATAAGTTGCAATCTAGGCTATGCGACTAAACTTGTGATTACTATTGTTTTCTTTCTAAATATTGTATCAAAGCATAGACCAACTGTATTTTATTGATGGCTTGTTTTTTCATTACAAGTTCTATAATACAAGTATGACACTGATTGTTATATTCATCTAAAATCTATGATTCGGCAGAAAATTGCTGATTTGTTACATTGATATATAGGATTATAGTTTTACACTTATAATTATATGTGCCTTGTCCTTCTGTATGATTAAGCTCCATTTGTTGTTGATCATTGAATTTCAGGGACGCCCAAAAGGTGTCACTCCGAAATTCAGTTTGGCACCTCTTGTTCCCAGGCTATCAGAACTCCTTGGCATACAGGTATGTCTTCTTCAGTTTCCAAAATAAAGAAGAAACTACCTTGTGCCTATTCAGAGTTTATATTTGTAGCTGACATATGTGGTTGTCTCCCTTTGCTACTTGATGATTCCACTGAACAGGTTGTGAAGGCTGATGACTGCATTGGTCCAGAGGTTGAAAAATTGGTGGCTTCACTTCCAGAAGGTGGTGTTCTTCTTCTTGAGAATGTGAGGTTTTACAAGGAGGAAGAAAAGAATGAACCCGAGTTTGCAAAGAAGCTTGCCTCGTTGGCGGATCTCTATGTGAATGATGCATTTGGTACTGCACATAGAGCTCATGCCTCTACTGAGGGGGTTACGAAATTCTTGAAGCCATCTGTTGCTGGTTTCCTTTTGCAAAAGGTTGGATTGCTAGGTTATGATTGTCTTTAATATGCACCTCTGACCTATTGGCAGTAGTTTCAGAACAAATGGAAGTATCAATGGGCATCTTTTACATGTTCCATCACATATTATTCAGTCAAGGTTCCTTGACTTTCCATTAAGCTGAAAAGGGTCTGCTAGTTTACTTATTGGACAATTCAAATGTCTGTTATTTGCGTCGTTCGACTTTCGCGAGATAATTTCCTAGACAGCTTCTAAAAGATTCCTAATGAGATGACAGATTTTTTCATCATTTCTGGATTACGGGTCTGATTCCTAATGTTTTGACATTAACTAGTCTTCTTTTGTTTTAGGAATTGGACTATTTAGTTGGAGCAGTTTCGAACCCAAAAAGACCATTTGCTGCCATTGTTGGTGGTTCAAAGGTCTCATCCAAGATTGGAGTGATTGAATCACTTTTGGAGAAGTGTGATATATTGCTTTTGGGTGGAGGAATGATCTTCACATTCTACAAGGCACAAGGTATTTCAGTGGGATCGTCCCTAGTGGAGGAAGACAAGCTAGATCTTGCAACAACACTCCTTGAGAAGGCCAAGGCTAAAGGAGTATCTTTATTGTTACCCACTGATGTGATAGTGGCAGACAAGTTTGCTCCTGATGCAAACAGCAAGGTTTGTTCCTTAAAGTTTTCAATATAGGATCTTTCTCAGAAGAATTTTTGACAAGTGAAATTGAAACTTTCACACAAGAAAAATCTTTCTTCTTTTGCTTCATCAAACTTGATATCGACTGATTGATCTTCTTGATTTTTCAGTACATGGCTGGCAAGAGAAGGGTATAATTTCACTTTTATGATTGCAGGGGATATGATCTGGCTTTTATGATTGCAGGTTGTGCCAGCATCTGGTATTCCGGATGGCTGGATGGGATTGGATATTGGACCAGAATCTGTCAAGATATTCAATGATACTTTGGAGACTACAAAGACTGTTATTTGGAATGGGCCCATGGGAGTGTTTGAATTTGAAAAGTTTGCTTTTGGAACAGAGGTGTGCATGAAGTGCTTGCCTGTAGTTTTTGCTTTACCATTTCTGGATGCCTGTTTGTCATATTTGTTGCTCTATTGTTTACAAATGCACTTTAGCATAGACGTGCTGATAAGACATTCATTGAGGGAGGCCGTATTGGCAATGCAAACTGTGTCTGGCTTTATCTGAATGATGTAACTTTAGTTTTATGGCATAACCCAAATCTTCCCCCAGCTATCTGTGCACCAAACATTTCTGATTATAAAGGCTATTCTGGGCTGGCTGCCCCCACTGTATGTGTATAGTTTTGTTTGTTTTACGCAGGGATCATAATATACTAGATGCATTCCGCTTGGGGGTGTGGTAAAAGTTATACTAAGTGCCAGTCCGATTCTTACCCTCTGATTATTATGCATTTTAAATGAATCCTTGTAACATATTTAGAATGATACTTGATCACCTGTTTCTTGCAACCCTTACATTGCTTTTTCTGAGAAAAGATGCTAATGAGAGTGTGACTATGATTACAGTCAGTTGCGAAGAAGCTAGCTGAACTTAGCGGGAAGGGAGTGACAACAATCATTGGAGGTGGAGATTCTGTTGCAGCTGTAGAGAAAGTTGGAGTTGCTGATGTAATGAGCCACATATCAACTGGCGGTGGTGCCAGTTTGGAGTTGCTGGAAGGCAAAGAGCTCCCTGGTGTCCTTGCTCTTGATGAAGCCATACCAGTTCCTGTGTAAGAGTCTGGATTTTATTTCTCAAATAAAACCCCATGTTCATGTTCCATTCGGATTTGTGAACGAGAAATGTTGCTGGAAGATATTGAGTCCATGTTGTAGGTTTCTACCACTTCCTTCAATATAAGGTCCATCCTTTGTTTTCTTTTGCAAATCACACCAGAAAAGACCAGCAAAATAGGAGGAGCAAAGATTGTCTTTTGAAGTGATTAACAATATGATTCTAATTTCACGGTTTCATTTAACTATGTTTATAATTCTTTGTAAGCCAATAACTACAGAAATCCCTTTATTTTCTTCTTATTTTCGGTGGCTATAGTATCCTTTTGAAACCCTTAAGTTTTTGAATTACAATTATTGGTTGTTACAGATGTGATTCGGTTTATAGGATGGGGATGGAATTCAATTGGCTACTCTGTTATGGCTTTTCTTGCAGTGCTGTATACTGTATGCATAGGGAGGGAGATGATAAGATAAAATCATGGCAGAGTATGTTTTTAGATCAGCTACCCCCTCCCCCGGGGGGATTAAGATTGGATGAGGGTCGCGTTCTCTCCAGATGGTTATCGCTAAATCTAATGATTTTAATTAATAGATGGTGGAAAGAATCACAGGATTTCTATGTTCTGAACCATATAAAAAATGAGTGGCTATTGCTGGTCTTAGTCTGTATAATGAACATCACAGAGTTCCTGCCTTGCTCAATACCTTTGGATTGATAGTGAGAGAGAGAGAGAGCTAATCTAAATTAAATATGGAGTTGACTAAATAATGTCTCCAGCAAAAAAAAATAGAAGTCTACTACCAAATACTAGAACCAAAAGCGCATACAATCATGCATGCTTGAATTTTGTGGGAATGACAGCCTCATCCAACCTTTACAAGGAAATGCAGTTAATCCAATGCATGGACAGAGCTGCTTATTCCCAGCAAAAAGTCATTAAAGGCCACAATGCTTAACATGAGGCATACACATTACATTGTAGCATTACTATTTACTAATAATAAATCTCGCTTCAAATTTTTATTGCGATGATGGACGATACTCCCCCAATGTAAAATTCTTATTGACAGGACCAAAACCAATAACCTATAACCTAAAAAATGAGAGCGAATGAGCAACCCTAAGCCTTCACCTGATTGAGTTGTGAAGTGTGATGTTTTCCTTGATCCATTTTCCATGTTAAAAATAATTGGTATGACTCGGGCCAATTGTAAAGCATTATTACTTAGACAAATGCTAGCGGCGAAACCAATTAATATATCAAATTAAGTGTAAGTCATTAGATAATTTGGGCATATATTTTTAAAATAAAATAGAAGAATAAGGTAATTTGGACATAAGAATTCCACATAAAGACAATTGAACATAGTATTTGATAATGACCACAACATATTTGAATTGAATGTAGCATCAACAACATACTAACTATACTATGAGAAAGAGAAACAAAGTAGGTGTTTTGGGTTGGGCATCTTGTTGTTCCCTCCCACACTAAAAATGTTGTAATTCGCATTAGCTTAGTTGTTAAGCTTGGCTAAAGACCCACGCCCACGCCCACGCCCACCGTTTTGTCACAAAACAGGGGGTGCGTCACACAACATCGAAGAGCATGCGCAGAAAGCATCACGCTTTCTTTAGCTACGAATATCCTTTTTAAGTTTTACGCCCTACCCTTCATCTTTTATTACTCTCCATCCGTTCACCTTCTTTGCTCTGTGTTTAGCTTAGATCACACTCGATAAAACTGACCCCAATCTCGATCTCAATCTCTAATTACTTTGTCACTGTGAGTCCATTCAATCCCCATAAATATGCTTCTTATAATAACAATGATCAACATGTTGCCTGTAAATATGTGTAGATATTGATCTGTATTGTAATTTGTTGATCTGTTTGTTAGGAAGTGCAAGAATGGCGACAAAGAAGAGCGTTGGTTCTCTCAAGGAAGCTGATCTGAAGGGAAAGAGGGTGTTCGTTAGGGTTGATCTCAACGTTCCATTGGATGACAATTTCAACATCACTGATGACACTAGAATCAGAGCCGCCGTTCCCACCATCAAATACTTGATGTCTTCTGGTTCCAAACTCATCCTCTCTTCTCATCTCGTATGTGTCTTGCACCTCACATCGTTTACTTGTTTCTTAATTTCCCCCTTTGTCTTCTCTTGTGGATCTTTGTTTTCTTACATTTGAGTTTTTATTTCGGGTTAGCGGTATTGTTTTTTCATGATTGCTATATCTACTTGGTAGAAGATCGGGTTTGATGTAATCCCATTTTCTAGCTTTACTGTTGTGGACTGTGCGTTGTGTGATGACTCCATTATAGTGGATGCTTTCTGCTGCAACTTGCAAACAGATTACCATATAACAACTTTCTGTGTTTTCTTTTATGGATTTTTTAGGATAAGGGAAGACCAATTCTCGAAGCATCATAGTAGTTCTTACTTGATAGTTTCATTTTGTGTGTGTGAACTTGTTGCTTGTTTTCATTTGTGCTTTGTGTTGGAAGCTGTTGTACATATTGACGGACAGAAATTTAAGTCATGATGGCGAGGAATAACCTTCAAATTAGTGTCATGATGAATTAATCAACACCAAAAAAAAAAAGTGTAGATTAGCATAAATTGGTCAACAGGGCTCATTGTAGTGGTTAAAAAGAGCGGGGTTATTAAATTGGTTCGCTGTGGGAGGTTGCCTGTTTTTTACCACCTCATTCTGAAGGCATTGCACCCTTTGTGTTAACGGACTGACGTAGGGCTGTTTTTTTGTTTCTTTACTGTTGCTTCTTTCCTGTGAAATTGATCATCTGGTGTTTGTGTTTGGTTTCCCATTCATTCGCAGTTCTTATATTGATTTAGTATTTGTTTTTGGTCAAACTTGTTCATTTGTAAATGACGATACCACGACCAAAAAAATGATGATTTCATCTGATTCACTGATGGGTTTCAGGGACGTCCGAAGGGTGTCACGCCAAAGTACAGCCTAAAGCCTCTTGTGCCAAGACTTTCTGAACTCCTTGGAGTTGAGGTCTGCTTATTACTATCTTTTCTATAATTGGTCAAGCTGTATTTTGCAGTTACTGATCTTATTAGTTAAATTTGGTGACCTCGTTTCTCTTGTTCAATAGGTGAAGATGGCAAACGATTGTATTGGAGATGAAGTCGAGAAACTGGTGGCTGAAATATCAGAGGGAGGTGTTTTGCTTCTGGAAAATGTGAGATTTTATAAAGAAGAAGAGAAGAATGACCCTGAATTTGCAAAGAAGCTTGCATCTCTTGCAGACTTATATGTAAATGATGCATTTGGCACTGCACATAGAGCCCATGCTTCCACTGAGGGAGTAGCTAAGTACTTGAAGCCCTCAGTTGCTGGATTTCTTATGCAAAAGGTTTGTGTTTTACACTTTTTGAATAACTGGTTCATACGTCTTTTTGCAGTTTCTTTGAAAATAAAGGTAATATCCGTAGAGTACAAGTTTGTGTGAAATAAGAGACATGGAGACTGAAACCATACTGATAGTCCTAGACTTGAAATCATTTTTGACCGTCCGAAACTCAGAATTGTTCTGACTGGAGTTCCCATCTCATCAAAAATATTTAGATGGTCAATGGAGAGGTTCAATGTTCTCCCTTTCAGTTGCCGTTGGGAGGTTTTACTATGCTTAGTTCATGTTTTTTGACCTACTGCTTGGTCACACATTGTGCTCATGATCTGAAATGCAATTGGCTAGATGCTATTTGTGATGTCTTTGACAATCAAAATGGTGGCTGGGTGGTAGACCATGAAGAGTAATGTTCTGCAACATGGTGTTTGTAGTGCTTGCTGGTGTTACAAATTGGGTTGATATTGATCTAAGTTTCGCTTAACGAATGCTCGTCTTGTCTAAAATTAAGCTTTGTTTTGTTTTGCTATTCTCACACATTAACGTTAGGAGCAGTTGTGCAGCTTTGAAGACCCATAGAATTCATGAGTTGACTAAACAGTGTTAATCAGCTGCGGTGAACTAACGATTTAAATATTTATTTCTACTGGCTAGTCAGTTAAGATGCCTAAGCAAGCTTTTTCTTGAGGTTGGCTTGTCTGGTTCATAAGTAGCACAGCGAGCTGCTTAACCAGCCTGGGACTGACCTGTTCCCAAGCTCCTTGGTTTCATCACAAGTCCTAGAAGCAAGATAGACAAGTATTTAGGGGATCTTCTTGTTTGTCTCATCTTGATTCAAGCAGTTTGTCATGGGAGGGATCAATTTTTTGTTCAGGTTGGATTCTTAGGATTGGGCTAGACTAAATAGCAACTGCGTCTTGGACTTGGTGCATAATTTTTCTTATTTGCTTAATGTTTAACGTCTGGCACTTGTTTTATGGTCTCAGGAGCTTGACTATCTAGTTGGAGCTGTAGCGAATCCCAAGAAGCCATTTGCTGCGATTGTTGGTGGCTCAAAGGTATCAAGTAAGATCGGAGTGATCGAGTCATTATTGGAGAAGGTTGACATCCTCCTACTAGGTGGAGGGATGATTTTTACTTTCTACAAGGCTCAAGGGCATTCTGTTGGTTCATCGCTTGTCGAGGAGGACAAGCTTGAACTTGCAACAAAACTTCTTGAGAAGGCCAAGTCTAAAGGGGTGTCACTGATGCTTCCATCCGACGTAGTTGTTGCTGACAAGTTTGCTGCTGATGCCAACAGCAAGGTTAATATCTATGCTCTTCCAAATTATTATCAAGCTTTCAAGGTCACTTTGGAATGAAATATCATTTAACATATTCTTTGTAGCAAGAGCATTGCTATTTCACAATCTCTAGTTTGAAGTGCTTGGTTTCAATTCTCTGCCCGTGAGCGGTTATTTACTTGATTGAAAAAGCTAATACCCATATTTAGAAGTAGGACTGGTTAAAAGATGGGTCTACCTCATTGACCTGTTAATCCTGCAAGGATTTATCTACAAGGAGGTTGAATAGTAGTTTAATATTTTTGCAGGTAGTTCCAGCATCTGCTATTCCTGATGGCTGGATGGGATTGGATATTGGACCTGATTCAATCAAGGTATTCGGCGAAGCTTTGGACACTACCAAAACCATCATCTGGAATGGACCAATGGGTGTGTTCGAGTTTGAGAAGTTTGCAGTGGGAACAGAGGTATGACAGAATAAACAGGAAAGAGTCATGGTTATGATTTTTAATAATGTCGTTTGTTTTTTTCCATATCATACCATGGTCATGGTACATATTGTTGTGAATAGCTTAAGCTGCTACACTTCATGGATTCAGGATTTTTGACTTGAGATATTTGAATTGAATTTCTTTGTCATCTGTTACTAGGCGATAGCAAAGAAATTGGCAGACCTTAGTGGTAAGGGAGTGACAACAATTATTGGAGGAGGTGACTCTGTAGCAGCTGTTGAGAAGGCTGGACTTGCAGACAAGATGAGCCATATCTCTACTGGAGGCGGTGCCAGCTTGGAGCTTCTTGAGGGAAAACCACTTCCTGGAGTTCTCGCTCTTAATGATGCTTGAGTGGAGTTCCACCCCTGTTTTTCTTGTGCGCATCTCTTTCGTTGTTATGTGTGGGTTTTAACCCCCGAGGATTTGAAACATATAAGAGCTGGACTTGTAGAGTTTTAGATCAGGCTTGAATAAGTATTCATGTGGGCATGACTTAAATATGCAATTGCTGAGTATTAGAATACTCTTTTTGGTACAATGTAGTTGATCCTTACATGTATCGATATATGTTGGTTTTGGCAAATCTTTGTTAAAATTCCAACACGTCAGAGCTGGAAGTGTGATTGAAGTTTCTGTTATCTTTTGATTTTCATCTGAAAGGAACCTTGTAGCTGCATGTCATTTAGGGATGGGCATTGGGCTATACTTTCTTTCGTCTACTACTTTCCTTCGTCTACATTTTTTCCTGCGGCCTCTTGTTAGAGAAGGAAAAGGACCATTAAGAAGGAAACATAACCCTCCTTTTCCCCCTTCCTACTGATCCTTCCTTCCTTCCTTCCTTCCACCATGCTTAGCTGCCTTTATCAAAACCTGATGGTTTCCAATCCTATTTATCAAGAAACCTCTAATGCATTAACACAAAAAAGGGGGTGATATCTGATTAGGATTTTTAATGTCCCAGGAGTAGGACGGATACAAATTGTTTTGGCGAAAATTTGTATACGTAATGACTAACTACTTTGCATGTGTTCGTCATACGCTCTATGAGGACTGAATGCCTCCTTTATAGCGGGCAAAACGAAACAAAAGACCAACTGAGTATTTCCTAAACACACAGATTGAAATGACAAAAGAAGTTGATCAATGCAAGGCTTAGTACTCAAGTCTTCACCCAAACGGAATAACGCCATAACTGGATTAAAGCAAAATGCTGCTTCCAAAAGGAAGTTACAGAATATTACCAAAACAATATAGTTATTCTATGTACTACCAACCCTTGCACTGTCTCAGCAATAGTCTCACTTGTAAACCCTATTTGAAGATACCAAATATAGTATCAAAATGGAGCACCAGTTCGTCCAGCCAGATCGATTAAACCATTGCAACATTGTGATAATTGTCTTACGAGGAGGAGGAAGTATTCATAGTTTTGAATCGATACAATACTCGCTTCTTCTTGAATGATCCATTCTCGATAGTGAACACAACCTTCCCAGGCTCATTGTTCCTGAAAGAGTTGCGTACTGATCCTTCTTGCCAACCCATCCTCCGTCCCTTCTGGACAATTATGGTGTAAGACCCCTCGTCAGTTGGAACAAATTCCTCTTTGTAGTTCACTTCCCAACCCAAGACAGTCAGGTCCCAGATCAAAGTAGTTCCAGCCTGTTTTACCAAGCATGAAAAAGCACATTAGATTGAAAAGCTTCATTTCTTCATTGTTAAGAAAGATTGCCATCCAGAAAAAAACACACAATACAACAAAATTTAAAAAAACAAAGTCTAAGAAATCAAATATTCACTGCTATAAGAGAGACCTAGAAAAAGACAATTTCAGTAGCAATTTTGTATGTAACAATTGTCCTGACATAAATACATTCCATAGGAAATGGTTAACTTCTTTTACCCTATCATCTCAATAATGGTATGGCATAGCCATCCTCATGTTTCTCCAAAACTCCCCTCTTCAGAGCATTTAGGATGGATTGCAGATGAGCCAATTCACACAGGGTACAAAAATTTCTCACAGTAGTATATGTAATAGAACAGAAAAGAACGAAAGAAATCCCATGACATACACAGATTGTCTTACCACTGGTGCAGGGATCTCAATAGTTTCACTTGATCCAGCCTTAACTGCGACCTCTGAAACAGCATCTGTAGTAGAAAACTCGGTATCATTGTCCCGCTTCAGCCCTCCATAGTGGACAGGAATTTCCTCAGCGGCAATGTACCTAATATCAAGCATCTATATTAGTTTCACTGACTTTGATTACACCACTAAACATATAGAGACAGAGAAATTTTTCTTACTTGAGAAGGGTGTCTGTAACCCTGGCTGGCCGAGTGAAGACAAATTTACTCTTGGTTCTTTGGGTCAAGAAAGGCGATAGCAGCGCATTAAAGGCATAATACCAGAAAGGAACATTGACGAAGATCTACAATTGAAACAATGAAGAATTAAACTCCTAGACAACTCAATACAGAATTCAGCCAATATTATCAACTTTGCAAACTACTGGTGTAATATCAGTGTATTTTGTAGCACGTGACAGTGTCCAAAATGAATCGAGGTCAATTTGACATGCAAAAAATTCACTTTTGAGATGAACACAATAGTTGTCACAGATTTGAATCTGGACAAAAGAGGGGGAAAGGCTGGTGTGTAGTCAGAAGAGAGTAAAACTGTAACATGCTTTGGTTGAAAACTTATTTCAGTGAATGACTAAAATTAATAGGCAGATATGAAGAAAAACACCTTTAACGAAACATTCGACAAGAAACGATGGGGATGTTGAATTAGACAAAAAGAAAAAGATGTCCTTACGTTTCTAGCAACAAATTCAGGATAATTGTCCTGTAGAAGCGCCACGGCTTGTTTGGTGGCGAGACGAAGATCCTTCCTTGAGGGTCCAGGGGTATTATTGAGATCATTGATTTGTAGCAATGAGGACACACCTCCAGGCTTGAAATCAAGCTTCTGAATCTCCTTCTCCATCAATTGTAACCTCCACCTCAGAAACTTCTGGCGGCTCTCTTCGCTTCCAAATGTCTTGTTATATGTATCATCGTCCCCAAAAACTCCATAAACGTTGTAACAGACAGGGTGGTCTTCACGGTCTACACCACTCATGTAGGCCACAGACTCGTAATCAGCCCCCAAATCCTCGTCCAATATAGAATCCATTTTATTTTCCTTCCTCCATTGAAGGGTATTCCTAATCATCTCAAAGGTATCGTCGACTTTAAAGTCTCTTGCCCTCAAGAACTTCAAAAGTATAACATCCGTGCCCTTATCTCCCTTGCTTGGCAATAAGGGTACACCCCAAAGGCTGATGTCCTTACTAACGTCAACCACTTTTTCTTCAACACCCTCATGGGTTTTCTCTTTTGTACCTTCTTCATCGAATTTCGATTTTTCATTGCCTTGATTTTCTCCATTTGTGGGGTTTTTATCTTCTCTCTTCTCTTCTCCTTCCTGTGCATTTTTTTCTTCATCTTCTCCATCTTGCTTCTTCAACTTTTCTTCGCTTGATTTCACCTTGTCGTCGATCTCTTCTTTTTGTTCCTTCTTTTCCTTGAATAATTCATTCGTTATAATGGCTTCTTCAAGCTTCGATCTAAGCTCGATTAACGCCTTCTTCTCATTCTCTTTCAAGCCAATAGGTGAATCGATCTCTTCCTTCGATGAATCTGTTTTCTCATTAACATCAGATGACGAAGTCTCTCCTCCCTTTTCAACTTCAATTTTCTTCTCCTCCGCCACATTGTCCGTCGATTCTCCATTTTCTTCCCAAACTTTCTTGTCCCCACTTTCGACACCTTCATCTTTGACATCCTTGGATGGGTCCTTTTCTTGAGAAACCTCGGCTTGGGCCATCTGAGTTTCTTCTGATTTCGCCTCCGCGGCCATATTTGAAGTTTTTTCAGATCGAATCAAAGATTATTTTTGTTTTCTGGAAAGTATTTGAAGAGAAAATGGTGGCAAAAAAAGTAAGTAAGGATGTATACATGATATGAACTTATAGAAGGAAATAACAGAGACCTCAAACCTTTCCCCTGTTTTGCTCCTCTGTTTTCTCTCCTTCGTATGTTTGATAAACGGAGACACATACATACGGCTTTACAACGGTTTGTTGGTTGGTTGGTTTTTTTTATGATGGGATGGGATGGGATGGGATCCGACATGTCTGTAGGAAAAGAAGATTTAAGGTGGGATCGTCGTTGCGTCCATTTGGATGGAGGAGTTTTTATAGGAAGTTTCAATGTTTGATGTGACGGGTGGGACCGTGGGAGGACTTGTTCTTTTTTGTTTGTCAAATGTTCCAGTCCAAGGGAACGTCCACGGAATAAATAAATAAATATCGAGTCTACCGGTAATAATATATCATGTGAATAAATAAATTTTACATAATTAAATAATATAAAATATTATATAACTCAACTTTGTAATTCAAATTTTAATCTCAAATGAAGGCTAATTATTAAATGAGTAAGTCTCGTCAATTTTTTTAAATAAGATCCACTGATCTAATGGTCTCATTTATTTGAGT
The DNA here is from genome assembly GCA_023539305.1 of Ilex asprella. Classification (NCBI taxonomy): domain Eukaryota; kingdom Viridiplantae; phylum Streptophyta; class Magnoliopsida; order Aquifoliales; family Aquifoliaceae; genus Ilex; species Ilex asprella. Next base: position 314,532 of record CM042197.1, read on the forward strand.
TATAGATTTGAATCACATAGTATTACTCTTAAATAATTATTCATTCATATCATACAATAATTAGTAATTACCCATGTCATTGGATTATTGTAATGGCATAATATAGCCGAATATTTACATATAAATATATATACTTGGAGAGGACTATTCTATGGTAAAACAACAGAAAATTCAGTTGTGATAATTTAACCTAAAAAATTAATAATTTAATCTTAAAAGTCATAATATGATTTTAAAAACTTTAATTTTTTACGAGGCTTAGGGAGGCCAATACCTCCCAAAAAATTTAATAGGATAAAAGTATACTTTTTAAAATAATTGGGATAGAAGTACATGTGCTAAAAAAGTCATAAAAGTCCTTCTTTCTCTACTATAAATAGTGCATACCTAATTGAATGTGAGACTTTCAAGATTAGAATGTGAGACTTTCAAGATTCTTTGATATTTGTGTATCATTTGAATTTTAAAATTATATATATATATATATATATATATACACACACCCACACACGGAATACAGTGACACGCTCAATAAAAAAATAGTAATATTAAACACTGACACGCTCAACAAAAAAATACTAACATCAAACAATAACACACTCAACAAAAAAATAGTAATATTAAACAGTAACATCAAAAAAATTAAATTTTTAATTAAGTATGTTGCTATTTGATGTTACTATTTATTTGTTGAGTGTGTTACTGTTTAATGTTACTATTTATTTGTTGAACGTGTCACTGTTTGATATTACTATTTTTTTGTTGAGCGTGTCACTGTTTGATGTCACTGTATTACATGTGTGTTTGTGTGTCTATATATATATGTGTGTGTGTGTGTGTATGAAATTTCAAAATTCAAATAATACACAAATATCAAAAGGAATCTTAAAAATCTCACATTCTAATCTTGAAAGTCTCACAGTCAATTAAGTATGCACAATTTATGGTAGGGGCAATTATGAAATACATTTTAGAAAGAATTTGAAAATGTTTTAAAATGTGTACTTATCGACAACTATTTGATGAAAAAGATGACTTAAAGGAGGATAAGTTTAGAGGTGATACTTAAAGTCAAATAAATTTTAAAAAAGATACTCACATCCCATTATCCCATTTTTTAATTATAAAAAAGACCACAAAACTTTCATACTTGGCAATACATCATATGTGATGTCATTTGATGAGTCCAAATCTAATTGGTTCAGGCCAATAAATCAAGCAAATTCAAGTCAATTAAAAGGTAACCCAGACCTAGTTCACTAATTCGGCCAAGTCCAAGATTCAAGGAGCGAGGAAAAATAAGAACACATGAGAGAGAATATCGGGATATGTACTCATGGAGATCGAATTCTATTTTAATTGTATTTACCAAAGAAGTGGTGTCTTCTCCCTCACGTCACCGCCTCACTCACTGTCTCACCATACCTATATATTGTAATCCCTCTCCACATGGAGAGACATCTCTACATTTTTCACAACACACTACACCTTGAGTTTTGCCTCTCTACAACTCCCTTTCCTACACACCAAGTCTCTCTCTTAACCATTGTAATTTTCACGGTTACTTTATTCATCAATAAAGAACTCCAACCACCGTGCCATTTTCCGAGAGTGGAATGGATCACTCAGACTGAACAACTATACATTTGCGTGTTCGCTCTTATTTACTGTTTTGTCATTGATTATCTTACGTACTGCTCATTAATTGCATCTATACATATACTTGATTGTTAATCTTATGCAAAACCAATTTATAAATCATCATCATTATTTTTATAAGAATATAATTAAATATGTAAAATAAATTTTATTATTTTATATAGGGGTGATTATTAGTTTATATGGAGAGATACTGGACGAAATAGAACTCTTTGCAGGGTGACTTCTGCCCTATATAATGATCAATGCATTGGAGGCTGGGTCTGGTCTGGTTATATATAGTTTTAATAATCCTTGTTCTCAAGCAATTCTAGAGCAGGAACTTTGTCAAATTGTAGGCTGGCAAATTTAAAATCGCCATTCATTTCAAACTGCGTTTTTAATCAACACAATCTGATGAGTTTCCCTTTGACAAGATAACATCATTTTTCACATACCAACTCTACCAAAATTCCAATTCCCTCTCATAAATCATCCAATGACTAACCTCCACCAGAACAACAAATCAACCATGCTACGGAATTCTATCAACGCATCTAACTCAACAAATCAACCACCACTACAAAGACCCACAAAACTCATACTAATTTGAATAGATGTTATTTTATCTGCATGAGCCACTCCCTAATAAGAAACAAATGCTTTAATATTATTATATAAATGCATCACTGCCAACTACAAATATATTTTGTTTACAAACCACAAAACAATAAATCAAATATCATATCATAATCAAAATCACCTTAAAAATTATCGAAATAGTCCTTTCATGCCAGAAACATACCCATGTAACCACACTTCGTAATCAAAATTTGCAGATGTGATCTCTCTCATCACCTCTTCTTTGCCTTCTTAAATGATTTCCCGTTCTTAACGCCTAAATATCTATCGATGTTTTCCTCACCCTCATCTTCACCTCCCTTTCTTTTCTTCATGCCTCCTGTTTCTTTTACTTTCTACATTAGAAAAAGGAAATAAGGAGGTCAGAAAATGTATAATGTCTGATTAATAACTTGTTCTCTTCAAGACAAGCCCTAAAGACAAATACTGATTCCACAAGCAATAAATGTACACATTGAAGAGGATAGAGGAAATGAGAAGTATGGGGAAAAAAATAAATGAATAAATGCAACTTCCTTAAAATCGGTGATCTATATTTTCCAAAACTGAAAGGCCGTGCATTATTTGTATTACCATCTTTTGGGTTGGGGTATTTTGTTTTTTGTTTTTTTTTTGTTTTGGGGGGGGGGTGTTGTTTCACCTGGTATTCCAAATGAAGAATTTTTCTTTATGATGACTTCTAAATTGCTTGCATCTAAGAATCAACATTCCACTTGAAGGCCTACAAAAAGTTTGCATTTCCAAGGAAAAACCAAAACAATCATTGATTGAATCAAAATTCCAATTCTTCAAGGCGTTTCTAGGTGTTCGGAATGTTTCAAAATGTTTAGCCATGTTTCTACAGCTATTTCGGAATGAAATGAGGTGTTTCAAGATGTTTTGATATATTTCGACCAGCTTTTCAGAATGTTTTGGACATAAATTCCTAAATTTTTTTTTCTTTATTTTCATTTTGTTTCTAAAACGTTTTCATTTCCTAAGTGACTGAAACAATGCACCGCAACGAGTTTTTTATCCTTGCTTGCATCAGTCCATTTCTAACCAAGAACTCGGGAGAGAGAACCGTAGACCCGTCACAATCATCTCTTGAATCAGAATCCAGTTGCAGAATTTTTTCTAATCTTAGAGCACAGGAAAACAACAGAAGCTAATATAACGCCAATCTAAGGTAACTTCCTAAATATTTAGGAAATGGTTACCATTATTATGGTTTACATGACAGTTATAGCATGGTTTCTAAGTTTACCGAAATTTGTACCAAACAACAACAATCTTCAAGTAATCCCTTATCCCAACAACTAGTAATCGGCTGCAACAGATTTTCTACTTCTGAGATAATATATTTCTATTCCTACAGAGTGCAACAACATCTGAGGCAAGACCAATGTATAATACCTTGATGATTAATGTAATAGCACTATATAATTACCAGCCTATCAGAGGACTAAGATAAAATGCTAATGCTGAGAAGTTTAGATGACAGTTGGTTTAGTTCACGGACCAAATCAATATAATATTAGATTAGCTGTCCACTAACACCATTTGCATGGCGAAGCACCAATCCGTCAAGTAAAAATCAATTCATCGTGCAATTCATAAAATTAACAGAAGATAATCAAAGGTAGTAGCAAAAATACGAAGTTCATACCATCTGAGATATCCTTTTCGCTTCTGTGACGCGTTCCAACAACAACAGAACTTCTTCTTCTTGGGCTGAAAACTCGGGCAACTTCTTACCTGAAATACAAGTAAAAATGTCAGCCTAACAAACACTTCCCCTTGGTTTGATCAACATCCCCATGAGTATCACACTTGCGTACCAATAAGCTTCTCTATCTGTATGAACCACTCCAACTCATACTGATTCAATAGTGAGATTGCAACTCCAGATCGTCCCGCCCGAGCAGTTCTGCCCACTGTGTATATAGTCCTAAAGGTAATTTCAAAAATGGCAAATTAAGACATGTTTAGATCAAATGATTTACATAAGCTTCTTGTCTGAAGGAACACTAGGAGAACATTCCATTTCAGGAATATGTAGGTGCAAGATTTCCCATAATCTCAGTAGGATCAATAGCAGGTAAAGTTTCTGTGGTGTCAAAATGCCCCACTTCCTGCTAATCTAATGGCCAAGTAGAATAGAGTGAAAACTCAAATTGGCAGTATGCATTCAATGCAAGAACCAAGAATTACTAGTTACAACACCAGCATCTCTGATGAAGTAACTAAACATTTAAAAGTGATGAGATCAGGTTAAACATCTAAAAAAAAATTGATAATTATTGACTATAATAAAGATGTTTTAGCCTAAAATTCACACAAATGACTAGACATTAGGTTTTCTTATCATAAAATACTGATTTTTTTATGAATTGTATATCACTATCAAGGAACGAAATTTCGTTTCGAAGTACCGTTTCGGTCAGCTAAAAAACAGAAACGTTTCGAAAACGCAATGGAAACGCAGAAAAAATATGAAAACGCATGAAAACACAAATACAATCCATTAATTTATAAAGATAAATTAAATAATTGATTAATTCAACATATTTATTGAGTTAACATCCATTTATACAAGAATAAATTTAAATTGGATGAAAAAAAAAGGCTTGACATGAGACGAAAATCACTTAAATTAGTTTCAAACACTTAATTTTTATCAAATAAACACATTTTTACATAATATTGAAGTCTCATAACATTTTTACATAATATTAAGGTATTAACTATTAAATATAATAATAAATGTAATTGTAGTGGGTATTAACTATTAATTATAATTACAATAGGGTATTAAATATAATTACAGAGGGTATTAACTATTAAATGTAATTACAATAGGGTATTAACTATTAAATGTAATTACAATAGGGTATTAAATGTAATTATAATAGAGTATTAAATATAATTACAATATGATATTAAATATAATTACAATGTATTAACTGTTAAAAGGCAGAAGACGCACAAACCCACGACGACTCAGACAGAGAGACGAGAGGTGACAAAGAAGAGGCAACTGGCGATGGGCGACAGGCAATACCGACGCCCCAGAGAGAGAGAGAAGAAGAAGAAGAACATACCGGTGGTTGCTTGTGGTCGGTGGTAGCTCGCAGTGATGAAGACAACTCCCAAGCCCTAGATCTGGTGAAAAATAGTTGAATTTGCTCAAGGAGGTAAGTTACTGTACCTTTCTCCTTTAATTTCTAGTCTATAGTCTATGTCTCTTCGATTGCCTTTCTCTCTCTCTTCTCTCTGTTTTTTTTTTTTGCTTAAAAAACCTGATCGACATGTGATTTCTGAACTTGGAGGACCTATGCATTTTTTCTTCTTTTCGCCTGGACTGAAGCGAATCTTTAACTTTTTTTTTCTTTCTTTCTGATATTTTTGTGATCATTGTTTCGTCGAAACTGTACGATTTCATTGAAACTGTACGGTTTCGACCGAAACGGTTCGAAATAGTGTCGTTTCAACCGAAACACTGAAATTTAGAGATTCAACCACTGTTTCGTGTCGGAGTGTTGAAATTCCAAAATGTTTCGGACGTGTAGACACGAGATTTAGATCCTTGATCACTATCACTATATTTGTAATAAATTATATAATGCTATATATAAAATATAATTTTTTTGTAACGTGTCTCCAACTTGTCCGTGTCCTACTTTTTTTAGAAATGTCGTGGTAGCGTGTCCGTGTCATGTCGTGTCCGAGTCCGTGTCCGTATCCGTATCCGTGTTTCTTAGGTCAGATCAGTAGTACAACTAATTAAAACTCAAGGAAATTACCATATAAAGTAGAGTTAGGGCAGGCTGAGGAGCTTCGTGCATGGATATCACTCTTTTAAAAAGGAGTCTATGCTTCATAGGCTGTTACTTTTGGTTTTCTTCCTAGGTATCTCACACTTAATTTTTTTGGCCCTCAATAATTTACTAATTCATAATAGAAATTATTCCAATAGATAACAAAGCCCCTTTATGCCTTTTTTTTTTTGCCAATTATCCATCATCCCGGAAAATCAAAGTACTAAACATTCTAGCCTTCAATGGAAACATAACACAGTCCTCCAAACAACATAACTCACAAGTATGTTGCGTCTTTTAGGTAAACCAACCTAAGCTCTTGTCTTACCTTTGCTTCTGCAACAAACCCGAAGTGAATCATATCCCACAGCTAAAAATTTAAATTCACACGAAGGTATGGTATGGTAGCTAGCTTATGTACCATCTTTTTTCTAATAAGAAACAACACATTCATTTCATCGAAAGATAAAATTTTACATAATTAGTGGATAAAGAAGTCCACCAAAAAGAGCAAAAGTCAAAGCCAATAAAGCAAACGCTATGAACTACAAACGGTTTTCCAATTGATTTGGAGAACTAAAAGAGAAGTGTTGCAAAAAACGTTGATAACCACCACCCATAAAGATGCCAAAAAATTATCTCTATCCCATAACAATTCTTCATCCTCCTCCTTTCCTTCCAAGATTCTATGATTCCTCTCTATCCATACCACCCAAAAAAATAGCCAAAATCGCACATTTTCCATAAACTTAAAGCTTTTTTAGCATTTCCAAAACCATCAAAAAGAGAAACCACAATAAACCAGTGTTATGCCAAATCTGCCTCCCACAAAGGTTATGCCACAAGAAAGTAGCTATGGGCCAATTAACGAACAAATGAGCAATACTTCCACAATACTGCTCACACAAAATACACCCATGTGGAGAAATATAAGTGTTAGTACACAATGTGTACTATCAGGTGCATTATACTTTGCTGCAGTTCAAAATTAAAAAAATGTTCAGTCCTCCTAAATTTCAGAAGATAAAATGAGCACGTACAACAACGTGAGGCCGCTTTCCAAGGGCAATGCTCTGTTGCACATGGTCTATGCCTCCAACAAGCTGCAAAGAATTTGTAGAATACATTTATTTAATATTGTTTGACAAATGTTATGGAAAGAACTATGAAAATACTATAATGCTTTTTTACAAATACCATTTATGACATACTTGTTGAAACTATGCATAAAACTGACCAGAAGGCACACATTATTTGGCTGATCTCCAAATATCCATCTCTTTTCCTGCTTATCTTCCATGAAATTTTTACTTACTTCCAATAGAGATATTTTTTTTGCAACAATAGTCGTCCAATAGAATAAGCCAGTTAGGCACTCCAAACCCAATGTCACTGACACCTCCGACTAGCTATCTACTACTAGAGTCTATAGGTATCTATTCAGAAGCCATTTTGTTGAACAAGATTAAAACAATGGAAACATATTTCAAAAAGAACGACAATTGAAGAATTTGAGTCACAACAAGGATTACATTGTGAAATTGAAACTTCTGAAATCGGCATCTCAGCAGACTAGCTGAGCATGCAGCGAAAAAATTCAGTTAAATCCAATTCTGGTAGACAGCAACTCCTTTATGAGAGAATACACTCCTCCCCCCCCCCCCAAAAAAAAAAAAGAGAATAAAAAATAAATGCAGAAGAAAAAAGAGACAAACAACAAATACAATGAACCCGTGAATAAAAAATGGCTGATGCTAGTAAATAGTATTCAACAAATTTTAATACCTAAGTTCCAGTAAAATAGAGATTCATCCAAAAGATAGAATTCACCTTTCCTAATCTGTAACCCAAATGCAACTGCTTTAAATTCCTAACAGAAATGGGAAAATTTTCACAAGGAATTTCAAACAATCAAAAGCAACATATTCTAGCCTTTGTGCAGGATTTTGTCACATATGGAAGTCAGTCACCCTTGTGATTAAAGAAATGGTCAACAACTAAGTACAATGAACCTTACAAACAATTTCCAACTATGGTGTTCTTAACAAGTATAACTGATAACTAAATTGGATTCTCTGGTGAAAAAGTCTCCATTAGCCATTCTTGATGCACAAGCAAAATGACGACCTCTTTTTTGTTTAATGGTTGTTTTATGTGAAGCCTATTATATTCAATCATTTTTTTTTATAGGAAACCAAACAACTTTATTAATTTAAAAATGATACATCAAAGAGTAATATGGACCTACAAGATATCCATCCATGAAATGGGAAAAAGACAATGCGCAGCTCATAAAATTATGTATCACATGAAGGGCTCCAATCTGCCAAGATCTATTATATACAATCATACCTTTTGTCTATGGCATTTATCACCCAAGAGGCAACCCACTTTTGCAAGAAATCAGATTTTTAAAGGCTTTGATACAGCCTTCAGCAGATAGGCCGTTTGGTTTCCAACAATGGTAAGTATTGGTAACACCATGCAATAAGATTATTCTAAATTTCCTATCTTGCATTTGCACAAGAACCTCTGGTTGCTGCCAACACTTAAAAAGCTTAAAGCCTATAGTTCTAGAGTAGGAATCCTGAAATTATACATTGACATATCATCTAAAGGCTACCACAGCACTTGGTAAGAACTTGCAAATGCTATCGAAAAGACTACATGCAGCCAGTCTATATGTAGGCAAGAACTAACTATCATTTTGTGACTGCCACAGAGGAAAGATTAAAGATTACAAGATGCTCAATAGGTACAATTTTAATTCAACAGGAAGCTAACCACTGCGCATTTCACACCAATGCCAGATCCCAAAGCTTCAAACTGTTCGGCAATCTGAATTGCAAGCTCCCTTGAAACAGGAAAACAAGAAAGACATACAAAAACAACAAACATTGAACATATTACTAATGAAGGCCAGGTAATAAACAACTTCCTTCACAAAATCAAATAATGAATCAGATAACGAACCGTGTCGGAGAAAGCACGCAGGCAAAGAATGCTTGTGGAGTTTCCAAAAGGGCTTGGAGTATGGGGAGTGCAAAAGCCACAGTTTTACCAGAACCCGTTTGTGCAAGCCCAATCAGGTCCTTCCCTGGAACAGGTTTTGAGATAGTTGAATCAGCGAGTGAAATAATTAACTAAAAGGAAAATACCAAAATATTATCAAGAAATGAAATAAAAATAAAAATCCATTATGAATCCAACAAGAATAGTATCAGTTACCAACGAAAAATAAAGAAAACCGAGTTGTTACAAAAAGAAAAAAATACAAATAAAAAAATTCCAGAATAGATAAAAAAGGCTTGAAGGGACTGAACCTTCCAATGCATGTGGAATGGCTTCAGTTTGTATCTTGGATGGGTTTTTCCAACCCAAATTATCACAAGCCTCCACCAATTGCTCACATACTCCGAGATCTTTAAATGACTTGAATTCTTCCTTCTCTTCTGCCATTCATAACAACTAATCTATGGAAAGAAAAATTCCAAGGTTAAAATGAGAAGAAGCACAGACATGGGACACGACAAAATAAAGACATGGCGTTGAATGATATTTTATGTAAACATATTTTTTTATATGAACATATAATAAAAACCTAAGATTATTTCAATTAAATTTGGTATAAAAACAACACATCACACCTTATTAATAAGATACTAAAATAAGAAAGCCATTAAACAAGAAATACAAGAAGTAAGCATAGCAATACAATTAATTTCTTGATTTAATCATCATTCATCATACATAATTGCGATTATTTTCAGTGCGATTGCCCTTTTCTACTAATCAAATGTCTGTTTTATGGGATGGACAATCTTAAATGTAGTCCACTACAACTCAACTGTCGCAGCCGCTAACAAATAGGAAAAAATAGTCACACACGCGGAGGCCACATTAAAAACCCAGTTAAAACACAAGTAAACCCCTTCATTCTCCGATGCAGAAAATATAAGGCCAGTTACAAGCACTTTAGCGTTGAAATAAATATCACAGACACCAAAAAAAAACTGCCTAAACATCATGCAAATAATAGCCAATCGCAGAACCCTCGACGAAAAAAAATACATAAACATGCCAATCGCACCCCATAGTCATAAAATTATTATTGAACCAATAAAACAAGCCAAACAAAAAGACCATGGATGGATTCGGATTGAGAGTTACCAGTGATAGAAGAAGAATCCACTGAAAGAGCAACCAACGCACCAGACACCAAGTAAAGGTAAGTTGCGTATCGCCTGAGGTAGAAGAGCCACCGGAGGGAATTAAGGTCGTCGGAGGGTAGTCGCGGATTCCCTTCTTTCTCTCGGTTTCTCTCTTTGCCTCTGGAGTGTGGTCACGCCGAATGAGAGGAAATAAATTTGTATCAGAAATAAGATTAATTGGACGTCTTAAAGTTCGAAATTTGACTTCGTCGTCAATATTTCAATTGTATTATTTTGATCGCTAAAATATTGAATAGGTTTTTATATAATACTCTAAATCGATAATGTTCAGATTGTTAATAATTTTTTATAATAAATTTATCACATGATACTTAAATAGAGACAAAAAAATAATTTAAATAACTCTTGACCAAATTTTTATTCAAATTTTGATTAAATGTCTACATAAATTACACAGTTTTGCAAATTTTGGTCAAAAACAACTCATATTACACATTTTTTGGTCAAGAGCTACCTAAATTTTGTTTAAAAACTATCAAATTATTTTTTGTTCATATTTAGTTATTACATGATAAGTTTATGATAAAAAATCATTTGTAATTTGGAAGTTATCTGCTTGAAGGACTATAAAGAAACATATTTAATACTTTAGGAACTAAAATGATGCAATTAAAACATTGAAAACTAAAATAAGACAGACCTCATACTTTAGGGACCTTTAATGCAATTAACCCTCAAAAGTATTTATAGAGTAATATTACCAGCACAATTGACCTAATATATGATTAATCTATATTTATTTTAAAATATCAGTATGAAAAACTTTTTTTTTTCACTTTAACCCTCCAACACTATAACTATGTCATGTTAATCCTTCCAAATTAATGCCACAATAAATTCTATCGTTTTTTAGGCTAATAGCAACATTAAAATTATTTTAATTTCTAACAGTTAGTTAAACTCTTGGCTAGATGACTCTTGGGCTACTCTGCTCTCACATTTTAATAGGCAGAGCACACAGAACTGAAGAAGCCTGAAGCGATCGTCAACTCCGGTAACACCCAATTCCAAATTCAAAAACTCTCAGCGACGATGAAACTCCGATCGGTAGCGCTCATACTACACACACACTCTCTGTTTCAAGTAAGTCTTTCTCTCCCTCTTTTTCTTCAGCCCACCAACGAACATCCCCGCACCACCCCCAAAACAACCACCACACCACCTTTCAATTGAGAATTTGAATCATTTTTTACTTCAACATTTGTTTCTGAATTTGAATTTTAAATTTTAGTTGAGAATTTATTCAATTTTGAGACGAACTGGTCTCATTTTTTACTTTGTTCCTTCATTTGAGTTACTGGACTTGGCTTTATCTTTTTTTGTACTTTGTTTATGCATTTGTTCTTCTACTCTCTCTAGGTTACTTTGTAGTACTGGATTTGATGGTAATGTTTTTTTCTATAATGCCACCCATTGTAGCTATGTATGGGAAGTGTGGTGTTGCACAATTGGTCCAAGAAACCGCTTATGTTCAGAATGGTGGTTCAACAGCGTCACAAATGGTATATGCACTATGATTCCTGCACGGGATGATACCTGTAATCAACTCGAGGCAGCGATCGTGCGACTGGTGAACCCTGACACAACCACAAGGTTAGGAAAAGGGAGTCAGGCGTCCGCCCGGCTTATCCCCTCCGAAGCTTAAGTCAGTAAGAATGGGGGGAATTAGCTCAGTTCAGTATAATCTATGGTTTTAGTTTGCGTACCTTTGTTCATTTTTCTGAAGGGTATTTATACCGGGACTTGAAATGATCGTTCTGACACAGAGATCACCTCAGCATTTAATACTTGTCAGACGTATCCAAGAATAATGATTGACTTCCACATGAAACCTCGTGCCATTAGTGCTCGACGGTTGAGACTAGACCTCGGGGTCACGCCGAGTACTTGAGTGCTTATGAACGACGTCTGACACCTATCTCATAGCAGTTGGCGTCTAGAAGGCTATCACCTCTAGCTCCGCGTTCGGACTCCTAGCCATTAATGCACCCATTCATGGCTGTCAGTTTGGGTCTTCGTAGGTAAAGAGGCTCATTAAGTGCCCTGTCTGGGTCACTTACATCGTCATAAATGCTAGGTCACATCGCATTAATTGTTTATCAGATGTTGTACTCGGCTTTACGAAAATACCTCCTCTCGACTTCACCACTCGGCTTGGTTAATGTCCTCGGCCTCATAGCTCGGCTTCCCATCATCTACACCTGTCCACGTGTCGCCTCGAGGGGCTGCTGAGCTGTCATGAGTCCCTTCAACTACCCCCCAGCCTCCACTCTTTATCCGGCGTGGGACAGGTGGCGCAAGGAGAGTGGGGCTTACTGAACACGCCCATTTAAAGAAGGACGGTTACTTGCACGTCTTGAGCCGCCTTTTTTCAAATCCTTTAATGATAAGTGTCTTCTCGATTTCTGCTTTCTCATCTGCCTATAAATAGGAGAAATCTTGGTCATTTGAGAACTTTGCAAATTCGAATTTCCTTCAAGCAATTTAGCTCCCGAGCACCATCCCTTCTTTTCCCTAGAACTCCTCTGCGAAGAATATCATGTAAGTACCCTCTGTTCTATCTTCCTTTTTCCTTCTTCTATCATCTTTACCCATGGCTAGAAACCGTAGAAATGAGGTGAGGGGACCCCCACCACCCAGAACTCGTAAACTGAAGAAGACAGTAATGAACGAGAGTAATATAGACGCCTTTAGAGCCAATATCATATCCCCGAGCAAGTTTTCACCTTCCCATTCCACCCCACCCGTCACAGTAGGGACATAGGGTGCGTAGAAATGATGCCTTTTTATACCAAGGCCATCATGGAAGGGGGATTGATCTTCCCTCTCCCTCCCCTCGTGCTAAAGCTGTTAATGCAACTAAAGCTGCCCCCTACAGTGCGAGGTGAACTTCTTTAGGATAGTTATGGGCGTCATAGCTATTAATGCTCGGCTTGAGGTAGACCTAGGGGTAGACAAGATCTTGTTCTGCTATAACCTAAGGCTAGTCACCGGGGGAAGATACTACCTCAAAGCCAGGGACCCCTCAATGTACCTGGTCACTCATATGTCAGACTCGGACAAGGGGTACTTTGACGATCTGGTCATGTTCGGCGGAAGCTTGGAGAAGGGGACAGGGCTCGAGTATGACGGATTGCACTGCGCCAAAGTGCCGAGAGATGAAGGTGTGTTATGTATTAACTGAAATTTGCTTGGCGTTGTTCAATTTCTGTTTCTAACCTCGTTTCTCTTCTTGTAGAAGGATATCGACATGATTCTGCTCAGCCTTTGAGGTCACAACTCAGATTTAACGATTTGTTGAAGGTCTGGTCTTCTAACCCCGACAACGAGTTCGCCCGAGCAGCTCACGTCCTACTCGGATACACCCCGTCTTACAGCCGATTTTTCCAGATTCCCCCATCGTTTAATCCTAGATGTTGGGAGGATATCTCATCTTTTGAAGAAGACGCCGAGAGAACTCCTTCACCTGCCCCTTTCTCGCCAGAAGAGATGTTCAGCATTCCTTCTCTCTCCGCTGCCGACATGGAAGCAGCTTCCTCTCGGCGGAGGAACAGGCTCTCGGGACTAGGAGGGTCCCCGAGCATTGGCCCGATCATTCTCTCGCCCTCTGGGCCAAGCTTGGATGCGCCACCTCCTCCTCCTCACCATCAACAAACTGGGCGAATCACTGCTCTAACAGGGGGTCTACCCCCAAATCCTCTATCTTCTCTCCCCGAAATTCAGACAATGGGAAAACGACCTCAGGACCCCGAGGCATAAGAAGATAGTCGGCCCTCAGAGGAACGCTGACAGAAACACCGTCATGACGTCCCGAGGCCGTCCACATCCGTAGAATGGATCTGCCAGGTCGAGACCCGAAGGGGGCGCCCCGTCTTGGAAGCAGACTCCATCATCCAAGACCAAGAAGTGGCCTTGGCTGTGGTGGGGACCCTTCATTTCGCCATCGCCATGAGCGTTCATATGGGCCAGACTGACAACCGGATCCTTCTGAGTGCCCTCCAAAGCAATCTGGTGGTAAGTGTCATTCTTTCAATTGTGCCTCATTTCTTCGGTGCTTGTCTAATTGTTTTTTATCTTTCTTTTCAGACTTGCCAGCAGATGGGGGTCATCATTGAATGATTCTGGGAGCACAAGCAGGAGGCGAGGAACGCCGACCAGGTGGCAAAAGCCAAAGATGAATTTGTTAAAAAGGCAGAAGCAGCCATAGCTGACCAGACTAAGCTTCTCGTCGAGATGATCCGCTAACGTGACGCCTTGGACGCCGAGCTTCAGAATCTGAAGACGAGTGAGGCCGCGACTATCAAGAGGACAAAGGAGTGTGAGCTCTAGGTCTCGACGGCCGAGGGCAAGGTCCAGGAATCTGAGGGCATTATTAAGGACCTAACTGCCCGGGTGGATGCCTTGATGGCTGAGAAGGTGGAGGAGGACCAGAGGCTACAAAGTGAGTGCCGCCGAGTATGGTTGGAGACTCAGGATCAAATGGTCCCCACCTTCAAGGAGGACAAAGAAAAGGCTTTTCGGGATGATTGGGTAGCCGCTCTACATGCCGCCCTGGTGGACTCGGGAGACGAACTTTTCAAGAGGCACATCATTCTCGTTGGGGGAGATACCGAGGTTTACCCAAAGTTGCAGTCGAATGCCGAGGGGGCTAACAGCCATTACTGTAAGTGATGGTTCAGATAGTTTCTCTCCGATTATCGTCGGCCAAGATCCTGACCATCCCCCCTCGCCAACCGAAGAACTTACTACCCATGAGGCGAGGTGATCCCGGCAGAAGGCTCTCTGCTTGTTTCTCCTTTTTTATTTTCAATATGTATGCTCCTAGGGACGCAAAGCCCCATTTTGACTTTATAATGAAATTTTTTATCCTTTTCCTAGTTCTTGGCATGGATACAATTCACCTTTACACCGTCATTTCTTATTTACATGTGTTCTTTTGCCTTTTCTCTCATAAATATTTTAGGAAATGAACCATAAATGTCAAAATAATTAAGGTAACGAGGCTCCCTGTACTCTTCGGGGTCGAGCTTTAGACCCGCTGCCACGCCCCCATAATAATCAAGGCAAGGCATCATGTACTAATCGGGGCTGAGATACAGAACCAATAATACGTAACTACAAGTGATAAATAAGGTAGCAAGGCTTTGTGTACCCGTCGGGACCGAGCTATAGACTGGCCAGTTCAGACATATTAGCATGAGTGTAGGGGATTTAACCCGTCATCCCAGTGTTCCAAGATCCGCTAAAACAACTCCGAAATCTTTTCCACGAATGCAGTGCGACCCTCGCGCCGAGGATGGAAGACGAGCGAATCCTTTAACTGCTGATCTTCACCACGCTGTCACCAACCTTGCCCCATGTTTTTCGAAAGCGTTCCTATTCTGATGGGATCTCCCCGAGAGGTCGTTTCGAGTTGCATAGTGAAGTATCCCCCTTTCAAAGGGTCATTTCCATTCCGGAGACATGCTCTTGTCGCCTAGTTAATACTGGGGTTTCTCGGATTTTACCGAAGGCGTCGCTCCAGGGTGGAGCCTTGCACCCCTCGGGGCCACACTCCTATTGACCGAGAGCTCGTCTCGTGCTGGTTTTGAGAGCACGACTCCAAGGGAGGAGTCTTACACCCCTCGGGACCGTGTCCCTAATAACCGAGAGCTCGTCTCATGCTGGTTTTGAGAGCGTGACTCCAAGGGAGGAGTCTTACACCCCTCGGGACTGTGCCCCTAAAGACCGAAAGTTCGTCTCGTGTTGGTTTTGAGAATGTCTCCAAGGGAGGAGTCTTACACCCCTCGGGACCGTGCCCCTAGTGATCGAGAGCTCGTCTCGTGCTAGTTTTGAGAGCGTGGCTCCAATGAAGGAGTCTTACACCCCTCGAGACCGTGCTCCTAGTGACCGAGAGCTCGTCTCATGCTGGTTTTGAGAGCGTGGCTCTAAGGGTGGAGTCTTACACCCCTCGAGACCGTGCCCCTAGCGACCGAGAGCTCGTATCGTGCTAGTTTTGACCCTGGTGTGAGGCCAGCAAAAAATAAAGAATTGAATATGGCTTAACAAAAGTATTTTTTTCAGGTTTGATACATTCTAAGGTCAGATTACATCATTGTCACTCATATCTTGCAGCCTATATGCGCCGGTGCCCCCTACAGCGGTTATTCTATAAAGGTCTTCCCAGTTGGGTCCGAGTTTCCCTTCGGCGGGTTCTCGAGCAGTGCCAACTGCCCTCCTCAGCACCAGGTCTTCAACTATGAAATCCCTTGCTGAGACCTTCCTTTGATGTTATTTCGATAGTTTTCCCTGGTACTTGGCCAGCTTGATGGACGCCAATTCTCTCCTTTCTTCAGCCAAGTCGAGATCTTTTACAAGTATTTGGTCATTGTTTCCCAAATCAAATGTCTGGCTTTGAATCGTCGGGAACCCCACTTCCAATGGAATGACAGCCTCGACCCCATATGTTAAGGCGAATGGTGTTTCGCCCGTCGAAGTTCTCGGTGTGGTCCTGTAGGCCCATAGCACGTTAAGCAATTCCTCGGTCCACTTCCTTTGCTTTCTCAAGCCTTTTCTTGATTCAGACCAAAATAGTTTTGTTGGATACCTCTGCTTACCCATTACCCTAGGGATAGGCTGGGGTAGAATAATAATTGCGTATTCGAAATTCCGAGCAAAATTCTCTGAACGGGCCACTATTGAACTGAGTACCGTTGTCTGAGACGATGGCTCTAGGAATTCCGAACCGAGTGATTATGTTTTGCCACACGAATTTCTTTGTCTTGGCATCTCTGATACGGCTCAGGAGCTCAGCTTCGATCCACTTCGTAAAATAATTTGTCACCACCAATAGGAATTTCTTGCCTAAAGGGGCCTTTGGGAGCGGCCCGACAATATCTATCCCCCATTGAGAGAACAACCATGGGCTAGTCAGTAAATTCAGGTCTCCTGTCGGCTGTCTGATGATGGAAGCGAATTTATGACACTTCTCGCATTTCTGTACGTACTTCTTTGCATCTTTCTACATATAGGGCCACTAATACCCTTGTGTCATTGCTCGATACGCCAAGGATCTACCTCCCGTGTGACTCCCGCATACGCCCTCATGAATCTAGTAAAACAAAGGTTCCACTTTGTCCTCAGAGACACAGAGCAAATAGGGTCCCAAAAAAGATTTCTTGTATAGTTTTTGATCAGCGGATATCCAAAACCTGGGAGCCCTTAGCCTAATATTCCTTGCTTCCCTGGCATCCTCAGGGAGTACGCCTTCCATCAGGTACGCAATAATAGGTTCCATCCAGCCTGAGGGGGTGGACGACGTCTCTATCGGCAACACTTGCTTGCAACCAGCTTCCTCTATGCTCAGTTTTTCTCGGTTTTCAACAATGATACGCCGAGTCATCTCAGAGGCCAATGCCGAGGCTAAGCAGGCTAACGCGTCAGCGTGGTTGTTCTGATCCCTAGAAATCTGGGACACTTCTACCTTCTCTAATTTCTCCATCTTGGATTTTGCCTTTTGGCAGTATGCCTTCATCCTAGCGTCCCGCAACTCAAAATCACCACTGATTTGGCTCACCACTAACTGAGAGTCATAGAAAACCTGCAGCTGTCGGACCCCCGACTGAGTAGGCTATATCAAGTCCTGCCAACAATGCCTCATACTCGGCTTCGTTATTGGACGCTTTGAACCCCAATCTGATTGCTCGCTCTATTGTAAATTCTTCTGAATTAGCCAGTATCACCCCTACTCTTGCCCCCCTTGCGTTCGAGGAACCATCTACGTGAAAACTCCAGACTCCAGAAGTATCGACCATCGGTGGGGACTCGGGCGCAGAGAACTCGGCAACGAAATCAGCGAGGACCTGTCCCTTGATTGAAGTACGAGGTTTGTATCGTATGTCGAATTCTCCGAGCTCTACGGCCCACTTGGCAATCCTTCCTGATAAATTGGCTCTTTGAAGAATGGGCCTGAGGGGGTGGTCGGCCAATACTTCTATGGTGTGGGCCTAAAAATAATGTCTGAGCTTCCTCGCCGAGATGACCAAGGCCAAGGCTAATTTCTCCAACGGTAAGTATCTTGTTTCTGCGTCGAGGAGGGACTTGCTTACGAAGTAAATGGGCCATTATGCCCTTTCGCACTCCCTTATCAGAGCACCACTGACAGCTTCCTCTGAAACGGATAAGTACAGGTAGAGGATCTCCCCTGCTGCTGGTACAAACAAAGTCGGGGAGCGCTTAAGGTATTCCTTAATCCCTTCGAGTGCCAGGTCACAACCCTAGTCCCAGACACCCTTTGCAGCCCCTTTAAGATTGGCAAAAAATGACTTGCACCTATCAGAAGACTTAGAAATAAATCGGTTAAGGGTCGTAAGCAAGTCAGTCAACTTTTGGACGTCTTTCATAGTCCTCGGCGCCTGAATGTTTTGCACCGCTTGAATCTGCTCGGGGTTGGCCTTTATGCCCCTATGCGTCATCAAGTATCCCAAAAATTTCCCAGAGCTCACCCCGAAGGCACATTTCGAGGCATTAAGCTTCAAGCCATAGCGTCAGAGTATGGAGAACGTGGCACCGAGGTCACCGATATGATCGTCGCCTTTCTTACTTTTAACCAGCATATCATCAATGTACACCCCATGGTCACACCGAGCAAGAGTTTAAACATCTTATTCATTAGGCCCTGGTAAATGGCCCCTGCATTCTTCAATCCGAACGACATTACTGTGTAACAATAGATCCCTCGAGGCATAATGAAAGTTGTCTTCTCCTGGTCCATCTCTTCCAACGAAATTTGGTGATAACCTGCCCGGGCGTCCATGAAGGTGATGTGTTTATGGCCGCAGTTGTATCCACCAATTGGTCCACTTTAGGGAGTGGGTACCCATCATTGGGACATGCTTTATTCAGATCAGTGAAGTCCACGCAAACTCACCATTTCCCTTCCTTCTTTTTAGCGCACATTGTATTGGACAGCCACTCGGAAAACTGGACTTCTCGAATGGAACCGGCGCTTAGCAACTTGTCCATCTCTTCATCCACGGCCTTCGCGTGATGCGGAGCCGTTCTGCGCACCTTATGTCTCACCGGCTTGTAATTCGGGTTAACATAGAGTCGGTGGGTTATCACCTCAGGACTGATCCCGGTCATATCGGCCTGGGTCCATGCAAAGACATCAGAGTTTCGGCGCAGGAAGCAGCCATCTCCGCCCTCCCAGCATTATCCAACGAAGATCCTATCAAGAAATACCTCTCCTCATCGCTTGGATTCAGAAGCACCCTTATCAAGGGCTTGGTAAAGCGGTCGCCTGGGTTTACAGCAGAGTCATCCACCCCAAGCCGACCGAACTGTGATTGCTATTTAGCTACTACCTCCTCGGGGTCACAGTCCCCCACCACAGTACCACGTCATGTCTTCATCGCTGCATAAAAACAGTTTTTTGTCGCCAACTGGTCTCCCTGGATTTCCATGACGCCGTGCGGGGTGGGAAACTTTACTTTCTGGTGATAACTGGAGTGGACTGCCCTCATAGCATGCAACCAGGTCCTCCCTATTATGGCATTGTACAGCGAATCGGAGTCAATTACTAAAAATTCCACCGGAATTGAGATAATCGCCGCCTTTACCATCAAGGTGATTTTGCCAAGTGGAAGGGCACTAGAGCCATTGAAACCAAATAAGGGTGTATAAACGGGTTCTAAATCTGCTTAGGTCAAACCCATCTTCTGGAAGACGTCGTCATACATCACCTCGGACGAGCTCCCAGAGTCTACCAAGATCCTCTTCACATCATACTTGCCGATCTGCAATGTGATCACCAGTGCGTCATCATGCGGCAGGGTCACTCCCCCCAAGTCAGCGTTAGAGAAGCTGATAGCGTCGGGATCCTGCCAGGGCCTCTTGGAGGACTGCACTTCCCGTCCTTCTTCTACCCTTAGTGCCTATGAGACTCGTCTGCGCTCGGCTCGGAGGACGTTATATGTCGGCCTCTCAGCTGTACAAGCATGTATAACGTTGATTACGGGGACGACCTCTTGGGGCGGCTTCGCCCTCTCCTCCGTCGTTCTCTGGCGGGGCCTCTAATCGATGAACTCCCCCAGATGACCATCTCAGACCAGTTGTTCCATAAAGGACTTGTACGCTCTACAGTCTGCGGTCATGTGGGCCACGTCCTTATGATGCGAACACTAAGCCGTTGGGTCCCTCATGGCCGGGTCCCCTAACATCTTCGAGGGTCATCTGAAGTAAGGCCGATCCTATATTTTCCTCAACATCCTATAAATAGGTTCCTTAAAAATCGTATGGATTCCTTGGAAGGACATCTGGTTCGAGGGCGTGGTAGTCGCACTTCTCCCCGCTGGTGGCTCTCTGTCCCTCTTCCTCGGCACCGGCCCGAGATCTCTTCCTCTTCTGCTATTTGGGTCAGCGGTCTTTTCCTCGACTCGTGCATATTTGTCTATCCGCGCCATCAAGTCTTTCATGTCCTCATGAACCTTTTTGGTCAAGGACCTATAGAGGCCGGTGTCTCGAGATAATCCCAGTCGGAATGAGGCTGCAGCCATCACCTCTGAGCATGCATCTACTTCGTTAACCTCCTCCTAGTAGTGTATTGCATACTGGCGGAGGGACTCGCCATTTTTGCACTTAAGTGTTAGCAAGGCACCGATGTCTTTCGGCCTCTTGGTGCTAGTTATAAATCGTGCTGTGAAGAGTTCTATCATCTGCTTCCAGGATCTGATGCTCTCAGGAGCCAAAACTTTCATACCACTTCATGGCGGTGTCCCCCAGACTCATGGAAAAAACCCGACACAACACCCTCTGGTCGGTATCATAAATTGACATTAGTTGCCTATAATGCCGAATATGGTTCTCCGGATCAGTTCTCCCATCATATACCTTGAACCGGGGGACCGCAAATTTCCTCGGCATCTCAGTTTCTCTGATAGACTTCACAAAAGAGGAGGAGATTTGATCTTCCTCGTCTCCCATGGGGTGTTGTTTCTGGCGTCTGCTATCGGGAAGCACTCGGGATCCTCCATCCCCCTTCGACCTTCTCGCGGTGGACTCTCCTTGAGACTCCGTTGTCAAGGCACCCTGAGGGATCTCCCAACGGTGGTCCCGCCGCGACAAGCCCGTTTGACGGCGGTGTTCCCGGGACCCTTCACTAGGCACGTACTTTCCTGTCACACCCTAACTAAGTTGGGTATAGAATGGCGGTCTTGGTGGCACCTTGCACCAAGGCACGTCATGGGAAGGAATCAAGGTGATGCCGCTATGGGTTCGACAGATTAGGGCGGACCAAGGCAGCATGAGACCACCCGGCTGAACATGGCAGCACGCGGTGGGCTCAATTGAAGCAATGTGGGTGCACAGCTTCTGATTGCATGGCATGGGTTGAACCCAGCATGCACAATGGTTTATAATGCAAGGCTGGTTGCTGAATGTGAGCACATGGTTGGCACATGGCTGCTCAAAGCATGTGACCAAGAGGGTGGAGGCAGTTGCTGAACAGACTTAGTCTGTGTGAAACAGTTTGGGCGTTCCTAGCCTTAATATGGTCCAGATGCATGCTGATAAAGAGCAGTTCCATAGCAGTTGCTGAGGGCATGGAACTGCCTGCCAGGTGTTGCACAGAGAACAAACCTGCTGATCAAGTCTGCTAGGGATAGGCAGATCATGGGTCACAACCCTTTGGCAGTTGAGGGTGTCAACTGCCAGGCTCCTTGTATATAAATAGGAGTACTTGGGCATTCTGAAAGGGGAGAGAGTGTTCTGGCATTTTGAGAGTTCCTTGTAAATTGTGAGTTCAATATATAAGGTTTGGGAGTGTTGTCCCAGTAATTCGTGTGTGTGCCTCTGTGTGAGTTTCTGTCCCTTGTTCTTGAGATTGTGTGGCTGGTTGCAGTGGCAACGCCTTCACAGGTAGCCTCGAAAAGAAAAACGAAAGTTACCCCGTGACAGTTTGGTATCAGAGCGTGGTTTTGGCAGAAAGTTATATATAATCTGATCAACTATGGCTGGCGGAACGAATGCTGATCTGAGGGAAAGGGTGGCACGCTTGGAGGAGTTGGTTGGTCCTCCACAGACCGCTGAACCAGTGGCCCTTTCTGTGCAACTTGAGTTGCTGTACCAGCGGTTCGAGGAGATGCGAGTTACTCAAGAACAACTCCAAACGACTGAATCTGATCACTTCAGTCGGATGAAAAATGAAGTTGTTGATGTGCTGGCTACGGTTTCCACATGGACCGACGATATGGGGGAAAAATTAAGTTCCCTTGAGATGGACGTTTCACTACTCAAGAAAGCACTGCAGAATGCTTCCTTGGCTTCTGGCAGTGAAAAGACGCAGAAAGCAAAGGTGCCTGACCCTAAGCCTTTCACAGGCAGTCGTAATGCCAAAGAGCTCGAGAACTTCTTGTGGGATATGGGGCACTACTTTAAAGCAGTCCGTACTCCGGATGCTGAGAAGGTAGATCTCACTAGCATGTACCTGACTGGTGATGCTAAATTATGGTGGCGAACACGATCAGAGGACAAGTCTCGTCCTCAAATTACTACGTG
This sequence comes from Ilex asprella, assembly GCA_023539305.1. NCBI lineage: Eukaryota > Viridiplantae > Streptophyta > Magnoliopsida > Aquifoliales > Aquifoliaceae > Ilex > Ilex asprella. The sequence continues at coordinate 337,378 of CM042197.1, forward strand.
GGATGCTCTGTCTACTGAAATGAAGGAACAATTCCTTCCAAGCAACACAGCCTGGCAAGCTCGTGATGCTTTGAGGAAGCTTCGACATACAAGCACTGTGAGGGAGTACGTGAAGCAATTCTCGTCTCTGATGCTTGATATCAAAAATATGTCGGAAGAGGATAAACTGTTCAATTTTATGTCTGGCCTCCAAACATGGGCTCAGGCTGAACTTCGTCGGCAAGGGGTGAAGGATTTACCCGCGGCTATGTCTGCAGCAGATGCACTTGTTGATTACAAGACGCAAGCTAATCCTCCAGAGAAGGAGTCAAAAGGGAAAGCCAAGTTTCCCAAGAAGGACAAGCAGAAGAAGCATGCTGAGAAGTCAACCAACACAGAAAAACAGACTGACAAGCTCTCTGCATCAAAAGGAGGTGCTGACTCAGGCTGTTTTATCTGTAATGGTCCTCACCGGGCTAGGAATTGCCCTAAGAAGGAGAAACTCAATGCCCTCATGGCTGAGGGTACTGACTGTTCTGACGAGCCAACACGAGTCAACCCTTTGCAACTTCTCAATGCAATTCGCAAGGAGGAGACGGTGGCAAAGAGGGGGCTGATGTTCGTGCAGATTCGTCTGAACAATGTGGCTGTCCAGGCAATGGTTGATACAGGTGCAACCCATAACTTTGTTTCTGACCGAGAAGTGCAGCGACTTAATCTGGCTTTGACGAAAGATTCTAGCCAGATTAAGGCTGTCAACTCAGAAGCAAAGCCAGTTGGCGGTTTGGCTAGAGACGTCCCATTAAAGGTTGGTGATTGGCAAGGGCCATGTGACTTTATGGCGGTCCCTCTCGATGATTTCCAGGTAATCCTTGGGTTGGAATTTCTTATGAAGGCAAAGGTGTCTGTTATGCCTCATTTGAATGGGATGTTCGTGATGGACATGCCCAGTCCCTGCTTTATTCCCCTCACCAAAGCCAAGTTTTCCGGGGAAATGCTGTCTGCTTTGCAAGTGAAAGATGGCTTGCGAAGAGGAGAAGCAACATACCTGGCTGTTATGTTTGAAGATGAGGAATCCAAAATGTTACAAATTCCTGAACCAATGCAACAGTTGCTGGCAGAATTTAAGGATGTGGCGCCTAAAGAAATGCCAGCAAGATTACCACCAAGGCGGGAGATTGACCACGCCATTGAGTTGGTTCCGGGGGCAAAAATCCCTGCACAGGCTCCTTACCGGATGTCTCCATCAGAATTGGCGGAGCTAAGGAAGCAGCTTGAAGGCCTGTTGGATATTGGGTTCGTTAGACCTTCCAAGGCTCCCTATGGGGCCCCTGTTCTGTTTCAGAAAAAGAAAGATGGATCTTTACGACTCTGTGTAGATTACAGAGCCCTCAACAAAGTTACTGTCAAGAACAACTATCCAGTTCCGCGTGTGGATGAGTTGTTTGATAGACTGGGAAAAGCAGTCTTTTTCACCAAGATGGACCTGCGGTTGGGGTATCATCAAGTCAGAATTGCTGAGGGAGATGAGGCAAAGACCGCTTGTGTGACAAGGTATGGTTCATACGAATTCTTAGTCATGCCTTTCGGCTTAACCAATGCCCTTGCTACATTCTGTAATTTGATGACCAATGTATTCCGGGAATACTTGGACCGTTTTATGGTGATTTATCTGGACGATATAGTCGTTTATAGCCAATCACTTGAAGAACATGTTGAACACCTCAAGTTGGCTTTAACGAAGTTGAGGGAAGCACAGTTGTATCTGAAACCAGAAAAATGTGAGTTTGCCCAAAGGGAAATCTCATTTCTCGGGCATATTGTTTCTGCGGGCGTAGTAAAGATGGACCTGAAGAAAGTTGAGGCCATTGCGAACTGGCCTGTCCCTACTAAGGTTACAGAATTGAGGTCTTTCCTTGGTTTGGCGAATTATTATCGAAAGTTCGTGAAGAATTACTCTAAGAAAGTTGCTGTTCTGACGGATCTTCTGAGGAAGGATAGGACATGGAACTGGTCCTACGAATGCCATGAGGCATTCGATCGGTTGAAGGCGGTGGTGACAACTAGCCCAATTTTGCGATTGCCTGATTTTGATTTGCCCTTCGAAGTCCATACAGATGCATCAGACTTTGCTCTTAGGAGGGTGCTGGTGCAGAATGGGCATCCTGTGGCATTTGAAAGCAGGAAGCTGAACGATACCGAGAGACGGTATTCAGTGCATGAGAAGGAGATGACAGCAGTCATTCACTGCATCAATGCATGGAGGCATTACCTGTTAGGGAAGCATTTCCTTGTGCTAACGGACAATGTTGCTACCAGCTGTTTCAATTCTATGAAGAAGTTGACACCGAAACAGGCAAGATGGCAGGACTTTCTTGCTCAGTTCCATTTCACGATACAGTACAAACCTGGCAGTGCAAATCAGGTTGCTGATGCTCTTAGCCGAATTCCAGTTGCTGATGGGATGATGGCTGCACTTAGCCAGATTGCAGGAGATATGCTGCAAAGAATTCAGGATCAGACGAAGGATGATCCCGTGACCAGTTTGTTGTTGAAACAGGTCCAAGAGGGGGTAACTCGACGATTTTGGGTAGAGGATGGTGTGCTCTACGCCAAAGGAAGGAGGCCCTATGTCCCGAAGTCAGGTGGACTTCGACAGTTGTTGCTGAAAGAAACTCACGATGCTCCTTGGTCAGGGCATCCAGGGCAGGAACGAACCCTTGCCTTGCTAGCGGAAAGTTATTACTGGCCTCGAATGGAATCAGATGTTGAGTTGTATGTGCGCACTTGTCTGGTGTGCCAGCAAGATAAAACAGAAAGGAAGAAGATGACAGGTACCCTGGAACCTCTTCCCATTCCAAGCAGACCTTGGGAGAGTGTATCCATGGATTTCATCAATGGTTTGCCCAAGGTGAATGACTTCACTTCGATATTTGTGGTGGTAGACAGATTTTCGAAGTATGCCACCTTCATTGCAGCTCCAAAGGTATGTTCTGCTGAAGTTACTGCTCAATTGTTCCTTAAACACATTGTGAAACTTTGGGGCCTTCCGCTGGATATAGTCAGCGACAGAGACACACGCTTTACTGGCCGATTTTGGATGGCCTTGTTTGAATTGTTGGGCACACAGCTCAATTTATCCACCAGTAATCATCCGCAGACAGATGGACAGACAGAGCGGGTTAATGCGATGCTGGAGGAATATCTCAGGCATTATGTCACAGCGAACCAGGAGAATTGGGTAGATTTACTTGATGTTGCTCAATTCAGCTATAATCTGCAGCAAAGCTCTTCCACTGGAATGAGCCCATTCGAGTTGGCAACTGGCCAACAGCCTCTTACTCCCCACGAAGTTGCCAAGCAAAAGTCTCAAGGGAGATGTCCTGCAGCATACCGCTTTGCTCGGGCCAATCAGGAGAGGACTGAAGAAGCAAAGGACTGCTTGACTAAGGCAGTAAAGAGGATGAAGAAATGGGCAGACCAGAAAAGGAGGGCAGTAGAGTTCGAAGTGGGTGACAAAGTGATGCTGAAACTGACTCCACCAATCTGGAAGAAGATCACTCGAAAGTCTGCACATAAGGGACTGATCCAGCGCTATGATGGTCCATTCCTTATCACTAGAAGGATTGGCAGGTTGGCTTACAGGCTGGATCTTCCTAGTCGTCTCAAACTTCATCCAGTTTTCCATGTTGCCTTCTTGAAGCAATATGTTGAGGACCCAGCAGACCCTGATAGATATATTCGGCGTCGAGCTCCTCCAACAATCAGGAAGCAATTCACAGAGATAGCAGAAGCTATCCTTGACCACAAGACTGAGGGAATGAGTAAGAAAAACAGAAGAACTCATTACCTAGTTAAGTGGAAAGGGAAAGCACCGGAGGAAGCCACTTGGGAGAAAGAGACGACATTGTGGCAGTTCGAAGATCTCATCAAACAGTACCACACCTCCATTCCAACGAGGTCGTTGGATTCTTCAGGTGGGGGTGGCTTGTCACACCCTAACTAAGTTGGGTACAGAATGGCGGTCTTGGTGGCACCTTGCACCAAGGCACGTCATGGGAAGGAATCAAGGTGATGCCGCTATGGGTTCGACAGATTAGGGCGGACCAAGGCAGCATGAGACCACCCGGCTGAACATGGCAGCACGCGGTGGGCTCAATTGAAGCAATGTGGGTGCACAGCTTCTGATTGCATGGCATGGGTTGAACCCAGCATACACAATGGTTTATAATGCAAGGCTGGTTGCTGAATGTGAGCACATGGTTGGCACATGGCTGCTCAAAGCATGTGACCAAGAGGGTGGAGGCAGTTGCTGAACAGACTTAGTCTGTGTGAAGCAGTTTGGGCGTTCCTAGCCTTAATATGGTCCAGATGCATGCTGATAAAGAGCAGTTCCATAGCAGTTGCTGAGGGCATGGAACTGCCTGCCAGGTGTTGCACAGAGAACAAACCTGCTGATCAAGTCTGCTAGGGATAGGCAGATCATGGGTCACAACCCTTTGGCAATTGAGGGTGTCAACTGCCAGGCTCCTTGTATATAAATAGGAGTGCTTGGGCATTCTGAAAGGGGAGAGAGTGTTCTGGCATTTTGAGAGTTCCTTGTAAATTGTGAGTTCAATATATAAGGTTTGGGAGTGTTGTCCCAGTAATTCGTGTGTGTGCCTCTGTGTGAGTTTCTGTCCCTTGTTCTTGAGATTGTGTGGCTGGTTGCAGTGGCAACGCCTTCACAGGTAGCCTCGAAAAGAAAAACGAAAGTTACCCCGTGACATTTCCCTAGCTACGCAGATATTGTCTATCAGCTGAACGCCCCCGTCGATTTATCTCGGGGGTCTCTGGCCTTGCTCTCTTGGACTCCCTTCGTCCAGGACATCGTCCCTCTGCTTCTAGGGTACGCCAGCTCGCGTTCGCTGATTGTTCGAACACTTCGAGCCTATGCCTCACCTTGGCGTTGTCCTTATCGAGCTCCTTGATGCGTTTCTCCACACGTCTATCCATCATCTCCACGATGTCATGAGCTGAAGGGCCTTGCCCCCTGGACTCTGATCCACAGGGAACGTCTGTTGCGAGGAACGTTCACCCCTTGCCGACCGATTCGCAGGGCCAAACTCTCTGACCACTGGGAGGCGGGTAGCCTCTACGTTCCTCATGCGCAAACCTCTACCCCATCACCTTGAGATCGTGTGTTCACCATGACGCAACTGCTACTGAGAAAAGGTTTTGTGTTCCCACAGACGGCACCAAATTGCACGGGATGATACCTACAATCAACTCGAGGTAGCGATCGTGCGACTGGTGAACCCTGAAACAACCACATGGTTAGGAAAAGGGAGTCAGGCGTCCGCCCGGCTTATCCCCTCCGAAGCTTAAGTCAGTAAGAATGGGGAGAATTAGCTCAGTTCAGTATAATCTGTGGTTTTAGTTTGCGTACCTTTGTTCATTTTTCTGAAAGGTATTTATACTTGGACTTGAAATGATCGTTCTGACACAGAGATCACCTCAGCATTTAATGCTCGTCAGACGTACCCAAGAATAATGATTGACTTCCACATGAAACCCCGTGCCATCAGTGCTTGGCGGTTGAGACCAGACTTCGGGGTCACGCCAAGTACTTGAGTGCCTATGAACGGCGTCTGACACCTATCTCATAGCAGTTGACGTCTAGAAGGCTATCACCTCTAGCTCCGCGTCCGGACTCCTAGTCATTAATGCACCCACTCATGGCTGTCAGTTTGGGTCTTCGTAGGTACAGAGGCTCATTAAGTGCCCTGTCTGGATCACTTACATCGCCATAAATACTAGGTCACATCGCATTAATTGTTTGTCAGAAGTTGTACTCGGCTTTATGAAAATACCTCCTCTCGGCTTCGCCACTCGGCTTGGTTAATGTCCTCGGCCTCATAGCTCGGCTTTCCATCATCTATACCTGTCCACGTGTCGCCTCGGGGGCTGCTGAGCCGTCATGAGTCCCTTCAATTCCCATTATTCCAAAATATGGTTTTAGCATTGAAAATAAATTGTATTGATTCAACCTGAAGTTAGTATCATTTTCCATGACAATATCATATGTGATCAAGATTGTATCATTCTATCCTCAAAATTACTCAGTCTCTTTAGTCATGATTGATCATTTTATTTTTACACATTTAATATTTTTTTGGGTGCTTTTGTAGCTTTTTTGGGTAAGTGTTTTTGTAGCTTGATGCTTCATTACATATGGGTATTGAGGTTGGCCTGATTATCGATGATTGAGAAGGTGCATTCACGGTAACTATAATCTAGATAATCAATTTGGTTGCCCTGAAAAAAAGTTGGAAAAAAGAAGAAAATTTGATCATGAGGCCAGAGAGAACTATTAATCACTCACATGTGATTAAATGGACTCACTTGCTTGAAGAGTTTGGGTTTATTAGTTTATCTTGCAATATCACTAGAAAATAACAGATTTTTTTTTGTGAGTTTGAGGTATTATGGTATTTGGCACTTTGTACAAATAATTAGTTTCTAGAATTATGCTAATTCTATTCTTTGGTTGTGTAAAATTTGTGTACTTCATGCATTGGATTAGTTAAGTTGATTAACTCAAAATCTAAAACTAAAGAAAATGGTGAAGCTTCAAACTTTTTATTCTATTTTGTTTAGTTTTATTGTATTCTTTCATTTTTTTTTCAGCAACCAAACAGAACATTTGGTGTTTTGGGTGAAATTTAAAATTCTCTGTAATACTTTAGTGTAAGTAGAAGGAATGCTATGTTGCAAATTTTGGACAGGTTAGTTTTTGCAAAAGAGATTTTAGAGCATTTGTTGTTTCATTAGTTTTAGTTGAGGCATCAAATTACATACCAGCAGCTCCAATATTTCTGCCCAAAGGGCCATGGAAGCAAGTGAGGAATTTTGGATGTGTCAATGTTTTGTTTAATTGATAATGTGAGTTAGAGATTTGATATATACATGCATATTTGTACGTACAAGCACAAAAGTTGTGTAATCTTCATCAAATGCGTAATTATTTTGTGAAAATTGAGCAACTTTATTGTGTTTAGCGTACTTCCGATATTAGTGCAGTTGTTATGGAAAATGTTGCCTACCACTACAACAAAATCTATAAACACACACATATCATATACAGATAGAAAGGGGAAGAGAGAGGATTGGTTTACAATCTCTTTATATGTACTTAAGAATGTCATAGTAGTTAATTAGTTGTTTGCTTAATTTTATTTTTCGGCTCTCTTATGACAATGCATTACATTTTTTCAATGAGATTTTGTTGTTTCAATGAAGTTTTGTATTATCGGGAATATCTCTGGATTAATTTAGTTTATCTATTTAATAACCAAAAACAAAATCTTTTGACTTGTACTTGTATTATTAGTTTTTTAATTTTTTATGTTGCTCTAGAATTTGATTTGTTCATTTTTTTATTTTTATCCCAAACCAATTAGTTACTTTTTGGGCTTGTACACAATAGCTTAGAAGAGAAAATAAAGAATACTAAAGGGAAAAAAGATTCACAAATATTAAATGGCAATTCATTGCCATTGCTATAAAGAATCTTGTAAATGTGCTTACTTTATTATTCATATGCAATATTTTTTCTCTCTATTCGGAAGTAAATTAATATGAAAGTATTGAAAAATTTTGGGCTTCCACAGATAATCTTGGAATGGGACATTAAGGAACTGTATACCGAAAAGGATGCACAAATACAAAAAAATTGACAATGCAAATGCAACTTAATTAGAAAATAAATTTACCCAGAAAAATAGAAAAATAGATCGACACTATGATGTGGAATTTAATGGGTGTGTTTGGTTAATTTTTCGTAGGAAAAATCATTTTTTTATTTATACTTGTTTTCAAAAGTAGTCAGCTTATTGAGTTTCTACATGCTAGTCTATAATAGAAAGTTCAAGAATTAGAAAGGAAAAAAGATGCATGAATATAGAAAGAGGTAATGAAAACTTTATTTCAGGGAATTCAGCGGTATTGTGATATAAAATTATGTAGATAGGCTTAATAAACATGTCATGAACATTTATGTTATTGTCTTTTCCTTTATTTTGTCAAATCAGTTTAACACCAATGCTATTACGGACTAGCCAAAAAGAGAAAATTGAACAATTACAATAGAAAAAAACATGCTCACTTGTAGAAAAAAGTAACAGAAACCTTAAAATATAAAGGACTAGAACTTTTTCATGTGCTAGAGTTATCTTTTATGTGCAAATTTATTTTCCTTCCATTTGGGTTTACATAGTTTTTTGTTTGATTTTAATGCTTAATACACTCCAATTGGCTTGTGTTCTGTCCAATGTGATCATTATCATTATAATGTTTGATTTATTGGCTTGTCTAAAGATCAAAATTTTGTGATTACAGAGTGAAAAAGATTATTGACTTCAAAATAGATAATATTAGCATAATGATTAGGGGTCGAGGTGAAATTACTCAGTTAGTTGTTGAAGCAGTCTTCCCATAATTTTCTCTTTGCGTCTTTCTTCAAGAAGTTCCGATCACTCCCTAAACCAAAAAAAAATGCACTTGTAGTTGAGATAGGGTGTTTGTTATAATTTTATTTAATTATGCTTCCTATTTTCTTGGTCGTAGATGAATTCAATGGGAGGGTTTTTTGTTTGACTCTTGAGTTTCTTCTTCTTCAAGTGCTAGAACTTAGTGTATTGTTGATTCAATGAGAGTACTACTGTGTGTACCATGTTATCTTATGAGTGAGATTCTCAAAATTTATAGTTCTATTGGAGACTAAGTGATGCCTTCATGTTTCAACCATACATGTTATTCTATATATTGGTGATTATTGGTTATGATTTTAGCTTACAAAAAAAATATTATTTTTGTTCTAATTTTTTCTATCTTGTGCCAAGGATTATTCCTTGTTCGATGACGGGATTATGTGATTGGTGCTTAGATGCTATGATTAGTCAGAGAGATATTGTAACACGAGTCAAAACTACTATTAAGTACATGACCACGATAAAATGATTACTTATGTTGTTCGATTAAAAAGTAGTACTCTTTTTGCATGTTTGTTTGATTATAAATGAAAAACTAACAAAACCATGTGACTTTAATCTCAGTTTTAGATTGAGTTGTTCAGATAAAGAAGTCATTGGACACAAAAAGATATGATACATAGAGTGAGACTTACTGAGCACTATTATCATCGACCTCAGTTATATTATATTATTTAATTTTTTTGTATTTGATTAAGAGCTTGACATATGTTCAACTTCGTTTATTAATATAAAATGTATTTCTGATAAAAAAATGTCATGTATGTCCTAATAAAGAATTTGAACGAAAGAAGTCATCAATTGTTCTACTCATTTATTGACAGGTAGACTGCAACGGTCATGCAACCTTCGTGCCAAATCTTTTGATCTTCTTTTTCTGTATAGGGAATATGAGAGTTGAAACCCTAACCATTGAAGTTAAAAATAGCAAGACACACAAATGTTGAAGTCTCAGAATCTCCAGAAAAAGTAGCAAATACATGTTATTCTATTTGATTGTGGGAAAGAGGAAATGTGGCTACCCACATATAATTCATGCTTCAAGATCCTTTGCCAAAAAAAAATCACCGAGTGAAGTTATGTTTCTTGACGCTTTTCCAATTATGCTGATAGACACAAAATATAGGGATGGAATCAAGAATGATGTATTTGAACTAACTTTAAATATTGTTTTCTTTAGTATTTTTATTGGGTTTAATGGTTATTCGCTGTTGCTCAAAAAAAAAAAAATGGTTATTCGCTAATTATTTATTGATGTTTACCAAACAACTGAATTTTTTGAATTGTGATTCAGGACTTTAATATATATGATTTACTATATAATACAGTTCATGTGCAACCCACGTGTGCATCAACTAATAAGTTAAACGATTAGGTCTAAAATTTGATAACTCATAAGTCATAAGTATCACACTCTCACGTCCAATTTTTTTTTACACCCCGTATAGACTAGTGACTCTTATCCCATGAGGCACGGGCGACCTAACTTATTTGGGGGTCCGCAATAATTTTTTTAAAATTAAGTTATATTAATATATTTTATAATAATATAAATATTTTTTAAAAAAAATAAAATAAAATATATTTTTTTGTTTTTCCTTTTTGAGATTCAAAAATAATAATTAAAATTTTGAATTCAAATTTTATATATTAAAATTCAATTAACAAAAGTCAAATCCTGTACCAAATATAATTAAACTAGTTATCTATTGATGATAAAGAGAAAAGAATGAAAATTTAAATTAACTAATAAAATGAATTTTTTCAAAACTAATGTAAAAGTAAAAATTTGTGTGAATTAAATGATATTGGAATATGTGGAGCATGTGTTTAATATTGTAGATAACTAAAGAAATGTTTTAATAGAAAAATTTTAGCAACACAACTATGATTACAATTAGTTTTAGAGAGTGAGATATTTATGCTCACTCTATTCTATAGTCATTTTTATATGCTTTAAAAATATAATTAAGCCAAAATTTATCCTAAATATGAAGTGATCTCAAATTTAGTCTAAAAAAATATAGAATTATAATTTATAACTGTTATTTGATAAACAATGAATTAAATAGTTTGTTTTGATAATAAGATAGAAAAATATTTTATTAGGTGATAACACTTTTTTTTATATACCATAAACATTGGGCAAGATAAAACACATCAGCTCAAACTTTAGGCCCATAAATGTTTTTGTAAGAAATTCTAAAAATTTTACAATACTATTACTTGTATTTAATTTAGGGATCTAATTTTGACACCTAGTAAATTGTGGTTATTTGATTGCTAGTAAACTTATTCAATGTTGCTTCCTCTTACTAATTTAATGGCCGAAATACATTAAGTTTTCAAATTAAACCAAAAAATTAAGTCTAATAACATTATAAAAAAAATATATTTTTTGGGCCCCAATTTTTTTGTCCTATTTGGGGGCTCTAGGCAAGTGCATGGGTCGGAACCGAGACATGCTCTAATTTAACTCAAGTTACGATAGACAACTATCGAGCTTGAGAATAGTTGACACAAATCTAAATATTCGTAAAAAAAAAAAATGATCTAATTTGTTGATTTTTTATGGTATAAATATCAAAGGCTACATTTGATAACTATTTTTGTTTGTTTTTTTGGTTTGGACCAACAAAAAAACCAAAAATGCATTTGATAATTGTTTTTATTTACTTTTTTATCTAAGTTGTTTTGAAAACAAGTCCCAAATTTACAACAGAAATTAGTGTTTGTAAAAACACCAAAAAAAAAAAAATATGCTATGCTTGCCCACCCTTTAAAATCCCTATTAAGTGCAAATTTAGGACTTTTTGATTGTAAGTATAAAAAAGGCCCACTATTGTGCTCGAACGGTTGCTCACCCAAACTCCCTTTCTCATCCGTCTCTCTCTGCGAAGGCTTGTTTGCCCAACGTTGAAGCTACTCATCTCTCTCAAGCTTCATCGACATCGATCTCTCTCTCCAACTTTCTTAAGTACAGTTTTAATTTTTAAGAATGTAAAATAATTTTTATAAATCGTTTAGAGGTGTAAAGTGTGATTCCCTCATCTCATATTAATTTAAATAGGATCCACTAATATTGTGCATGAGAAATAATTTACCTTAAAAGTAATTTAGATTTTGAATTACAGTTGCCAACAACGACACTGATAGTGATAAAATCTAGTGTGTGTGATGAATTATTGTTTTTATTTATCTATAATATAAAATAGAGTAGGTTTTAATAAATTAATCAAACGATTTCAAATTTATTCATTTAACTGTCACCAACATTATTTTTAAATTTATTCATATTACACTGGGTTACTCTTAGTGATTTATAAATAGCGATGGAGGAAATTGGCCATGTTAATATGTGGTGGATTACAAGCCCAGTGGGCTCTAAACACTAGCTTGGAGAAGTTCGCATTTATGGGCCTAACAAAATTAGGAGGCCCTGGATTTGATGGTCTTGATTAGAGATGACAGTGGATCAGGGAAAAATGAGTATTCGTCCAAATTCGTCTCGTTTGGACCGAGAATAGACTATACATATTAAACGGTGGACGTATACGAGGATATTCGTATAAATCCGTGTGGGAATAAATTAACCCTTACACCCGTCTCGTTACCCGTTGAATAAATAAATAAATATATAAATATATATATACACATAAATACTCTTTTAATTTTAGCCCTAATTTACTTTGCTTCAGCCGCCCACCTCTAAGGCCTCTTCCTCTCTCTCTCTCTCTTAGCGAATCACCTTCAGCCGAATCACCTTCACCGAATCACCGATCAGCCTTCACCGAATCACCTTCAGCCGAAACTCCCATTCCATTTGCTCCCAGATCAGTCTTGCTCCTTTCCAAGTTCCGACTGCTCTCCGACTGTAAGCGACGGTTCGTCTCTCTCTCTCAAGTTCTGTTACCGTTTTGATGAATTTTTTTTAAGAAATTTACATACAATGTTGATTAATCGGGTCCTTCAATTTTCTGGTTGAGGTGTTGCAATTAACGATTTTTATTACTCTATTTATGTCAAGGTTCTGATAAATAGTTGTTTGTATGCAAATGGGACTTCGAACAGTATGTTGCAATTATTTGGTTAGTTTTATTTTCAAATGGGAAACAAGAAAAAAAAGTTTTGTTTTTGCCATTTATCATACTTTTCTTCAATTGTTAAGTTTCTTGGATTCGAGATCGTGACATTTTTGGGATTTTGGATTGGAAAAATGAGGGGTTTTGGTTGGAATTACTTTTGTTGTCAAGCTAACTTAGTACTAGTGGTTAGTTGACTTTGTGGTGTTGATTGAGTTGTAATTCAGTTCTTGGTGGCAAAGGATAAAATATTCTGCTATTGCTTTGAATGCAAAGTTAAGTTATTGGATGACCTATCAATTTTTGCTCAGTTTTATCTTCAGAAGCTTATCTTGGTGGATTGGTTCTTTCAACCTTGTGTTTTTTTGTCAGTAACTGGTATTAGCATGACTGATCAAATGATGTTTTAACCTTGTGGTTTAAGATTTCTTGGAGAGACACTAGCTGTACTATGTGATTCTTTTCTGTTATTCGGAAGAGATGTGTACCCCTAGTCTGGATTGATCACTAAATTTTACTTCCAACAGGAGAACATTCTTGATGGGTATTTAGATTGTAATGTTGTCAATGCTTTGCGATCTTCAAGAATTCGACTTGACTTGGCAAGTTAAAATCAAGAAATTAAATTTCATTTCAAATAAAAACCTTCTTAACTTTTATAAAAATCGAAACGAATTATTAATTGAATATTAAAATTATTATATTTTAAGGTGTTTTAACTGTTTTGACCAATGTTTTAAAGATAATTTTTTATTTTATTTTTATTTTTCATTTTGTTTCTAAAATATTTTTGTTTTTAAATTTATCGAAATTATGCACTGAAACAAAATTTTAATTTTTAGTTAAAAGAGTGGTAATGCTTCTGGTAGAAATTGTTGAGTGGAACATGACAGCCAACCCAACACTGCACCCTCTCCCACCACAATAATTTGGAGTAAACAATTTGGACTTTGAAATGCCCAAACTTAATATTATCCACTTTAAACTAAGGAAAATACTATATAATCTGGGTTGTTCAGTGAATCATGTTGGCATGCTGGAAATGGGAGTAACTATTTTTGACACCACATGAACCGAGCTGGGGTTAAGCTTGACACCACATGAACAGAGTTGGGGTTTTCATGAAATCAAAATTTTTATTATTTTTTTTAAAAAAGGCTTAGGCAGGGACGGGGACGGGGTGAAAATTATACCCGTTAGCGGGGGTGGACCGAGGATGGACGAAGATTTTTTAAGCGGGTACGGGGATGGAGACTATGTCCCCCGCCCCCGCTTCGGTCCATTGACATCCCTAGTCTTGACTGTAGTAGTTTATGAACAAAGCGGAGCGGACCCTTGGCTTCTTCTTCAGCAAGAAAACGTATTATTTATTTATAATTACCCTTTCTCTCTGTACCTCTTTCCCTCTTTCTTCTTTGTTGAAGACAGAAGAACATCGGAGAAAGACCTAGGCAGCACTTTGAATTTTCCAGGTACATGCTCCATTTTTTGCACTTAAAACCCTGGAAATTTGTGCTAATATCTGTCTGATTGACGGATCAGAAAACAAATTGGATCTTCAAATGTATGATTTATGGTGCCCAAAATCTTCAGATTTCGATGCTCAGTACTTTGTTTGTTTTGGCTCCCAACAATTTGATCCTGGTGAGCTTAAAGGTATTTTTAGGGTCATGATACGAACTTGAACTGTTATAGAGAGTTCAGGGTTGACGAGTTTCGTGTTCGGTGTCTTCAAATCATGCATCATATACAAAAATAGATACAAATTAGGATTCAGTTGTAGTGGACTCATGATGGTAATATAAATATTACTGACGATTTTTTTTTTTGTTTGCAGTTAATTTAAAGCAATGGGAGATAGTCAGTACTCTTTCTCTCTCACCACTTTCAGGTATGGAGCCACTCCCCAAATATACATTCCAATTTTCCGTGCCAAAATTAGGTGCACCCATATACATATGCACTATTTGTTTGTATAGGGGGTGTGCATGTATATGAAAATCATCTGATTTTTCTTATATCTGTATACCTTGATGCAGCCCTTCTGGGAAGCTTGTTCAGATTGAGCATGCCTTAGCAGCCGTTGCATCTGGCCAAACATCTTTAGGGATTAAGGGTAATTTCAAGCTTATAATCTTTGAATTTTTTTTGTGCTTTTATATATAACCATTTTTTACGGAGATGTATTAAAGGCTACAGCCACCGAAAGTTAGTATGTGTGCTACATAATTCTTGCTTTATCCACAAATAAGATAGTAGGAAACTGGACAGACATGATACATATAGTTTAATAAGTATTTGCCATATGAGAACTGCTAATTTTCTTCATGTCAAAATCACATTCTGCTGTCCACCCAGGAACTTTTTCTATGTAATTTCTGATGATGAATTGAATGATCCTTACGTAAGCAAAATAACATCCTTTCCATACGCAACTGAAGTCCACTTTTGGTCTGATAGTTTTTATTTATTGTATAGAAACATAGAACTCAATAATCAGAAGGCCATACTGTTCAAAATAATAATAATAATAATAATCTGAAGGTCATGACTCAAGTGGTGCACCAGTTGTATTGTACATTGATTTATGTGATATACTAAGTGTGATGATTCAAATACGGGGTTTATATGTTAAAGACTTACACTTATCTGTTCAAAAAGAAATGTAATTATTTTGAAAAAATTATGTGTCCTTTAATGCAGCTATAATAATATGCTACCCCCTTTTTAAAATGCAACTATTAATCACCATCATCCTTGCCGAGCTCTTGGTTGCTTAACAATTATCGTCTATTATTTCTATTGTTTACATGTTCACCTGGTGATTGCAGCTGCTAATGGGGTGGTTATTGCAACAGAGAAGAAACTACCATCTATCTTGGTTGATGAAACATCTGTGAGTATTTTCTGGGTACACATTTAGGCTACTAGTTCTGCTATGTAGTAAATGGTATAGAAATCCTGTGTTGATGTTGTTTTAGTACTTGTTTATTAAACTTTGTCTCTGGTGATGCCTTTCTGTCTTTTCATTGGGCTTTGGAGTAGTTAGTTAAGAATGTGCTCCTTGGATGAGTACCATTCTTTCTTGCGGTTGCCTTGTTATCGTTGTGTCATTAGTTTTGTGTATTTCCTATATACAAGTCAAATAACAAGGTCCGGTTCTGATATTTCACTTTGTTTGACTGCAGGTGCAAAAGATTCAGATTTTGACCCCAAATATTGGCGTTGTGTACAGGTTTAAATACCTAATGTTTATATTATGTCATAGTTGCGCTGCCTAAAATTGATACATGTTTCAATAAATAGTTCCCTTAAAATTTGATGTTGTATAGTATTGTAAAGGAGCCTTGTAAGAAGCATGCCATGCGAATTAATCCATGCAGCTATGAGACTCAGAAAACAAGTATTTGAGTGATGGAGAAGTTGATTCTCTAGCTTGTCTTGTGCCTGTTTTGCTTAATTTGGTGAGTGTCCCGATTCTAGGTCCCTTGGAAGGGTACTTGGAGAAAGCATGCCATCAAAATGTAACTACATGTTTGATTGATTGGGAGGTCAATTCTTCCTGGTGTTGATGCTTATTTGGATGAAATCCTCAATACTTGATAATGAATCCTCTTTAGTATAATTGGATGTTTTTTTCTGTGAGAATCAAATGTATCTTATTTCTATATGCTTAATTCATTTTGTCTGCAGTTCTTTTTTGCAAGAGTAAGCTTGTCTCCTTCTCTTTTTCTAGGTCTACGGATGTCTACAGTTTAACAAGCATTCTTCTCTTTTGCAGTGGCATGGGCCCTGATTTCCGTGTTTTGGTTCGAAAAAGTAGGAAGCAGGCTGAACAGTATCATCGACTGTACAAAGTATTAATTGGTTTCTTATGTGTGGTTCAAATTCTGTTTAGTTGTTGAATAAGATGAAGATGATATTCCATTTTTTGTTAAGTAGCTGTTTTTAAATGTGGTTGGCTTTTTCATTTTTGTCTTTGCCTTGGCATCAATTACATTAACTGCGCTAAAGTTCTTTGAGATATGTCCATTACTTAAAACTGGAGATCAGGATATTTATCTTAGTATATGTTCATATTTAGAAATCATATATAAAGCACCATGTATATATTACTGCAATGAATGGCTTTGTGGTTTCGTTTCCTTTTTAATACAGTTATCGAGTTTGTGGCTTAGGAACAAAATGTGTTGATCTTGTACAATGGGGATTTGCTTTGGGATGAGTTAGTCATTTTGTACACATATAGTACAAGTTTGTGGTTGGGATTGTCTTGTACAGCATCTATATTAAAGTAATTTAAAATCTCCAACTATTTTGCTGATTAATTTTATGAAGCGTTAACTTAATTTAGCCTCTACATTTTCACTGTTTGTCTTGGACAGCCAGTGTATCTTGCAAAACGATTTGTGATGATGGCAAATTTGTAATTTGTAGGAGCCAATCCCTGTTACGCAACTTGTAAGGGAGACTGCCGCTGTTATGCAGGAATTCACTCAGTCTGGGTAGTTATTATTTCCCTCTTACATGATTTAATATCGTACATTACAGATTTAAGGAGTAGTGTTTTCTGGTTGGCTTTACCTTGTTCAGTCCTATTCTTTGTTAATTATCAATCTTCAGTCTTTTGGGGAAGGTGTGATAAGAATGTTGTTTTTCTAAAATTTGAAGACTCAAAATGCTTACACACTGCAGCAGCAAAAATGGAAAAAAAAAAAAGAAAAAAGATAGCACTGCAGTCATCACCTAATTGTTTCTTAAAATTATTGAGGAATGTTGGCTAGTTGCAACTGCCCTACTTACTGCTTATGGAGGAATCGAACCTAACTGTTCCATCCATGACATGGATGAAGCTTGGGTGAAACTAAGTGGACGTCCGAACCGCACAAATACATAAGTTAAAAATGGAGCTTTCCTTAACAAAGAGAAATTTCTTTCGTTGCACAAGGAGTAAGAGGCAATGTCATGCTCATTGAAAACTAAAGTGATATTGTAATAGCTCTTCTTGTTTCAGGAAGAATTCACAGGGTGGAAGATAGATTACAATGCAGAAATATAGGCTCAGAGTTTCTTTGAACTGCACAAAGTTGATACTAGTACTTGACCTTTCTAGTTGCCACCCTTGGCTCGGGGTCCAAATTCTGGACTAAATTTTGTGTAGATCTATATAAATTGGGATCATGCAAAGATGAAAAAGGATTAGATTTGTGATTTGTTAAACATTTTTTTTGGATCTGTAAGAAAGCCTGAGGGGTGTTTATTTCTATTACAGTTTCTCATTTTTCTGTTTCTTGTGGTAGTGGTGTAAGGCCTTTTGGTGTTTCACTCCTGGTTGCTGGGTTTGATGACAAGGGTCCACAACTGTATCAGGTATTTCATTTGTGCCCCAATTGGTGTTGATCTTGCAGTTTTGGTGCTTTGTGCTAATAACAAAGCTCTCACAGGTGTTCTTCCTTAAATTTAGTTGGCATCTAGTGTATTTCTCTTAAGTCGTCAGTTCTCAACTTTACATTTTGAGGGCCTTGGTGGTATAGTGAGAGTGTTAACACTAGTAGAAGTGTCATTTACTGATACCGAAGTCACCACACTTGTGAAATAAAATTATTTATTAATTTATGTGCTTAATTTTCTTTGGAGGGGGAGGTGCCATCAGTCATTGCATTATTATTGGAAACCTGAACAGGTTTGAAACTGTTTTTTTTTCCTCCCATTTACGGCACAATATCCCTGCTGTACCCACATAGCAGCTGTTGTTCTGCACGAGTATACACTTAACACAAGCTTGTGAAAGTCTGGCTCAGTTAACCTCGAAACATGGCTTGGGATAAAGTAGTTTGTAATTTTTTAATGACCTCTGTGGGTTTAATTTGGTCCTTGATGCTGTACAATGTTCATTCTTCTTATAAGTAGTTCTAATTTTATGAATATTAGTCCTGGAAGATTTATTTTGTTTTTCTAAGTTGCCTTGAATAATTTTCAAGATTACTTCACCAATAGCTCTGTTGATTTTTATGCTGCAGGTGGATCCATCAGGTTCGTACTACTCCTGGAAAGCTTCAGCCATGGGAAAGAATGTGTCTAATGCAAAAACATTTCTTGAAAAGAGGTGAATTCTCTTCAAATTTGTCTACTATTGTTTATCTGGTGGATCATTCCTTAGTTTCAGTTTGTAAAATGATCAAACTATATTCCAAGCTCACCTATTATATTCACTATTGGGTTAATTGGCAATGTTGTCTTATTACTTATTTTATAACATGCATTCTGTGGAGTTGAGTTCTTTTCTTTGAGGTTTTTTTTTTTGTGTGAGATTTTTGCTAGGCTCTAATGGTGCTACTGAACTGGGTTAATATTTACTTGGTTCTAAGGATTTCAAATCCTGCTGAATTTTTTGGACCTTTCATTTCTGTTCAAAATTTAGCAGTTTTGATCAAGTTAATGTTTCTTGCAGGTACACAGATGATATGGAACTGGACGATGCTGTGCACACTGCTATTTTGACACTGAAGGAAGGGTAAGCAGATATTTTCCATGTGATTGCAATTCGGAGCAACTGGGTTTTTAGTAATTTTTTGCCTTCCTTCAGGTGGCATCAGTAGTTCTCTCTGATTTTTCTCGGAAGAGGGAAAACTTATTTTAGTTGCTTTACTGCATGAGTAGAAATAAAAAAAAAAACAAAAAATCCTTTACGACTTTTCAGTCTTAAATTAGTTGCTGAGAGTTTTTGCTCAAACTAACACCATCTTCTAAATAATTTCCAATCTAACACTACTGTGAAAGTAATTCCAATTTTAATTATCTAGTTGCCTTGTGAAGAAGTATATTCGGACGATGTTTGACTCAAGAACTAAACCATTTGCCCATACTCCATAGTAAACATCATATAGACATAGTAGATTCCTCTGTTATTTTCTCATCAACTCCAATACAGTATCCCAGCAAACCATTTTTGGGCTCATAGCTTTAGTACTTTGTGCCTCATATCCCTCAAATGTTTTTTTTTGCCATTTCTTGTTGTCTTGGAAAGTGATTGCTAGGTTTATTTTTGGGTTAATTGCAAATTGCACCCCGAAAGATCGTTCTAATCTCAATTTGCACCCCCAAAGATCAAAAATCTCAATTTACACCCTAAAAGATAGAAATTTGTCTCAATGTGCACCCTCAAAGATCAAAATCTCAATTTGCACCCTTAAAGATATAATTTGTATCAATGTGCACCCCCAAATATCAAAATCTCAATTTGTACCCTCAAAGATAGAATTTGTATCAATGTGTACCTAATACATTAAAAATATTTTATTTTATTTTTACTTTTATCTTCCAACACTAGAATTATGTCATGTTTACCCTCTAAATTTAATATCACAGTTTATATCTATTTATATTTATATTTATATCTATATACCAATATAAATATAGGCAACCCTTCATATTTCTCTAAATAATACCTCAAAACTCCTGAAAAAAAAGACAATACCTCAATCATATACTAAATGCCTAATATTAGAATTCTTATATTTAGCAAACAGAGGACTAAAAACAAATAACATAACTCATCAATGTAAGAGGCACATGACTAAATGTCAAATATCCAAACATTTTTAGAATACTTAAACAAGTGTATTGGAGGATCTAAATTTGTTGAAAGTCAATATGTATCGACTACTATAATCCATAAAACACAAAATTAAACCAATCACAAGATATCAATAACTTCGATAAAAAACTACAAAATGCCCAATACCCATGGCTTACATCGATAAAAGGAAATTTTTTTTGAAATAGAGGTCAAATTTCAAATAAAGATGATAAATATTGTGTTTCATTAGCCTTTAATCTTGAGCAGAGGAAGAGGTGGGTGATGAAAATGATGATGGCCATTCTTTTGCTCATCTTGGCTTTAATCACCAACAGGTGGTGCGACCTATTGTGAGAAGAGAGAGAGAGAGAGAGAGAGAGAGAGAGAAGTCTTCCATTAGAATCAGCCATGTATTTACTAAAATAAGTAATTGTTATATTAAATACAATTTAACCAACAGACATGTTATTTTGCTACTTTTTAAAAAATTAAAGGCTAAACCGTAAGTAGATGAATTAATGTAGCAAATAGGGTTTGTAAATTATTTAGAGAAAGATGAAGGGATGCCTATATTTATATTGGTATACAGATATAGATATAAATATAAATATAAATAGATATAAATTGTGATATTAAATTTAGAGGATAAACATGACATAATTCTAGTGTCGAAGATAAAAGTAAAAATAAAATAAAATATTTTTAATGTATTAGGTGCACATTGATACAAATTCTATCTTTAAGGGTGCAAATTGAGATTTTGATATTTGGGGGTGCACATTGAGACAAATTATATCTTTAAGGGTGTAAATTGAGATTTTGATCTTTGGGGGTGCACAATGAGACAAATTTCTATCTTTTAGGGTATAAATTGAGATTTTTGATCTTTGGGGGTGCAAATTGAGATTAGAACGATCTTTCGGGGTGCAACTTGCAATTAACCCTTTATTTTTCGTTTAAATTTCTCAACACAATAACAAGTTCTTTTGAGGGGAAAACAATTAACTGAGACAATAAAGAATGTGTTAAAACTATTAGCAGGAGTAGAAACGTGGCAGTTAAGAAATTACAACCTTCCAAATAGGAACTGGCAAATCTGTGAGTATATCATGAAGTTACAAATGTTGTACCTGTGAACCAACCCCCTAAACCGAAATAGGCACAATGAAAAAGCAATATACCAGACCAACCTACAAAAATGAAACTGTCCCTCTGTAACTCGTTATCCATAATATCAAATAAATAGAGGAGAGGGAGTGCAGCAGGGAAGTGATTCTCTTCATTGACCAAAGGCCATCATTTGCGCCAGTTTTACATGGAAGAAAAGGTAGGATTCGTTCTCTTCAAATGCGAGATAGAACTCCATTTTGATACTTGGTTAAGTTAAATTTTTCCATACCATGAAGACCAATTCTAGTTTCCATGGTTTGAGAATGAAGGTCTTTACCGTAGTCCACCTGTTAGTTATTTAATAGGACCCTGTAACAACTCAATCAATCAAAGAAGCAGGATATGGATTGTATTGGACCAAAGAGATACCTGCTTATGAACCACAGATTACTTAAACTATGAGCCGAAAATGGTTTGCAGGAATATTGTAAAGTTTCTGTGACGTTTTTATGGGGAAATGTATTTAAGTTCTTATGTGTCAAAACACTATCCAAATAAAAATTGTTCATATGGCAACTAGAGCATTAGAACTGGATTACTGCAACAATAGTGTTAGATTGGAAATTATTTTGAAAAAAAACCGTATTAGTTTGGGTAAAAACTGTGATCTCTGAAGTCTCATACTTGTGTAAGCTTGAGCTTTGTCTGATCATCTACTGTTACTACTGCCTTGTTGTACATGTGAACATGGGGAAGTAAGCTTTTGAATATTTGATGGCACTCAGAAATGTCTACTCGTGAAGTTTTGGGTAGTAAAATTTCTTCTTTGTTACTGTTTAGATCAAGTCTTAATGACGTACTTCTGTGTTTCTGTCCCAGATTTGAAGGACAAATATCTGGCAAAAATATTGAGATTGGCATTATTGGTACTGACCGAAAATTCAGGCAAGTTTTCTGTTTTCCTCGCACCTGATTGTGCTCGTATGGACATTTTGATGAGTTGCTTGGTAATCTTGGTGAATTGTTTTGTTGCAGAGTACTGACACCAGCGGAAATCGAGGATTACCTACAGGAAGTTGAGTAGTTTGTCTTTTAGCGAGGGGATTGGGAAAACTAAAACTTACCGGATTCAGTTTGCCCTGATTTCATTTCTTATAAAATGCTCTGTATTATGAAAGCCTACTGAAGTTCCTTTTCTGATATCAAAGACTGTTTTAGATGGCCTATGCCTCTGCATCCCTCTTTTAGTCTTTAAATCGAAGTTAAGTAGATTGGGTACTATTGCCTGATTGGCTCTTTTACTTTTAAATTAAAGTTTGGGAGTATGTTTGGTACAGTAATGGGCATCCTGGCTGCCACATTTTGGTCGCAGCATGTTTCTATCGGCAGTGTTATGCTGTGATTTTCTAATGAGCAGTGATTCCGTAACAATGATATTGAGAGGCAGCAGCATTCTTTTGGTAGCATTCATAATCTTTTTAATAAAACAGAGCTTAGACCACTTTTTGGAGCATGCAAATGGAGTTTTGATGAATTATTGAGGATAAAGATCTATCATTGCAGTGTTTTTGAACTAGATTTTTCATTATGACACATACTAGATACATTTTAGTCTATTTCCTTTAAAAAATCACCTATTATCAATTCAAGTGCAATTAATTATTTATAAGTGAATTTACACTTGTACGTGTATGATTTCTTATTAAGTGAAACGACTGTATTAAAATGGAACTAGAACAAGAAATACACTCCTCCAAAGCAGCAAATTATTATAATAAAATAAATCAAAATAAAACATTGATCAAATTTGATAATAAACTCTGTGACTAAAATTATGTGACGTGCCCACATACCAATTAGAGCTAAATCACCCCCCCCTCATTTTTCTTGTCTTTATTGGGTGTGACTCGTACGAGTGAGAAACAAAGTTTTGACATAAATACATAGTAATGTAGGCATGGAATTTTTCAAATACTTGTCTAGACACTCTAAACTATTCACTACAACCAATCCAACTAGCTTACCATGTAACAAAAAATAAAAGGTGAAAAAGAACAAAGGTTAAGGGGATTATGTTAATTTTCCTAATACTTCTCATAGGAAATGACTGTAGATCAGTAGATACAGAAGTCACAACAAAACCTAAGAACAACAATAAGTTTGAGGACTCCACTACTGTTTAATTTTCCACTTATGAGATGTGCGTGGCCCAGTAGAAATGCCCTCATAGTATTGGGATTCAAGTTTTTGGTTGTTCCAGTCTTTGACAAACCGTGAAAATAGGTCACGTGCTGACTCAGACGAAAGATCTGAGAAAAACAAATTTTTCTCTTCTTTCAGCCAAGTAGCAAATTCGTTGTTCTTGGAGAAGTAGTCATCCTCAGACAGTTCTTGCCGCTTGACTTTCTGAAAGACGAGAAAACCAAAGATTACTAACAATTAACTACCCCAAAATATAAGCAGTGTAAGATAAGAAATGAAAGAAAAATATCATGTGACAAAAAGATATGTATGCTTTATTTATATTCTAAAGAAAGTCAACAGCTGCAAACGGGGATACACATGTACTGTCATCTAAGACCTCGTGAAATGTAACCCAACTGGTGAATGAAAGACTCTTAGCAGTGCATCACTTCACAAAATAGGCAGTAAAGCTGTTAAATTTCTTCAAATGATAAAAAAGAGTGGAAGCGGAAATGGATTTTTTCCTGCCAAATTCTGAAAGGTAACAGCAATACTTGCTTGGATCAATCATCAAGCTAAAAACATCCGAAATATCATTTTTACTGGGTGATATGGACTATGGATTGGAAGAGTTGAGGACTGACTTCTTTGGATCAGTCAACAAAACACAGATAAGTTCCACAGCTTGAATTGACTTATTTATCATGATTTTTAGTCCCCATGTGCAGAATGCTCCCTTTCTTTCAGGTTGAATCAGAGAAAAAGACAAAAAAAACCTTGACATATACTCCCTAAGCTCATTATCCATCCCCAGAGACTCTTTTTCTTGTGTAAAACTCACCATTTCACTTTTCAGAGCAGTTACTAACATCCAAACGGATAAGCAAATAAAATCCCCAAAATTAGAATAGAAAAAATATTCTTCCAGATGTATCATTTGACATATTTCAACAGCAGTTATATGGTGTTAGTGGATGCTCCTAGAGTATATCTAAGTCCACGTTGTCTCCTCAAACAAGGAGCTTGCTGGAGAAACAAATAGTGTCATACAAGTCTTATAATAAATATTCCAATTTGCCATTTACCGCAAGATTCAGCTCAAATATAGCACGGCAGCATTTCTATTTTATTTAGAGATAATTGTACCAGAAGGCAGCATTTGCCAGTGTCCAGTTGTTACATTTGTCAATTGAGTCATAGTATTAATTTCCTTTTGGTAACCTGCAAAAACTCCCTAAACAATTAGTTAATAGTACCTACTACTACTTCCTAGCATGGAGTTCTGAAACATACCTATGCCAATTTTTACAATTATCACTTGTGGTACAAAATGAAAAACAGAAGCTATCTATTTAATTTCTGTGAATTAGGTATCCCATCTGTGAAATGACCTTCACATGACCAAGTTAAAGGTAACAAACAATTCATGCAGTCTCAAATAATGGATCCAAAATAATATATTAGTCAAAAGTTTCACCCCTTCAATTTTATCTCTCTCTCTCTCTCTCTCTCACACACACACACATCTCCCCATTTCCCTCTGATTTTTATGTCATTAGTTTTCTACAGATCCACCCTGTTATGCATAAGCCTTTTTATTTTTATTGCAGCCTTAAATATGGAAAAAATAAGAACACACACACACAAGCAGACAGAGAAGATCAAACTACCTTCATCAAAATTGGTTTAACCAATTTTAGTTATCTTAGCACATCAAAATGACCAAAACACTTATTAGGAGCAGCTGAAACAATAAAATAAACTCTGATCTAAATATGCACAAGGAAAAATATCAATTTGAACTCTTCCAAGTGAATAGAACTAAATATCTGAATATGCATAAGGAAAAATATCTAAATAAGAGTACGCACCGAATGAGGATCATGCTTGTGACGTTTACCAATGTGTTTCTCATCAGACTTTTTTCCTGTAACAACATCAGCCCATCAGATTGATCAATATATCAGATTGGTGAGAAATCATTAAACTAAAAGCATTCTCGAATCAGATGAAAAATGGTAAAGAAAAAAGAAAACTGATTGCTAACAACTGAATCTAAAGTCAAAATCAACACCTATAGCAACAAGTAGGCTCATGTATGGTGAGGAATCATATAAAACTGAAATTCAAAAAAAATCGAACATGCTATATGACCCAATTGTGTGCTTCACTTCCTGTGTTGGAAAACAATTTGCAGACTGTACCTGTACCAGCCACACTACTGCTCTTACAAAATATCTATAAGCTAAAAAAAAGGAAGAACACCACTTTTGGTCTTTGTTGTGAGTCTTGTGACCATTGAAAATTACATTTTTGACACCAGAAAAATATGATATCTACCAGCTCTAATTTTGAGGATAAGGAAGACTAAAAAGATAGTTACCTCTTGTTTTTTTTTGTGCGTGTGCGTGTGTGTGTGTGTGTGTGTGTGTGTGTGTGTCACAGAGAGAGAGATTTCCATTGAATGATTTGAATCAGCCTTCATCTCCCTCTCAGTTGCTTTTGAACGATCACACTTTGGACCCACCACCAGCATCACTCATCAACACAGCCGAGCTTATGGTCTGGTCCAGTTGAGAAAAAGGACCTACTCTTGTTCTCGGCTGGAACTTCTCCATCAAACTCCACACCTGGACCAACTTGCAAAACAGTTTACGATACGGCTGGTCAACGGAAAATGAAAAAGATAGATCTAGAAGAATTGTATTAGGAGGGGTCATAGCAGTTAGGCATACAAGTGGGAATGCATTAATAGAGTTGAATGTCGTCAATGCGATCACCATTCCCCAGTCCTGTTGAATTTTTTTTTCACTGATTTGGTTTGTGTAAACCTTCAAGCCAAGTGGAAATGGAGAGTGTTCATCACTGATTTGAGTTATAGATTGGTGTGGCTTGAAAAACGACCCAAATGCTTTGTATGAAGCTAAGTAATACAAAATCCAGCTTGAATCAAGGATGGGCTCTTGGTCATTGAATTGGATAAGATAATTCATTGTTTAAAGTGTCGTGCATTTTTCAAATATAATATAAAAAGTAAAAACATTTATATTTTTGTTAATGTAACTGATTTTCTTTGTTTCGAATAACATATGCTGATTGTCAATGTCATGTCAGATAGATTTACCACATTTTTGTTCCGAGAGAAGATTCACCAAACTTGCACCTTAGCAAAACTAAACCACTGGCACCAAACATGTGCCGTGCAAATGCTGCCCCCTACAACTGTTTCCAAAAGACTACTATCATGGTTTCGTGTCTGTGGAAGTGATAAGGAGCAAGACATCTCCACTCAATCCTCAAGAACTAAAGAAGTCACCTCTGGAAAGCTGATTCACACATAAGGAAGAAAAAAAAGTGTTGAGCAACTTATTATTTTCCATTAGATTCTTATAACCCTTCAACAGTAACGGGAATCCAGTTCATCAACTTATAATTCCTAGGATCCCCCTTTGGTGATGCAAACTCAAGACGTGGGCAGCTAATACCGAACATATGATCAAACAGATGTAAATTGTAAAAATCAAGCCACTTAAACACACCAGGGACGAAAGCTATTGTGGTTATGGTCCACAAATAGATCAAATGTGAATTGCAGTGAGAGTTACCATCAAGCTAACGCGACTGTACACCTTTAGCCTAACTTGTCCAATTTTCCCTCAATACCAATCAAGGACCACCTAGGTATCCTTAAACCATTAACAACTTAATGAATAGCAGCTTATTGACACACATCTGACCGGTCCTAACTCCTACGGTTGACTATATAGTATCAAATTCCTAGTACTCCGTAATAAGAAACATTAACCAGTTCAAATTTTTAAGAAAAAAGGAATTTGCGCAATTAAGTTTCGAAAGATCAAAGGGAGAAAAAAATATAGAATAAAAGTAAACAATTCCGAAACGATACCTTTATCAGAATGGTGTTTGGATGATTTATGAGATTTGTGGCGCTGCTTCTTCCGATCCTTGGACTGGGACTTGTCTTTCTTGTTGCTCTTTGTTTCCTTGTCTTCCACTGTTCTACGCCTTTTGCTCTTACCTTCATCTGCGTAAAATTATGCGAATGCATGATAGATTAAGAGAGAGAGAGAGAGAGAGAGAGAGAGTCTCAAAGACCTTCTGAGGAAGACAAGGAACTTCTCTTTTTCTTCTTCTTTCTCTTCTCCTCCTCCCCCATCTTCCTGTCGCTACCGATCACTCCGACGCCTTTGTTTTTCCTTTTCTATGAGAGTGAGAACAGATTCTAAGGTTGTGACTCCCTGTGTCACTCGGTGTTTGTGTGCCTCCCATAGTCCCATCCCATATTTACACAACTTTACTTCCAGAAAAAGCCCACAACCCGAATCGCACAGCAGGCTGCCACGCCTACTAGGGTTTCTGGGCTGCTAAAGCCCATCAATTGTGAAAATAGCCAACCCAAACAATTGTGGAAACAAATGTCGGAGAGAGAGAGAGAGAGAGACAGAGAATGTTGACAAAACTTGTGTCTTGGTGAATGAGAATTTAGTTGGAGTGGCCAGCCCAGACGAGTTCGTCTTCAAGTTCTTTTAGGAATTAGCACATTCAAATTTACTTGGTGTGAAATACCGATTAACAAAAGGTGAAGAAAAGAAAAATTACCACGATAAGTCTATCTTCTCTTTCATTTTTCACCCAAATTTTTGGTGGGTGGTGAACATTTTTTCCTCCATTACCAAGGACACTACACTGATATACAACTATCAATTAATAAGAGCAAGCATTAATAGGAGAAGGGTTGGAGGGTATGTGCTTCAATCAGAAAGTAGCAGCTTCTATTTCTATGTTGAATAATAGAGCTCACAAGGTTTTTATTATGCATGCATATTCATGGGCAAGAGGAATACGACCAAAAATAAATTGTTTCCAATGTTGTCATTCAAAAAGAAAAAGGGTTTTTTTTTTTTTTTTTTTGGGGGGGGGGGGAGAACCTTAAAGAACTATGCTATAATGTTAGAAATTGGTCCAATACATGCACAATATTAGTGTCTCTAACCTAGGAAAGTGTACTAGATGAACGAGTTGTGAGAGAGAAGAGAAGACCAAAGATGTAATAAATGAAAAATTGACTAGCATGCATATTTTCGTTCAAATCTAACTGTACATTTGTGTAGTAAAAACCTTAGAATTCAAATTCTTAAAAACAATTTCCACAGAAGAAAAATCGATGTTGAAACCATAACTCTGCCCTCCGTACTGCACATAAAGATAGCCCTTAGGAGACGATGGCGGTGGCAAAATTTGAGAGATTTCTGGTAAATCTCCAGACGGTGGCATAGGCATGTCTGTCTTGTTCAAGGAGTAGTAAACATCAGCTAAGAGGAGCCAGATAAGATCTGGGTCTATGGATGCAAGTCCTGTAAGGGCATTAATCGATGCATCTCGCAGCCCAATAACTCCGCTACAAGCTATCCCTACAACAAGACCACAGACCCTTTTGAGGACTGCTTCCAATGCTGAACCACTCCTTTTGTTCTTAGATAAGTTAGCTATCATATTGAGCACTGCCACTTGGACTTTCAGATCGGAAATCTCAGCCATTGGTTCCTCTGAGGACATAGAAGTGCTTCGGTAAGGAAGTTGTAAGGGCATTCTTTCCTCTTTTGAGATGTGTTTCTTCTGAAATGGGGACGTGTTCAAAAGTTTCCAGAAGTGGATGCCATCACTATGGAAACGACGAGAAAAGAAATCTCCTCCACAGATTTGAACTACATTGCTTATGACACTTGAACATCTCCGAACAGCCTGTTTACACACCAAATCAAAAAATATACAAGATCATTCGACATAGTACTCGGCAAATATGAGCAATTCTGATATGTAAAGAAACTTGCATAACTGAATAGATAACTTTGACAGTCATCAAACAGGGTTGCAGATGAGGCTTACAAGAGAAGGAATAGGATACAAAATTCGAGGGGCAATTGACCATTTAATGTAACCTCGAATTGCTAAATAACCTCCTCCTGTTCCTAAGTAAGGTTTATGTACAGCTGCTTATGGGTTTTGACCACATTTCCCATCCAACAAGGAAATTGCAATACAACAGTATTAATAAATCCTAGGACAATAGAAGAGGGCTGCGAAAGAAATGGATTTCAGTGTGTGCATTGTTTTGTGGAAAGTTAAGCTATACATGGAGAAAGAGAACAAAATATCAAGCAAGGACCTGGCACCAACCACCAGGATGGATCACAGATGATCACATGGTTTAAGATTGGGTGCTATTGAATGTTAACTTCCGGATGATCATAGCAGTCAATCCTCTCTCATTCTTGGATGTAGAAAAGTAACCAAATCATGCAAATATTGCTGTTACTTACATGTATCTTATTTTTATAAATAATTTGTAACAGGTTCCATGTATGCAAACGCTTCTGTGGCATGAGAATTGGTATTAGAGCTTTTACAGCATAACCAGCATGGCACAAATTTTTTAGCTTCCCCAAGTGATTGCATAAAATTTGATAGAAAATTTGGGGTAAAGAATCATATTGACTTCAAGCAAGCAAAGAAAAGTGACAGATCACTCACCACCAGATTCTTATTTTGAATGCAAGCAACTAAGAAAGGCCATATTTTATTCATCGCAGGAAGCAACCTATTTTCCTCAGTTCCATCATCAGTTGCATCCAAAGAATCCCGAAGATTATGAAATCCACACAACTGGAAAACGTGTTCCACTACTTCTTTAGTTTCCTTCTCATGCCTGTAGGCTGCTTCTACATTGGCAAGTGCCATAATGCCATCCTAGAAATCCACAATCACCATGAATGCAGGAAATAAAACAGATATCATTTAAATCCGCGATGCAAAACTAATGCAATAATAAACAATCCTAGTTCAAAAATCTCCTGGAATTTCAATAACTCGAGTTTTGACACAGCTTCTGATGGTAAAAGGCCAGTAATCAAAATTGGGGTATAAATGTAACTGGGAGCAGTGACTGCAGTCGAGTAGGGTATCATTTGCTGTTTTTGCTATAATAGACCCTGCTTGAATCAATTTCAGCTTACAACGAAGCAACACTTCCATTTTGTGGAACAACCATTGGCCCAGCCCAGTTTTATAGATTCAAACACTCAAATATTACTATCATTGTATGTCTCTAGACTGGAAAATTTTTGAATTTTCCACTACAAATGCAGAAAAAAAAATTCATCATGCTGCAGGACAACCGGAATACCTAACTAGCCGTATGAACTTCTCCAACTGCTTGTCCTCATCCAAAGCTATGCGAAGTTCTCCACTTTAGCACAGCAAAAGCCCCTTTCCCCTTTCTCTAATACAAAGATTAAGATAAGCATTGAAGCCCCCTGTTTTGATATTTTTCTTTAAATGAATATGGCTATGATACACTTCACTAATAGAAAGGGGACGGCAATCCAATATGGAGAAGGACGGACAAACACAGCCGGTCTCACAGAAAACAACCCTAGGAATCAATATGTTCAAAGAGTGCATTGATGCTTAAAGCACGTAAAACCTAAGGAACCTTCTTAAAATGTGCATTGATGCTTCTAAGATCCAAAGCCAATTTATCATCGCAGAAATTTCAAAATAAGAACTATCAGCCCGAACTATACCTCAACTATATCAAGGGCAACCAAACATGCTCTTTGATTAACTGAAGCAAGTAGTGGAGTTGCAGCCATTATACAAGAATGAGCAATAGATCCAACTGTTCGCCTATATCTTTTGGAATCATTCAATTTGAGCAAAGCTGACTCCCACTGGTCTATTTGCAAATCATCTATGGAGTAGGCATCCACCTCTGTTTCTAGCACAAAATAAAGGTAAATCTCAGGAAAACACTCATTCAGCTAACAAAAGATTAACGCAGAAGCATTTCATGATATCAAATTTGCATAAAAAAAATTATCAGTAAACTACATGAATTCAACATCAAGCAATCAAATTAACACAAACTGATTTCATACTGATGTAACGGGCTCAGCGGTTCTCCTTTCGTGGTGCATAACGATGACTTTGAACAGCATAATGGCAAGCGTGGAGTTGTCTTTTGTGGTGGTAATTCAAGATCTGAGAAGAGGATAGTGGCAGTGTGGCGATGGTTGGTTTCTTTTACACAATTGTTACATATAGGCACATCATTGCTTCAATATGTACACTCCCTCCAATTGAGAAAATTATAAGAGTAGGGACCAAATTGAGACGCACACCAAATTTTAGGGACCAATGCTGTGATTAACCTAGAAAAGTTGAAAAAAACACTAAATAGAACAAATGGGAGAGCAACTTCGATGGAAAATCCTAATGGAAAATTTAATTCAGCAGCAGCTTCATAACAACTCAAGTCAAAATTATCATGCCACGCCACAGTTTTGATAGTGACTAGCTTTGTGTTCATCCCAAAAACACTTTTGATTATGCATGTTACATCGACAATCAACAAAACATCATGATAACTTCAAAAATACTCACCAGATTCCACAGGAGCCATGTCAATGTCTTTATCGTGATGAGAGTTTGAAAAACTGGAATCCTTCCTTGCTTTCTTTTCTACATCAGATAATTTAGACTTGACATACTTAGAATATGACTCTGCTTGATTCGGCAGTGAACCAGCCTCAAGATTTGATGCCTTGGCTATTTCTGCAACTGCCTAAAAAAAGAAAATAATTATCAACAAGGTAAACATTTCTAGATGCGTGATACACCAACTATTGTGAAACCATCCATAACTGAAAGAAAAATGCCCCCTCAGGAAAAATAGCAACCAGAAATTGGTTATATAGCATAACAGAGCTCAAGTCTCAAAGCAATTTCCTTAAATGGAACTCAGAATCCATGGAAAATATGTTCTTTATAAGTTCTAAGAGATGAATCTGTGCAAGGAAATAGACAACACGTCGTTTTGAAACTTGTGTAGAGAATAAGCTACTTATTCTTTTATCATCTTTTCTTCATTTCATTACTGTATTATTACTAGTTGTACAGCACAACCTGGAATAGCAAAGAAACAAAAAACTAAAAAATCCCAAATGGATAACAATGAAGCAAACGAGTAAATTATTTCTGAACAATGACCTTTAAGAAGGGAATGGTTAACTCGGGGTGCTGATGCCTGCCAAGAATCTCAAGTTCCAGCGAAACAGAGCGCATCTGCACGGTTCTTAAATGTATAAGGCCATGAGAAGTGCAATTCAATAACAGATAGAATTTAAGAGACTCCTACTAAGAAAAGAACAATTTTATAATTCAAATTCTAGTGAAAACAAGTGCAAGAAAAAAAATAAGAACCATCTGAGAATAAATAGAACTACAAAAATCAAAAGCCTAGGAAAAGCAAACCTAGGAAAAAATTGCAAATATAGAACACGTAATACAAGGCAACAAACAAAGAAAAATTAATCCATGAGCAAATAGTCTTCAAGGCAAGCTAGAAAGCAAACAAGCTGCTTGCTAAACAGGAATTGGTGTATTCATAGGAATAACCGTACAGGCTCCTCCAACAGCGGCAATATTTTGTGAGCAACTCCAATGTACGAAAGCATGGCAGCGAGCACATTTGGCACATGAGGACTAAGATCCAAATGACGCAGTTGTCGACATATGGAATCAATTACATAGTCTGAGTTTGCTAAAACTAAGTGCCCCACCTGCAAGAAATTTAAATAACAGTCATTGATCCTCACATCCATGACAAACTGTGAACTGTACCATTTATACTCACTGTTGGATAGCCAAAAGTAGCAGAAATGATATGTAGGGCAGCATCAGATGACCTTCTAATTTGGAAGTTTGAGCAAATAAGATTCTCAAGCAAAACATAAAGAGATAAATGAAGAAATCCCGAAGAGGAAAAATCTTTTCCAAGGCACACATTAAAGATGGCAATCCCATCGATGATAACCTGTTCGAGAAAAAAAAATACTAGATAAATTTCATATCTGAAATAATATAATAAACCACATGCACAATTAAGGAATGCAGCTGTATATTTCCTGCTGTAGCATTGCATTATCGTGGAAAAAGTGCAAACTAATGTCTCCCGCTCTACTGTCAGATTGTTGAAACGAAGACATATGCTCCACTGGTAGATCCCACACTTCAGGCGATAAGTATTCGTGTAAAATACTGCCAATGCAGTCAATCAAGTAACTCCTTGCACCTGTCGCCTGACAAACCTTCCAAACAAATTTATCAGGCACAGCCTGTTCAAGTTTGCAAGGTTGATTATCATCACATCCCGCACCATACTTCTCCATTTCTCCCCATCTTAACCTCGACTTTTGGAACATTCGTGCAAAAGGATCAACTGCTTGATCTGATAAACCAAATACCATCTCATTCAGAATGCATGCAGCGGTACTAGCCTGCCGCACCAGTTGCCCTGAACCGGTTCTTTGATGCCAAGATTGCCAACTTTCTTTACTGTACTCTTTTGTCCGGACCTCAGCAACCAATTTACGCAAGTAGCCTAGTGGAATATCAGTGATAACTGATAGAGACCCTTCACCTCGAGAGTCTGGTCACAAGCAAAAAGATAAGGCCGGGTTTTAGTACAGATTACAGAAGAAATCAATCTCAGAAAAGAAACAGGGTCTAAAGAGCTGAAGCAACCTGCAAATAAAGATAAACCTACAAGTCTAAGGATTCCCGCGAGAGCCTGATAAAGTTTCTGACTGCCAACATTACTAAACCAAGGTGGCATGCGTGGCAGCTCGTATTCATTCTGTACATTTTCCAGCAGGTTATGTGCCCTGTGGTTTTGAATACCAGCGAACTTTGAACCTTCGGCATCCATGACAGTCATGTTGTCATTAGAGAAACAAATGTTAGGTTTCATCTCAGCTATAGAACGCAGGTAGCCAGTTGAGGATGGCCTTGCTGAAATAACCTTATCAAGGGAACCAGCAAATACTGAATTGTGACTCAAGCAGAGGGCAAAAACATCCAAGAATCGAGCTGCTGTTACCTACACATTCCACTACAAGAGATCAATTTTATGGTTTCAGACAAAGTATTGGAATGCAAAATATTTTAAAAAATAAGCAAAAGTAACACGAGCATGAAAGGATTCAAGAGAAGGTAAATTGGGAGATCCTGGAGCTCCTTTTCTTTCTTTATTTTGTTTTCTTTTTTTCTTTTTTTTTTTTGCATTTATGAAATGGTTTTGAAGAAAGATGGCAACGATTTAAAAGGCGGGGACCATGATCAAGTGATGAGATCTTCCTAGAGAAAATTAATATTGCAGTGGAAGGTATCACCAGATTAGGTATTTTAAGTGTCCTGCCACTGCACAAGATGTCAGTGACTGAGTCCCACTGGGTGGAGGAAGGTTAACCCCACCAAATTACCTCCACCTCCGTGGAGTTGTGTAGTTGCTACCACCATCCAATACAAGCTTCCACACTCCTCCCCCCCCCCCCAAAAAACACACACACAC
>CM042197.1:385484-427102 GCA_023539305.1 Ilex asprella
GCTCTACACTTAATTTGTATCCCTTTTCATTCACGTTTATTCCAAGTAAAGCAAAGCAGCACAAGAGGAGACAAGGAAGTAAATTAGTGCATGTCCAATCTAAAAAAAAGCTTAAAATTTCATTTACCTGATCCACAGATCCTAAATGGCACTTTGTCAGCAGCACTTCCAGACACTGAAGCACAGCTTCTGCCACAGTGTCACTCACCTTATGCGGCGTTTTTGGGACATCAAACATCACAGATCTCTCTTCAGAATGAATCTTTGGTGGAGATCTGCAATTGACTGCTGCATCCAATAGAAGCAGCAAGGGAAACAGTGTGTAGCTGAAAAATTCAATAAGAGATCTGCATGTCAAACAATCGATATAGCAAAGACAGAAGAAGGATGGTTGCTGAGAGTAAATGCAAGTTCTTTGTAGTATGCTAATTTCCCATTAAACATGCACCAAGCAAGCAAGTCAGTCTAATAATTCCATTTTGCAATACAATTCTGCATAAATTTCTGTGAGTATGTTCCTTTTATCTAATGGTTGCTATAAAACATTAAATTAAAAAACAAAATAAAATCTTAGCTAAAGGAATTCCAAAATCCAAATGTACAATACATAATAACCACAAGGCTTACAAAAATCAAAGTTTAGATCTTGAATTCCTAACAGTGGGGGCACACCACACATGAGGCTTAGAAGATACAACATCAAATCTATTTATGTTTTTGAGATATTTCAACAATGGCTATATTGAGGAGAATTTCCATATTTCTTAGCACACTACCTCTTTCCCTCAACGAGATGTTTCAAAAAATCTTAGTGTGCCTTCTAACTGCTTCTACTTTGCCTCTTCTTCACTTCGATCTTTGCTCCTTTATAAGTTTTAAAAACCCACACATGGATATTGTTAACCTCCTTGTTTACCTTAAACACAAATAATCATAACTCATCCCTCTAATTTTGAAATTGAAAGACCAATAAGAGAGAGAGATAGAAAAAGAGAGAGTGGATAGTGGACAATGGGTTTATAATAGTTGTGACTGTTTTGTTTTGTGTATCAGGTGTTGGGCAAGTGAGCAATTTGTGTGTTAATTATGTATGTTTGTGTTCAAATAAATTGAACTGCTCATGTATCCCACATCGGTTACACAACTTGTATTTCTTGGGTTTAAAAACTTGTCTCTATCCCTTGAAATGCTAGGCTCTTTTGGAGTGGAGAGTGGACTATGGGTTTATAATACTTGTGAGTGTCCTGTTGTGTGTATTGGTGTGTTAATTCTACATGTTTGTGTTCAGAGAGAGAGAGAGAGAGAGAGAAGTAGCGAGGTTACTCCCATTACTACTGTTCATAATTCCAGGACAGCAACGCAACTTTGTATGCCAAGCACTATCAAAGCTTCTGGCATTTAACCCTGTATTGTACCAACTGTAACCCTAAACCTAGTATATTGAATAAGTTAATAGGTCCCAACACCTCTTCTCCAAGTTAACCATTTCACTAACTAATAAGCATAGCACACTGTATAACACCCAGAACCTCACATAGTTTCTGTCCAGAAAATCCACTAATCTTGTTCCAGAATTTCCTGCAACTAAACACTAGAAAACCGAGCCAATTTCAACCCCATTCACATCTATAAAGCCAACAAGGCAACAAGCTTTCTTTCCCCTAATAAAGCCAGAAGCTATGTGCTGTCATCCAGCAAACTACCACTTGTAAGTGATACTATTTTTAGTTTTCAAGTGTAGTCTATGTCAAAAATTAGCGGCTTTGTCTCACATGTGCTCGCTGCGTAATTTCAAGTCAACATTCTTATCAGCAGCAGCAGAACCAGCAACAGCAATCTCTTGCACATTTCATGAGGTCCCAAGAGCAGCTACCCGTGCTTCCTATGAATTCTGTTCATCTTTGATTTCTATCGACAGAAACTAGGGCTTTATACTCCCAAGGGTACTCGTCACCACATTCAATGACACCATCTACCTCACACAGTTCGCAAACCTATAATACTTACAAAATCTAAATGTATTTCTATCTTGCTCAGAGATTATGCTGTTGGTATCCTGTTTGACCCTACAATCCATCCTTTTTACTCCCCCCTTTTTTTTTATTACTATTTCGTAGTGTCGGACTAATAAAAAAATAACTAACTACATAAGAAAACACGAAGAATTCACATTGATACTACAGTGGTAGGTGATAGAAATCCAAAAAAACAAACAAAGCCCTTCACTTGCAATTGAGAATCACCAAGAATAAAACTAAAGCATAAAAAACAGTAAATATTATAGGGAACCATATGATCGAATCACAGAGAGAGTTACGGAGAAACAAAGAGAGAAGACAGGATGGGGTGAGGTAAACATACTCGAAGAAAGGCTGGAGAGCATCAGGCGGAGATCGGCGAAGGAAGTGGAGCAGTTGAGAGAGTGAAGAAGGGTTTTTCTTAGGGTTTTGTAGGAGATCAAGTAGTTGTAAGCAGTGGTGCTTCAGTTCTAAGAATACGCTGCTTCCAGCTTCTTCGTCGCCAACGGGAATGTAATTAGTACGATTGTACTCCATGATTTCTTCCATCGAAGCGGAGAGACAAATACAAAGGGAAAGTATATTGTAAGAGAATGGGAGGTGTGCATAATCTTTTTCTTGTAAGAGGTGGAGACTGGGAGTGCCAAGAACCGCGAAATTGATGATTCTGGAACTGGAACTGTCCGTCGGGCATGAATCAAGAAGAAACTGCCATTATTATAATGGATCGATTTAATCTAATTGTTGCAGGCTGGCCTTTATCGAGTTGGGTTTGGGCCAGGGTTGGCCACTTTTCGCGTTTACTTTTTTACTTGTTTTGCAGCATTGTATTCGGCTTGTCGAGGGATTCAATTTTAACTAATTTAAATTTGAACTTTTTTTTTTAAAGTTTGATTCAATAATTTGACGAATTTTATTTTGATGGTTTTTTTCCAAACCCGTTAACAATCTGAAATTCAATTCAGAAATTCGATCTAATTCAAATACCTTAATCTAACTAAAATTTAACAAATTATATCTAAATTTTAACTAATTTTTTGAATAATCAATCAAATTTTTAATATTTATATAGAAATATATACATATTTTTGGAGATATAAGATATATACATATTTTTAGATTTCAAATTATTAGTAAAAAGATGTCAATACATATCCAACTACTCATATTCAAATTAAAATTTGATCTATTGACAAACTTTACATTTTAGGCGGGGCTCACAACGGGTCCTCTATAATCAACCTTATATCTTAGGGACCAGATCGTAGTGGTGCAGGAATGGGATTAGTACATTGCTACACTGTACATGAGTTAATCTGTGCTGCTCAAGTTTTACATTCCATAAAGGTAATACAATTAGGACCCATTCATAAGACTCAAGGTATACTCAAAAAGCCATCCGTAAAACAGTTGAACTGTAAAAAGCTAATTGAACATGCATGCCGCAAAAGAACAATGCACAGCAGCTAAGACAGAAAATGAGGAAAATGGATGACAAATCAAACGTCTAAAGCAATTGACTGAAACATAGTTCACCACAAGTTCCCTGAATTCTTCACACATGACACCAAACTCACTCATCCGTATCGTATTTGGGTGAAATAGAAGCTGAACGAGCAAATTTTCCAAACATCAGAAGGATTATTTAAAGATCCCGCCCCTCAGTGCAAGAACCAGATGAAGTACAGAGCCACCCTCAATGTTATAGTCTTTAGCTGTTTTGTCATCTGCAAGTTGTTTGCCGGCATAAATAAGCCTGCACATAACGACATAAGCATATAAACAAACCATTTGTACATAAGAAAAGAGCAAGAAAATGAAGCATGGTAGAGAATTAGAATGGGGTAATGCCCTCTGAAGTAGGATCAACTCTTAACAATTAGAAACTTTAAGAATTTTTGCTAAAAATCAAAATGAGTTTAAAATCAACTCAGCTGGCAAATATAGCAGTGTAGTTAGAAAAATAGACAAATGACCTATATATATCGTATGGTACTATGGACTATTTATTCATGATATTGAGATTGAAATAATTAATAAGCGATTGACTTCCTCGCTCAGTTCTGCCCAAAACAATCCTTGAAATGCCGAGAGATCACTCCACAAAATACGAGATTCGATTGAGAAACTTGGACATCCTCTGTTTAACAAGTAAAAGGAATCACCCAAAAAAAAAAAAGCAAACGAAGTGAATAAATAGCAGATTTTTATCCTACAACTATAGTACTGTTGATCAGTGTTATCAGAACCATACCAGACGGGCTGGTCGGACCGTGAACCGGGCCCAACATCGGTCTGGTTTGCTCAGCAAACCGCTTGTGCACTTGAACCATTGAAAACCCGTAAAACCGGCCGGTTTTTTATGAAGACCAGTGAACCAGGCAGTTCAAATAGCACCTCATATATAAAAAAAAACTTATTTGGGGGCAAATTTAGCCCGAAATCAACGAAGCTTCTGTCTCCTCTTCTTCTCCATCCAGATGATGTACAGACACAGGTGCAGGCCTGCAGCTCAGCTCGAACTCTCCCTTCTTAGATGACGCACAAGAACAGGTCTTTTCTTTATCTCGATCTGCTTCTCCACTCAATCTCTTGCCATTGCTCCATTTCTCCCTCTCTATGTCTCACTCTCACACATACACACAGAACAGCCGCCTGGATGGCAGTGGGCATTGGAGGTTGAATGAGGGGGTTGCATGGAAGATTGAATGACCGGGTTGTATGGAAGATTGAATGACCAGGTTGTATGGAAGATAGAAAAGTGGAGTTTGAGTGACAGTGGGCATTGGAGGCTGTGATCATGCGTGTTGGGGGGCATGGAATGAAATTCTCAAGTTTAATTAAGAATTTTAATTGTAATGTTATAATTTTTCCTGTGATTGTGGGTTTTATGCTTTGTCAATTTGTTTGCTCTAGAAAAATATATTCTTCATATTTTTTTAATTAAATTATTATGTTTTATAATATTTTTTTATTATACAACCAGTTCGACCAGTTGAACCAGTGAACCATTGATCCAGTCACTCTACCAGTTCGATTGAAACAGTCCGGTTATGATGACAGTGCTGCTGATAATTGATAAGTTGATAGATTATT
The DNA here is from genome assembly GCA_023539305.1 of Ilex asprella. NCBI lineage: Eukaryota > Viridiplantae > Streptophyta > Magnoliopsida > Aquifoliales > Aquifoliaceae > Ilex > Ilex asprella. Next base: position 390,599 of record CM042197.1, read on the forward strand.
CCTCTCTTCAACTTAACAAGAAACATCCACAATATCAAATATTACCTTCAACTATTAGAAATTAGTCCGGAGATGATAAAAGGATTCATTATCTTATTTGGATAAATGTTGTAATTACAACTGTATCACAGTAGAATAACATGGGCCACACAAGATTCTGATTTAATCTATTAACAAAATAGGTATAGGTGCTAAAAAAACTTCAAACTCAAAGAATGTATTAAGGACCCGGGGGTGGGGGGACAAGGCAACATAAATCGAATCCTCAAAACTGCTCACTTAGTAACATTTAATGAACAGAATAGTCATGACAAGCTGCAAATCAGCTCAACCAAAATCAGGGTGAACTTCTAGGACTGAGGTTTTACACTAACAAACTTTCGGGAAACCAAGAGGAAAACAAACTTAAGATCAAAGTAAAATAGAGTAAAATAGGAGAACAGGCAAACCTTTGCTGCACTGGAGGGATTCCTTCTTTCTCCTCAACCCGTTCTTTGATCCGATCAATGGTGTCAGTGGGTTCAATGTCAATTTCAATTTCTTTTCCAGTGAGAGTTTTCACCTTGATCATAGTTCCTCCCCTAAGCCTCAAAACCAGGTGTAGTGTCGACTCTTTCTGGATGTTGTAGTCTGCAAGAGTTCGCCCATCTTCCAATTGTTTACCAGCAAAAATCAATCTCTGCTGATCAGGAGGAATACCTTCCTTGTCCTGGTGAGAAAAAAATAAAAATAAAAATCACAAGTTCAGCATGAGGGTGCAAACTCAAAGGAGAACATCCAGATAGGCTGTGTACTTCTCAGCAATGAATGAAAAATCACATATTTTAAAGCCAATATATATATATATATATATATATATATATATATTTCTAATCAAGTCAGATTTCAATGCATTTTCAACTAAGATTAAGGTTAGAATTCCTTAGCATACTACAACTAGTTTAACAAGCATAGTTTTTTTTTTTATAAGCATTGGAAAAGCGAGTACTAGGAAACTGATATTAGAAACATGGTTGAAAAAACTGGATATTGCTTTAAAACCTAAAGGACAAAGCAAAGTAACAGAACAGAAGGAATTCAAACTTGATAAACCCCCAAACTATTCATAGTGGCATAAAAACTTCTTAATGCATGCATGCCCAAGCAGGGGCGAAAACAATAATTCCATGATAGATCACAATCCAGAGTATTTATTTATGTTATTTATTCTATCCACAAAATTTATTTTTCTTTGTGTGTTTTAACCATATTCATTGTGCGGTGACGGTGACAGCCACGGCAAACTTAGCATATGCAGGAATGCCAGCAGGGTTCACCGAAAACAAAAAACAGAATCTGGAAAAATTCATTCAAAAAATGAAAAGATTAACACAAAACCAGTATCACACTCACCCATGATAAGTATATGCATGACAACATATGTATATGTATAGCAGCATAGGCATGTGTATCCATTTAATTGTTCTTGTAAATAACTAGGCGTGGGGTATTTACAAAGGCCAGAGAAACGGAGAGCCAATAAATAAAACTAGTATAATAGCCCAGAGAAAGATATACCTTGGTTGAAGTACCCAAAACCCCTAAAACTATGAACTATCTATCAGAGTCAGAAGAATCAGCAAAATAGAATGATTGAATATTGCAGTTTTTACCAGCAACTAGAAAAGATCGATATAAAGCGAAAGAATACAAAGGCACTAATCAAAACCCTAAACTGCAACAAATACCTGAATCTTGGCCTTGACGTTGTCGATAGTGTCGCTACTCTCGACTTCTAGAGTGATCGTCTTCCCAGTTAGGGTTTTCACAAAAATCTGCATCTTCGTTTTTCTTGATTACTTACAAAGATGGCAGAAATATGCAACGCCGGCTCAATAGCAGAGCCAAAAAAGCATTGGCTGTAGGCTTTAAATCTATGTCAGGAAAATTTTTTATTTTTTATTTTTTATTTTATTCTCTAATTATTATATTAAAGTCAATCATACCTACTTATATACTTCCATTTAATTTTTATTTTTTTACTTTAACTATTAATTTATTTTAGATTTTTTTATAAAAATTTCTACATTATTTTAAACTCAATTATTAATAATACAGTTATATACAATTTTTTATAAGTATATAAAAAAATAAAGTTTTATATATTAAATTATTATATACGTGTAATTATCAATTTAAATTATACAATCAAATATAATTATATTTTATTTTTTAGTATGAAATAATATAATAATATTATAAGTGATCTAATCAATATATTTAACAAAATAAAACTTAATAATTCTATAATATAATTAGATAGACGAATGATTAAAAGGGTTTGAGAGATACCTAAATAAATAACAAATTAGTTATTCAAAAACTTATAGAATAAATGAATAGTTAAATTGAGTAATAATTAAAATGCGAATTAATTATTAGACACTTAATTTATTCTTTAATATAATTACTCATACAATTCAAGTTTTCTAAAAAAAATATTATTTAAATTTGTTTATGTGCAACGCACGTCGTTCATTGCCAGTATAAAAAAAATTAGAGTTCAATAATAAAGTATAGATTAAAGATTAAGTGTAATCCACCTCATACATATACATTTATTAAAAAACAAAAAAAAACGCAATTTATTAAACTCGATTTTGTGTTCATTTAAATACAAAAATACTAACTAATTAAATTATTAGTTCTCATAAAGAATCCACAATAAAAACTAATTAATATAAAAAATTAGTAATATTTAATATATATTAGATGCCTCAATTACTAAAAAAAAAAAAAATTGTGACCCCGCATTATAATATTGAACATCTTTACTATAAGAGTGCCTTATAAAAATTAATAAAAAAATACATAAAATATAAAATAATAATATTAGTTTTAATTGTTGCGCGTCATTTAGTAATCAATTTATTTTACTTAATCGGTTCCATAGACGAAGACTTGACAATAAGGGACTAGCAAATAATAGAAATCTACAATTATCGCGACATGCACGGATATTTCAATGGCGAAATAGGGCGGGGCTAGGGCACGACCATTAAAATAATCACATAGAGAATAAAAATTTTAGAGATTTAATTTAATTTTTAGTTATTTGTTTAGTTTCATGTTCTGAAACCCTTTCGAATAACCAAGTTAAATGAGCAAATATGTTTCACAACTCCATCTAAAGCCTTATAGAAAACTATAAAATGTAACTATTTTTACAAGTCTATATAAAATTTTATAGAAAGTTTTAAAATATAACAAATTTTTCTAAAAAAAAAATAAAATTAACAACTTCTAGCTTTAAAAGTAGCATTTTTTCAAAATTTTTTCATTAATTTTTCCTCCACTCTTCAACTCTTTTTCCCCCTCTCAGTCTCATTGTCTTGTTTTGGTTTATTACTTGAATTTTTAGCTATCTTGTTATTTTTTTAAGACTTTATTCAATTTATTCATCCGTAAGATGTTGATTTTACAATTACACCAAATTTATTATTTAATCGTGTCTGATTCCAAAATTACTAAAATTTTAAATATATATTATATTATAAATTCCTATAAAATATTTTATCACTTTCCGCTCCAATTTGTATTAGGCCACCCTTGAAAATATGTATGCAGAGTGTGTGGTTGTCTATATTTTTTCTCAACAACAACTATTTCTCTTTCATCAATAGCATTTTCCTGGCAGCATTGCGAAGTTTTTCTGATCCGCGATGGAGAACAGAAGGCATGGACCCCACTGACATTCCGTGACGGTCGAGAGATATGCAATTCATCTTAACAGTCCTACGGCCCACCACACAAACCAAAACGGGCATACCATTAGTTCTTTCGATTAGAAGTGTCAATACGAACCGGAAACTGTGATCAACTTAAACCGGGCCATCCCACGTCAAATGGTTTAGGTGATTTGCGTGAGTTTATAATCTGTTCCTTCCCCTCTTAAGGGGTTGTAGTGAATTTGGGTTTGTGGGTTCAAAAAAGAATACCGCGGACTTATTCGCATTGCGTGAGTGTGTGATGTTGGGATGTAGTCTCTAGTTCTCGCTACTGGGACCTTTGAAGGTTCTTAGGGGCTGGGCCATCCCATATCGGATGGTTTAGGTGGTGTGCGTGAGTTTATAACCCTGTCTGCTTCTTCCCCTCTTAAGGGGTTGCAGTGGATTTGAGTTTGTGGGTTCAAAAAAAAATCAACTTAAACCGACTCTCCCAACTCCCAACGCATTTGACACAACACAAGTATAAAATAAAAAAAATAATTAATTGCAGAATATCCCCTCTAAATCTAAATCATGTTGCAATGAGATCCTTATCGATTGAGTTTGCACGAAGTTGAGAAGGTTTTTTTGTTAGATTAATTAATTTGAAAATTATAATTATTGATTGAATTGATGTTGTTATTTGAAGTGTGTTTTAAGTAAGTTATGGTAATATAAGGGACCATAGGGGTGTTATGTAACAAAAACAATAAGGGAGAATTATATAGAGACGTTTTGAAATTTGTTATTTAATCACTTAGATTCATGATATTTGAAATATTACACATAAATTTCTTGACGTTTATACGCGCGTAACACTTAGACTCATGTTATAAATATATCTATTAATAAATTATACCTAGACCCCCTGAAGTTTGTAAGCTTATAATACTTAGACCCTTAAAATTTAAAATATTATATTTAGACAAAAATACTCAAATCAAATATAACATATCAAATATTTTAATTTTTACAACTAAAATTCATATTCTATTGTATCATTTATTAAAATAAAATCATAAATAAAAATTTATTTTTTTAAAATCGTAATTAGTATACAATTATAATATGTATTGAAATAAAATTAAAAAATCAAATAAGAAATTTAGGTCATTCATAATAGAACATGTCATTTATTGAAATAAAATCAAAAATAAAAATAAATTTTTTTAAAAAAATTATAGCTCGTATACAATTATACCATCTATTAGAATAAAACTAAAAAATTAAACAAGATGTCAAACTTTAATATATGTTTACAAACTTAAAGGGATTTAAGTGTAATTTATTAACGAATATATTTATATTAGGGGTCTAAGTGTAATTTAAAGGGTCTTTGTATAATATTTTAAATGTCAAAAAGTCTAAGTGATTATGTGACAAACCTCAATAGATCTGGATGTAATTCTCCCAAACAATAAAGATCGTGGATAAAAGGGTATTTTTTTTATCAAAGATAAAAGGGTATCTTAAGACTTTCATGTTTTCCATCCATTCCATCTGCTAATTTGATCCATTGGAAATTTGAAAATGATAAATTGCCTAAATCTATATAATAAAATAGAAGTATGTTTGAATTTTATTTCAATCATATTTTTTTTTTTTAAAATCATTACCAATCACTTATCCCATCCATCATCCATTTATTAGATTCAAACAACAACTCACATAACTTATTTCTATCATATGTTTAATTATTTATATATTTATTTCTTAAAAAATTACATCATTTATTTTTATCATATATTTAATTATTTAATATTTGATTAAGTTATAGTTAATATATTTTAAAAAAATTAATATAGTAAAATTAAATTTTTAAACGCTCGAATTTTAAATTTTATTGTGTCTTTAGACATCGATTATGTCTAGTTGAAATTTAAAGGAGCTGATTGTAGTGTGATTAAAGTTAGGAGAGTACATTTTGTAATTAACCCTAAAAAAATAATAAGCCCACCTCTCCTTCCTTGCGCCACTTCTCAGGCCCAAACCCTACTTGTCTCCCTCATCTCTCTGTCAACTCACCTATTCTCTTAATCTCTCTTACTGTTGCAACATCCCACCCCTCTCTCACCAATTTTATTCTCCTCCTCCTTCTCCTCTCATGATCCGGATAGATATAGTCACTTGTATAAAGAGTGTTTCTGGACTACACTTGGTCCGAAAGCTTACACTATACCTCTAGATTTGCTTACCGACTTAATTGGTGTGGAGAGTATATGTAATGGGGAAGAAGAAACAGAAGCAGAAAATAGTACTGCCGCCTGAGCTCCCAACGGAGGTTCCGGAGGATGAAATCCAAGTATCTGACGAGGACTTACAGTTCGTTAACGAGAATCGTGAATATGCTGGCTTCGTCTCCAAGTTGGACACTCAATCAATTACCAGGTCTGGAATTATAGGCTATCCATTTATATATCTCTAGGTTGTATAGAGATGAATTAAGTTTCAAGAGCTTTATTTATGATGTAATCCAGTTAAAAAAATTTTAAAAATAATTTCGTAAATTAGTGAAAAGAAAAAGAAGTCATGTTTATATACACTGGTATTTTTCTGTACAGTTTGTGATTATATAAGCAATAGACATTGTAGTCCCCATTTTCTTCGTTTGCTCTATTTTTTAATTTCCTCTTCAATATACAGTTTACTCTTTGCCCAATTGGTAATGTTATTTAAACTTCTGAAAGGCATGTTACTCGTGTTGCGGATGTGAAAGAAGATGCATTGGAGGCTTTGTATGAGAGACGGTTAAGGAAGAAATTATTAGACAAAGAAAAGGAGGAAAATGTGCTTGAAGTTGATCCTGTGGATGCCCTTCCTGTTAAGACCTTAGATGGAAAACTTTACTACAAGACAGGTCTCTTATATATATTTTGTTTTTTTGGTTTATCTGCCATTCTAGCAGCATTAGTTAGACGCTGACCGTGAAAGATTTGTCTATTTTGATTCCTCTTGTTGTTATTGGGTTCAGTGCCCAAGGAATCAAAGAAATCTGGAAGTGCATCAGATGAAGTTGAAGCCACTGGTGAAAATGAAGATGATGGTGCGGATGAAAGCCTGGTGAAGTTGACTAAGGTTGAAAAGAGGGCAAAGCTTAAGAAGATGAAGAAAGCAGCAAAGAAACAAGTGAATAAGGTGGCCGAAGTAGAGGAGGTGCAGCAAACCACGCAAGCTCAAGTGCTGGTATTTATTTTCCCCACGCAACTTGTTTTCTTGGAATTGCTGGTGGTTTTAATTTTTTGGACATTGAAAATGTACAAGCACATTATGTAGGAAAGTCGAAAACATTATTTCCCATTGTTTGCTCCTGCTAATGTATGGGTGCTGTGGATGGTAAAAGTACACCTCAATCTTTCATATGACATTAGAAAATGTGAAATATTAAGTGCATTATTGATACTTTGGTTTGCTGCTTTTATGGAATAGCCGCGTCATCAGATGCAATTGTTACAAACTAAGACAATACCTTCTCACTGCTAAGTTATCTAAACACAATATGTATTCACAATACTCTCGGATTTTCCATTTTAGCGTTTTCATTTGGAAGCTTTTGTTTTTTTAAACTTTGATAGCACAAGGTGGTCATATCAAACAACAAAGCTATTCCAGCATTGATTGGTAAACCAGGTCATAGAAGGTTTTGCTCATACTTTTGCTGGTTCCCACAAATCTTTCTCTTATTTTTGCACGTATTTATGGTAAATCATGCTTAAAGATTCAGTACACAAAGCCTTGTATTGATGAGGCTTGAATTTTTTTTTTCTTTGATTTATTATCTGACAATAGTCTTTTATTAGCTGAACTTCATTATGTAATTTTCTTTTCTTACCTTTATCATTTCCAATTTTTTTGGCCTGAAGCAAAATAACCTTCTTGAACTTATTTTATCTGCAAACTTTGTATAATGGTAGAGGTGTACATGTTTTGTCCAGGTTGAGGTGGAAAAAGATCTTACAGCTGAAGAAACCCTTGAAAAAAAGAAGTATAGACTTGCAGAGCTGGGAACGGAACTGCTTATGGATCCGGAATCAAATATTAAATCTCTAAGGGATATGCTGCAAATTTCTAAAGATGGAGATTATGCTATAGTCACACTCGGCCTGAAGTCTTTGTTGGCTGTTTTTAAAGACATCATTCCTGGGTGAGGAAGTTGCTTCCATTCCATAGTGATGTGCTTTTGCTATGTCACTATGAATACTTTGCTGTTCTGTTTGCTGACAGTTCAAATCTTATCGTTCTGTTTCTTTTCCTTCTCAATACCTACAACAGATATCGTATCAGGCTGCCCACTGAAAAAGAGCAGGAGATGATGGTCTCCAAGGCTGTTAAAAAAATGCGCTTCTATGAATCCACCATCCTCTCTGTGTACAAGGTTCCATGCTTCACTTTATTGGACTATTATTTGAAAATAAATTGAGGGTTGAGGTCGAAATTAGATGTTAGATGCTAGCTATGATACTTGCTTCCTCCATTAATAAATATGCTTTCACAGCAATTTATTCCTCGTAGCTTTTGCTTTGTCCTTAATTTTGAAATTGTCACCCTTTTTAATGTCTCAATTTTGAATTTTTCACCCCTTTTAATGTCTTTGTAGCATACCTGATATTTCTGATGTTTATTTTTCCAAGATTAGTTATATGAGTAAGCAGAAAGCACATAGCTACATTTGGACGTATATTCCTTGTTGTTTGACACTAGAGGTTACCAAAATCTGTTGAATGCCAAACATGGTGTGGAAAGGCTGGAAGCTGTTAAACCAACGATGCATTTATTGCACTAGATTAGTTTCCTGAAATAATGCCAACATTTCAGCTATTTACCAAAGCTGATTTGAGTCTATGTAATCACGTTTCATCCTCATGTGTTAATTTATTTATGGACACTACTAGCTCTAAACAAATTTGAATCAAAGTGCGGAGAGCTGTTGGTGACTGTTAACAGAGTCTTTTGAATTCCACACATGTATTGGAAGCTACCATACAAAGGCTCTCCTCGAAGAACACCCTAAGAACCCACAATGCAGCCAACTCCGGAGGTGTTACCATCAGTCCGAAAAAAATTGATGCAGTTCAAGCACAGGAAAATGCACAGAGGCAACAGAGCACCTGGAATCAGCAAGCAATCCAGTGGACTGGGGCCGTCCTCAACTCACTCTAGCTCAACAACCTCAAAACTCTCCCACTATTCTCCACTGCAAAACCTAGTGCAAGCTACAGACCTGCTTATACATAATACAATGCTGCGTGTCTGAAGGCACCCCCTAGTGACCTTGGGGATCGAATAAAACTCACAACCTGCCATTACCCCTATCCCAATCCTAATTTTCCAGCTTGCAGCGGAAGAATTTGCTGACAGGATTATTTCATATTTTTTGGATACCTTAGATGTCACAATAGCAAATACTTGTTTCATAGGATTTTGCTGCTTCTATATGTCACATGTCTTTACTCAATCTGGAGGCAATTCTTCGAGTGGCATTGTTTCCAGAATACTGATCTGCCATCTATTTCAATTTTTGTCTTGCTGGTGGAAGCTATGGTTTTATTTTGCACTTCTGTTTAGAGAATAAATTTCTTAGGAAAATGATTAGTTTTGAACAATCATTAGAAAAATGCATTTTTCAACATTGAGACTTTAAAAATGTGGAGGCTTTGGTTATCCATACTTGTTTATATTGTCACCTTATCATAGAGTTAAATTTATTATCAAATATGTGCTCTGAATGAGCAAATGGGATGTGTTTATGTTTTGATTGCTTATGAAATGTGCAGTGCCAAAGATGTTAGGATGACATTTTGGCTATGCTTTCAAGAATTGTTGTTGGAAGTGTTATGCTGTATTGTATTGAAGATAAATAGACTTCTAACTGGGCACTTGAGCATCTTCGAAAGTTGGAATAGAATTGGTATTCAATAGTAGTTTTGGTGGCTATCCAACCATTTGACGTGTGATATATCAGACGATTCCTTTGATCCTTTCTGGATGGTATTCGTATAGTTATGCCATATACGTACACAAATTATACATGAGGTCATCATGCTTACTAGTTGTAGTTCTTTTTGTTTACATTTACAGGCTTACCTGCAGAAGTTGATAGCATTAGAAAAACAGGCTGCGTTTCACCGTGTAGCCATTCGCTGTATCTGTACTTTATTAGAGGCTGTTCCACACTTCAACTTCCGTGAAAGCTTATTATCAGTTGTTATCAAGAATATCAGCTCCCAGGATGATGTCATAAGGTTTTATACGTCCTTTGTTCATGTTTTCACATATTTTGTCCCAGGAATCTATCAAGTGGTTGTTCTGTTCAACTGTCTCTTGCATCTTCTTTTCTGATTCTAATGGCACATGATTTATGAAATTATCACACAGCCTTGATTATCATACTTGTTTCTTGTTAGGAAAGACTTCCAACTATCAACACTACATAGGCTCCTTGTTTTCATCTCTGATGATTTTCCATGCCAGGCAATGCTACCATTACCACCATGCCCTCCTACAAATCTCGTGTTGTCTGTCATTACTTTCATCTCCATATAACCATTTCCATAATTCAATATTTGCTACGTAATGTCTGCAAAACCTAACCCTTCAGTGAACTGGGGGTGAAATGGAATAACGTCTGGGCAACAATCGGTCAAAGGAGCTAAACTGTGACATCATAACAATGCCATACACAAACTATTGAAGATAAGAAGAAAATGAAAAAGAGAAGTTGATTTTTTTTTGCGGAACTATTAAATTTATATCACAAGTATGCACTGATCATTCACTAGCAGATACTCTTGCTTGGAAGGATCTTTGATTTGTAATCCTTAACCCTTTTTAAATGAAAAATAAAACTGAAATCATCACACTGTGGAGACTATGGGGATAGAAAGAGAGAATTTGTGGTTCGAGTGAAAAACTGTACCATATGAAGCAAACACTGTTGTGTAGCATAACAAAGGAATTGAAGTAAGACAGGTCTTTATGTTTCACAGTGGTTCAAAATGGGGGTTGGCCAAATAGATTTCCTGAGAACAACTGGTGGTTCAAGCAATGTTTAAACTTTACATTGCTTTCTAAGTGGAAGTTATTGCGATTTTTAAGATCGGTATATTAGGTAATGGGCAGATGGGTTTCTAAATGACTACCCGTCCACTTGGGTTTCTAAAAATTGCTGCTACCACGATTATGGCTGCCAATTTGTCATCATTATGATCATCATATGAATTTCTATTTTCATCGTTGGCCCATTATTGCTGGCATTAGTGCAATGCTTTTTAACTCTCCAACACTACCTTCGTCAATCACTTACTACCACTTCCTTCCCAGGGCTGTCTCAGGCTCTCGGCTATTCTTTTCATTCACATCGTGCTAAATTTTAAAGTTAGTAAATTATATATATTTCAACTAATCTTTCCTTTTGATCTCCTTCACTGGTAAATATAATTGATATCCTCTGTTAAACTTCTGAATTTTGCAGTTTTTTAGCATTGCAATTTGCAAGAATCTTTTACCTCATAATCATGACTACTATTTGTTGGCAGGAAGCTCTGTTGTGCTACTGTTAAGTCACTTTTTACCAATGAGGGAAAACATGGTGGTGAAGTTACTGTTGAGGCTGTTCAATTGATTGCAGATCGTGTGAAAGCTCATGATTGCCAATTGCATCCTGATTCCATTGAGGTATGGAAATTCCCTTAGCGTGCTTGTATCTTCCCAAACCATTAGCAAAGAGCAAGATGCACAAGGCATTAGTGCTTCACTTTGGTATTATTGCCTAGTAGCATCCAGGAGTAAAGCAGATGTCTAAATTTATCATCTATTTTCTGTAAAAAAATATACTAGTAATAAATTAATAAGCAAAGGGCCCTAGCTTCACATAGATATGATATGAGCACAAAAGGAATTCTACATAGCGACCTTACAAAACAAACACGCGATCCTTTTACACATTGACTGAGAAAATGCTGGTGGAAGTCTTTGTATGTGTCCTGAACATTGTGTACTTGAGTTGATAGTCTTTTTGATGTCTGACCTGTTATGAAGTGCTGATTGAGAGTGGTCTTCTATATATCAACAATCTGTAATGAAAACATCATTACAGATCATTCTCTTGTAACTTAAATTTGATTTGCAATGCTTTAATTATTATAGATCATTCTTTTGTAACTTAATTTATTTGTAATGCTATCTCAGGTTTTCATGACTCTGTCGTTTGACGAGGATCTTGGGAAGCCTGAAAGTTCAAATGCAGATAACAAAACTACAAACAAAAAATTTAAGAAAAGGAAGAATCTTAAGGAGCCAAGTCAGTTACCAGAGAATGAAAAGAAGAAATCTAGGCGAGAATTGATGTCAAAAACAAGAGAAGAGGTATTCACCATTCTATGAAAACCATTTTTGCTCATGTTCCTTCTTTTGCACAGATTGCTGAAGTTCTTATGATTTACACAGGTGGACGCCGACTTTAAGGCTGCTTCATTTACCCAAGATTTTATGGAACGGAGAAGGATGCAGACGGAGACTCTTTCTGCTGTATTTGAAACATACTTCCGCATCTTGAAGAATACTATGCAGCCAAGGTATGTAACCAAAAAGATGAAAGGAGACTTTTTGGGTATGGTATCACTGAGCATTCAGTTGTTTCAAGGTCGTCGGTTTTAATAGGGATTGCATTTTTTATTTTGTGGATTTGTTTGCATGACTTTATTATTTGTTTCTTTTATGTGCCTTTGTTACTTCTGTCTAATTAAGGGGTTATTGTAAAGATGCATTTGATAAGTTATTCATGTTAAACAAAGGTACAAAGAGCATAGAAGTGCTTTATTTGTTGGTGTACACAACTTTTTTATTGATTATAATTGAGAGGCAATCAAGTGTCGATGCATTTTGGAGAATGTTCTTGTGGCATTTAAAAATTGCAATACCTTGCTTAGATCAACTGAGTAATCCCAAAGGGATTTTGGGAAGGTTATATTATTACATGCTGCTGGTAGGGGCTGGATAGTTTTAAATGGCATATGAAATTTTTTTTGTCCATACAGGGACTTATACCTTCCTGATGGAGGCATGTATCTAGCCTAGGTGTTGAATTGTACAATTATTTTTAGGACAAATGGCTTGGCTAGGTTGTTAAAGTCACCCTTTTCCCGAAAAATAAATACTACACAAATTATGCCTTCGAATGTAGGTCATATTCTCATTTGACATTACCCATATCACAAAGGAATAAATTTGTGAAAATATTGAGGAAACCTCTGACGAGGAATACTTTCTCTTCTCTTTGCTAGATACACCTATGTTCTTCAGATGCTATCTGTTTTGACATTACACATTCTGAATGATAAAAGTTCAATTTTTGTTTTTTATTTTTGCTATCATTCAATTGTCCAAACTGAATTGGCACTATTACTTTGAATTAACGTTCCTTTCATTCTTTTCTGTTGCTCAGACCAGAAGCAACCACTTTACCTGGTTTCTCTAGGCCCCACCCTCTACTTGCTCCATGTTTGGATGGAATTGGGAAATTTTCCCATCTGATCGACTTAGATTTTATGGCTGATCTTATGAATTATCTGAGAAAGCTTGCTGGCAGTGGAAGCAACTTGGATGGTTCTGAGAATAGTTTGAAGCGTCTGACTGTATCTGAACGCTTGCGGTGTTGCATTGTTGCTTTCAAAGTGATGAGGAACAATCTTGATGCCTTGAATGTTGATTTGCAGGACTTCTTTGTCCAGCTTTACAATCTTTTATTTGAGTACAGGCCAGGAAGGTCAGTATGAAAGCTGTTTAATGTTTCCTTTGAAATAATTTCTGGATTTTGATGCCAGAACATTTTCTGAATTAAAATCTAAATTTATGTGTTAAATTGTTAGCTGGTCTGTGCATAATCCAAAGACCCATTCAACTAACCCAAGTAATGTTATAGTAACCCCATTAAAGGCCAAATTTGAGTTTGTAGGCCTAATTTGAGTTTTAATTCTCAAAGATATCTTTGAAATCATTGTGGTGACTTTATTGCATTACTTGTATGTCTAGATGCCTCAGATTATTTTTCACTCTTATTTCCCTTTAGTTTTTCTTAATTTAGTAGCTAAACCCCTTTCCCCAACCCTTTAAAAGGACAAGAAAATGGCTGTTGGAGAGTTTTTATTTTACTGCAATGTGCAAGGTAATCACTCATGTTTGTCAGCAGGGATCCGGGCGATGTGTTAGCTGAAGCTCTGAAGATAATGTTATGTGATGATAGGCAACATGACATGCAAAGGGCTGCTGCATTCATAAAACGTTTGGCCACATTCTCTTTATGCTTTGGAGCTGCAGAGTCGATGGCTGGTATATAACTATTTTGCTGATATGCACATCACGCCTACTTCATCTTGTTTTATTTTGCCATAATATGTTATTCTTCTTGGGAATGCTTGTAGCCTTGGTTACATTGAAGCATCTTCTTCAAAAGAATGTCAAATGCCGCAATCTGTTAGAAAATGACGCTGGTGGTGGATCAGTTTCAGGTCCCATTGCGGTAAGATCTTGTATTGTTTCTGGTCAAGAGATGGAAGATTCACCTAGAAAATTTGGTACCTAATGTTCCTCTTGGACCTGAACCATGCTGTTTTGTTTGCTATGTGATTCTACTGTGAAATTGGACTAATATGTGGGTTGTTTATATATGATTTTCTTTTAATTTGCAGCAGGGGGATGGTTTACATGGAAGGAAAGCCGCTTAATTTCAAATTGCCAATTTCGGATTTTAAAAAAAATCTGATTATGCAATGATCTGCACTTTTCTATAGCTATTCTTTTTTTAAAAAAATAAAAATAAATAATCCAAGTATTCCCTGTAAAAGGGGGCTTTGATATTTTCTTGGTATTCAATAGCCTCGTCAAATTTTGTTACATTTTAAATTTGCATATGATTTTTTACTCATGCCTTGTCCAAGAGATGTCTCTCTAGATACTGAATTTCCTTGTTGCAAAGCAATAACCATTTTGGTTGCTTGCAGAAATATCAGCCTTATGCTTCGGATCCACACCTCAGTGGTGCACTTGCTTCTGTCCTTTGGGAGCTGAACCTTCTGGCAAGACATTATCATCCGACCATTTCTACAATGGCCTCGAGCATTTCAACCATGACCGCTGCACATAACCAGGCCCATCATTACAATGCCTCTCCTCAACAAGCATTTGTGGAGTTGTCACTGGAACAGGAGGCATTCAACCCAAGCTCTGAAAACAGGAAATCAAGTAGTAAGCGGAAAAGAATAAGTGGGTCCACTTCCGTTTCAGCTTGTGTTGAGTCAAGTCTTGATATGACAAGTCAGACTGATGAAAACGAGGTCAGGAAGAAACTTTCTGAGCATTTCTTTCTGCTTCGTGACATGTCAGAAAATGAGAGATTAAGGGGCGAGTTAGATAGAACAAAACTGTCTTTACAATTATATGAACAATATAAGAAACAAAAGGAAAAAGTCAAGGTAGCTCAAGAGCAGTAAATATGAAATTTTGTTAGACTGTTTTATTGAAATGTTGGGTCTTGGCAAATTTTGGAATCTCTGTCTAATGGTTTTATAATGTGTTAGTTATTTCGTTTATGTTAATTTGGTCCTTCACTTATTTTTGTTTTAGTTGAAATTGATAATTGATGTTGCTGTCGAAGTTTGTGTATATTTTTTACTCGATTGACAGGCGACTCTCCACCCTAGATTTTTACAATCTCAAAATCTGGAAGGTATCTCTGTGTTGCTGAATAATTAGAAGCTTGTCTTAACAAGCCAAAGTATGAAATGAAATCCTCCCTCTCCTCTCCTCTCCCCTCCCCTCCCCTCCCCTCCCTATTTTTCTTTCTCCACCAGCATGGAGGAAAGAAAGAAAGAAAAAGGAAAGGTGCATGAGGAAAGAAATTGTTGCTATTAGTGTTGCACTGTATAAAACTCTTGGAGAAATTGGGAGAAAAGTAATACTGGCCATCTATCTAAATACTACAACAATCATAGGCAGAGGTTGCCGTACAGGATGGTAATTGTAAAAGTAGATGCCTCTCTTCCTTTCACGATTGATCCTAAATCACATATAAAGGATTTTAAAAAATTATAATTTGAACCATAAATAAAAATTATAATGTGACATCAAAGTTTATATTTTTTTTATTGTAAATAAACCTAAAAATTTGTATCTCAACCCATAAAACTTGTAAAATTTGTTTTTACAATACCGATTTTTTTTGTCTGTCATAGTGGACTCCCTAATTAGCAATAGTGAGGGACGGGTTGGACTACAGGTAGCCTATAATTTTTGAAACAAGCCCGCCTTGTCCTGTCCTATTGATAACTCTCATGAGTAAAGGTTTGAATCTATCATATCCAAACCTGATCTAAAAAAATTTCACAGGCCTAGTCTGGTCCGGCCCTTGGACAGTCCTACCCGCATCCACTATTGAGATAGAATGCTGCGTGGACCTCCCCGCCCACAAATTGTGCGAACGAATTGTTCTGATCTAACAGGCCTAGACAAGTTATATATTCATATTCATCTCAACTTCCTGCCATTCTATCTCAATGACAAAATATCACACTGACTGTGATTAAATTTTAGATAACCCATCTTGATCTTGTAGCATGCTGTGCTGAAACTTGAAACCAGGCTGCAAAAGTTTTGACCAGAAAAGAGAGTAGTTTATACAAGTAAGTACGTACAGTTGTTGGGAGTTGGGACACTTACAACAGAAGATCACATCGATGTGAGAATGAGATCTTATATAAGAATGGTGATGAGCATGTGAATCATATCACATGTGTACGGCTGGCCCCTTCTTTCTCGGACCTTTCTATCGTTTTCAATTCAGAGAATCATTTACCAGCACAGCAAAAATACCTTCAAAATAATCAAACAATTACAAAGACTCATAAACTGAGATTATATATATTATTTTTCTGATCAGATTATCACCAAGACAGACGAGAGGATTCTCCTTGTTTGTAATATTCCGAGGTAGCATGTGCCTACTGCATCAATCAAGCTCATGGAACTCACATGACCCAATCATCAGCATAACAACAACGCGTACGTCCTACGTTTAAGTCATAACTATATATATTCCGCGGTTTACTAACTAACCCCCACTTCATGCTTCGCCAGTTCTCATTAATGTATTTTATATTTCTGTCCTTCCTTCATGATAACCTGTAAACAACTCAGTTTCATATTGCTGGAATATCGTTATGGTGGCAACATGATTTGAAGAAGATTCTGGGCATCAGTACGTTCCACCTTATTAAAGGAATCAACTCAAAAGTAGGCAGTTAAATAGGCATGATTTAACAAACATTCATGAACCCAATCTTCTAAACAGCTATTACCTCTCAAGATCGATTGATCCAGCAAACATAATTCCCTGTTCTGTATATTAGACGATTGGGTTCATGAAAGTTGAGAGGTAATACAACGACAAAACCAAACTTAGTGACAAAGAACTACGTCAGTTAATTTGTCACTTCATTCAAAGTTTATCACAATTCAAATTATATATATATATATTTTATGCAATGTGCTTGATACCTCTGCAGTTAGTATTAAGATAATGTTTTTTTTCGGAAGGTGTTATCAAGATAATGTTAAACTGCAGACCATTTGTTTATGAGGTTGTGTTTTTCAATATTCCAAGGTGAAAGACTCTTATGCATCCTAACTTTCTACATTTTAGTTCCAAGTATTAAAAAGATCGGTTCGTTAGAACTTCAAGCAATTTGAGTCAAACGCAAGAACATGATCCAGCCTAAATTAGTCAAGCAAGGTTAAGTCACAAGATTGAATCGATTACCAAATAAAGTTTAAAATCGGGTTATTGGGATTCTATTCGTCGGTTTATGTGTTTTTCTTCATTCGTACTATTAGCGAGAAAAAAGTTATAGAATGAAAAAAAAATTTCATTTTTGGATAACAGAGCCAGAAATTCATTGCCTAGTGTCGATTCTAGGTGCCTTTTTTTGATATCGTGTCTATTGGGTGGAATTTTTTTTTTGTAACGATTAAGTCGGGTTACTGAGATTCTATTAGTCGATTTCTGTGTTTCTTTTCATTCTGACCATTAGCGACAAAAAAGTTGTAGAACGAAGAAAAAAAAATATCATTTTTGGATAATAGAGCCAAAAATCCATTATCTATTGTCAATTCCAAGTGCCTTTTTTTGATATCGTGTCTATTAGGTGGAATCTTTCTTTTTCTTTTATTTGTAATTTTTGATTTTTGTCAGTTGATTATCTCGTTAATCAAGCAATTAAAGTGATGATGATAAGATGTGTTTTTTGTGAGAAAGTAGCACACACTAGTCTGGCGTGGGGTCATCAGCCAAGAAGCAGCAGGTCACTGATAAGGACGATTCTCCCACTACTTGTTGTCCAAGGTCCCTTCTTTGACACCCTTTAACCTAAACCTACTCCCACAAGTATTTTAGCCTCATTCAAACAAGCTTCATTTATACTTCTCAAATAAATTCTGTATGCATATTCAACTCAATAAAACCTAAATTAATTTTAACTATTTGAGGTCGACTATATAAATTTTATTTCTTCATTACGCTCTGTCAAGAACTATATATTCTGTTAGTCCATAAACTATTTTATATATATATATATATATATATATATATATTTGTTTAATATGAGGTATTAGGTAGTTTATACTTTAAGAAACGTTGCTTAAGGTTTTAGAGAATTTGGTAATTTACTGTCAAAAAAAAAATACATGAAAAGCTAAGGCTAGAATTGGTTACTACAATAACGTTAAGTATATAGTTGTTGAAAGATATTAGTTTACAAATTACGTGGTTTTAATGAAATAATTAGATCAATCACGAGTTTTAATATTAAGGGACTCACAACTAATTCAAAAATCATAATAAATTAAACTTCTCTATAGTATTGCCACACATTTCAAGCATCCCATGCATGGTCATTGCATCACAAGTTGAATCCCCAAATTTAACACCAAAAAAGGGGCATGCAAAAATTTGGTAAGTAAGCAGGTGCAGCCACAACAATAATGAAAGAGTAATGCTACATTGACTAAATTTTGGGATTAAATTTAGAGTTTAAATGACATGACAGCATATTATTTGAAGTTTTTATTGGGACTCAAATGACATGACACCAACTAAAAAAATCCAACTCAATTATCATGTCATTTGGACTCTAAATTTGATCCTAAATTTGATCAGTATAACATTACTCATAATGAAACCAGAAACTTTTGCATGAGCAATGCCACATGGAATGCAATGCAACTGCATGAGTCAGCCTGCCTTGCCTAGCCTTTCCTTGCCTTGTATGATAGAATAAGAAATAACGTTGTTGGTAATTCACACCTATGGCCTTCCCTAATCATATAATTAAATTAAGTTGGGAGATGTTTAAGCCAAAAAGCAACCAATGAAACACATCCACATTGTTGGTTTTAGGTGGGGGTAAAGAAGGCCCCTTTCCCTCTTACTTACGCATGCATGATAATGATGAATTTTGAATGATTTAACTCGAAAGACAGGTAACATTAAATAAATTGGAATAGCCATTAATGTATTATTATTATTTACTATTCTTCATAGACACTAAACAGTAAGTAAGTAAGTAATGTTATGCTTCTTCTCCAACTTTTATAACAAACTTATTTTTCCTTTTCTCTTTATTGAAGCTATAAAAAATAACGCCATTTTTGGAAGCCGCAAAGTAGGACCGGAAATCACGAATATTATGAAAAATTGTGCAGTTTAAATTTATTTATTAAATTTTATATAATATATCAAAATTCTATGGATTGAATATTCGGGGTGATAATAAATTACTGATTCCTACTAATTAACTATACACTACTATTGACTACTTACTAATACCAATGTACGGACCACTTATTTATAAAAGAAAAAAAAAAGACAAGTATCCAAAGTACCATTTCCGTAAATTCAACCAACTTCATGTCCATTTGTCTTACATACAATCTCAAGCAAGACTAGCCGGCGATATCGCTGCAGAAAACCATCAACTAGTTCCGGCACATGTACAACCATTCAGGCTCTGCTTTTTTTGGCCACTGGGAAAAGTAAAAATGAAATCTCAGATTTTCTTATTATACCAAATGAAAATGAAAATGAAAATGAACATGAACATGAAATTTGGGCAAAAAAAGCAAGTAATCTGGCATTTCTGTTTCAGAGACGACAAGAGTACATATCACGATTCATCTCCCTTCCACACCATGACAAACACACCGTCGCCGAAACCCTAACTTTACCCTATCTCACTTTGATGATCATAGCAAAATATATACATACAAAAAAAAAAAAAAAAAAGAGCGAACTAAATGTACGATCAAGATCTATATCCCTGATGACCAAATCTCGCCATTAAAAGTATTGAGATAAGAACAAAAGGAATTTCGATTCGAAAAAAGGCTAGAGAAAGTCATGGGACAAGGAATTCAGAAGATCTTGTACGTCACTTGAGGCTTCATCTCCGACTCGTAACGCTTCCAGAACGCGCTCGAAGACGAGGACATGGCATGGGATGCGAAGCACGCCTTTTTGCTCATAACCGTACTCTTGAGCGGATTTGTTGAGCAGCTCCATGAAGATCGGATGGTGAAGGAGCTCAGCCCTCACTACAAACCTTTCCATTTCCTCGCCGACATACACCGGCAGGTGTCCCTCTGGAACGCAGCCGGAGCGGCGAGACGTCAAGAAGGATGCACGGAACGATTCGGACCGGCGTTGACGAGTTGTCGACGATGATCGTGTC
This sequence comes from Ilex asprella, assembly GCA_023539305.1. NCBI lineage: Eukaryota > Viridiplantae > Streptophyta > Magnoliopsida > Aquifoliales > Aquifoliaceae > Ilex > Ilex asprella. Next base: position 411,117 of record CM042197.1, read on the forward strand.
TCGGATCCGAGAAGACAGTACTGCGAGGAGTCGGACACACGCGAGAGCCTTCGAATCAGCTTCTTCATCGCTGATTTTGGTTCTCTGTAGATTATAGCCACAGAGAAAACTTTACAGAGAAGGACGACTGTCGCTTTGGAGACCGGAGAGAGAGAGAGAGAGAATGAGGGATGGGGTAGAGAGAGAGAGAGTGTGTGTGTGTGGAGGAGAGAGGGAGGCAGAGAAGTGGGGGTTGTGGGGGGTATAAATATAGCGAGGGGAAGAGCGGATTTAAGAAAGGTCATTGGTGATAGTTGAGAGGTACAGGTAAGGCGTACTTTGCAGGTACAATTTCATTGTTCTTATTCTACACTCTATTTACTTTTAACATTTAAGCCCAATTCATATATATATATATATATATATATGTAATTGTTCTATGAATTGGAGAGAGAGAGAGAGATAATTCATTTTATAACAAAAGTTTGGACCTAGTATATGTCCAGAACCTAGCTCCGGTTTGGGCCAATCAAACTGTTGCTTAGTGTAATTAATCTAATACATCATTTCAGCCTACAAAAATAGTATGAAAATAACATTAAAATTTATGTGTTTTAGTTTAATTTTACATGTTAAAAAAATGGAATTGTCCCTCAAATCCTTTTAATATATTTGTTCATAGTTTAATATGAAACTAAGTTGTATAGAAGATAAAAAAAAAAAAAAATCGAAACAACATTACACACGATTAGAAATATATTGAGTGTGAGTTGAATAAAACACATTATAAACTTGACAAAGACATCAATTATTATAATTGTTAATCATAATATTCAAACTTTTGATGTATCAGAAGATGATGCTTGAGAATATGCCATGCCCAAACTTCTGTACAAGTTCCATTGCAGCTTGCAGTCAAGGTTTGGCAGCACCCTAGTCAACTTTGGTTATCCCAAAGGATCCTCAAAGCTGGTACTCCGGACAAGGTATGCTTGTCTATATTCATATCACCAAGACATTAAACCATTTGTTACAAAATTAATTGTCAATTTCTTTGCTAGCTACCTTTCTCTAGGTGATGTTTAAATTAATTTATTTATTGTCTGTATTCATTCACTAAGGAGTCAATTCTTGAATCCGACACATATAGTTAGTTATCCACTAGAATTTGGATTGTTAGACTAAAAAAGTATATAACTTGAAGTTGCGTTTTGATGTTGAATTTGTAATTCATATCCATATCCAACAACTGGATTGGATTGGATTGGATTAGACAAAGAATGACAATTAACGGCTATAATTAATGCTTAATCCTGCATTTTACCCTGCATTATAGCTGCAATTTAGCAAACAAATCACATTAGATCCCCTAAATTACTCTATTGCTTCCCAAATTGAATGAAACACAGCAAATTCGGTCTTAACTTGCCCACCATTGTAAAGGGGAAGGTATGACTAATGAGTATCTAATCAATGCTGCTCTATAGTCTAGCCTAGAATGGGGATACAACAAAGATTTAAAACATACTAAATTATGTTATACTGTTATAATAGAGTGACATCCAAATTGGTATGCCTTAATATTCTATATCCCGTGCTACACTTGAGTTGAGGTATAGTTAAGAATAGAAAGAAAGACTGACTTAAATCTAAGGGTAATGTTGTTGGGACCTAATTTACTGATCTAATTTGCTGACCTAATTCACTAAGATTTTTGGATTGGCTGTGGGGGGCCATCAAACATTGAAACTTGGTGTTGATGCAATGTTTCTACTACAATCATATCATTATGTCAACAAATTAGATTAGTGTTTTAGGTCCAAATAATATTATTCTAAATCCAAACCATCAAAGTCATTAATATGTTGAATAAAAGATTTTCCAAAAAAATAGAATTTTGAAGAAAAAATCATCATGGATCAACTTAGAAGATCAAAGTCTCACATTTTGACAAATGAATTTTATCCCAACAAGTCTCTAATTAGCATTTCTCTTATTTTTTAAGAGTTAGCTTTAAAAAAAAAAAAAAAGAAGGTAAGGAGAGAGAAACGGACAAGTGCTGAAAACGTTGGAGGCGTGATTGCCGGTTGAGTCACTCTTCTTTTATCTCTCTTTGTCATGTCATGTCTCTTTGTTTTTTCGGTAGTCCGTTGCAGTACAATTTCCGTGATGGTGGATGTTGCTTTAACACCCTTTAACGCCTTTGTCTACGTGTCAATTTTGGCTTTATTTCTTCTTATCAGTTTTATTACGCTCATCTCCGCAAATCCATGTGACGCGCCCTAGATTTCCTCTACGTGTCGCGTTGCGTGACAAGTTTGGTAGTGAGGTGGGAGTTGAGAATTGGGTTTTGAAAATTTCTTGGCAAAGAATAGGAAAAGCAGTCATCTTTCTTGTTTCTTCTTTTTCGGGCTCAAGGGGATTCCGTAGTCTGCCCGAATCTAATAAAGCAGCTTTCTGGTGGAGTCTCCCACTGTCCCACTTAATGTCCGTTTTTTTTTTGAATTTTAATAAAATTAATTTAAAATTTTAATAAGATAATTTAATTTCGTATAACTATTATATTAAAAATAGGTTTCATTAAATATTAAAATTCATAATTAATTTAATAACTACATTATATTCTATTCACCTTGTTTTGTTTACAAAGAATTATGAAGTCAACCTTTCATCATGCATAGAGGACAAAACATGCATAGAAAATACGAGAATGCAAGTTAAGTCTGGGTGCATGTTAGGATACAATAATGCTTCGGTACAACCTGAGGTCAATACCTTTGCCTCTCCCCACCCGAAGTAATGGATGTCAATTTTGGTGGAAAGCTTCTTAAAGTATCATTGCCACACATGAGAATCTATTTAAGAAGAAGTGTGTTACTTCGCCTATATGCATGATTTGTGAGTTGGCCCCAAAATCAATCGAAGACACCTTGTTTGAATGTGAATGGGTCAATAGGGTCTGGTTTGATTTGGATCTTGCTTTTGTGGGAGGTGTTAATTCTTTTATATCAATAGCCCAAAGAACATCTACACTCCTTATGTTGGTGAATAGGGATGTCAATGGACCGAAGCGGGAGCGGGGGAATAGTCTTCATCTCCATACCTGCTTAAAAAACCTTCGTCCATCCTCGATCCACCCCAAAGGGTATAATTTTCATCCCATCCTCGTCCGCGGGTAAATTTATGATCTCCATCCACTTCTTCTCTTCCCTTGTACCGGCCCAAGCCCAAACCTAAGCCTAATCAAACATATTATTTTTCACTTCTTCTCCTTCCATTGCTAGTAATCAACTACAATCATGCACTGTTAAATGAATGACATTATAGCAAATTAAAATATCACAAATAAAGCACCAGAAGTACAACAGACTAGTAAATTGAAAGAGATACAAAATCTACATCACATAAAATTGATAACCCACAGAAAAGCGTCACATTTGAAATAAACAAAAAACCTCATTTTGCATGCTGAGAAAAGTAAAATGAAATTTCAACTCTAACATTGTGCATCACATGGGACCCAAAAAACGAAGAACTTAAACAATACAACTACAACTAATTGGTTCAGTTGAAAAATAAGAGTCAAAATTTTCTTTTGGTTTCCCACAGTTTCATTAGCAACCAAACAGAGGACAACAAAGAGATCAAGTCATCAAACCATACCCAATTTGACGACCAACCGAAAAGCCATTAAATTGAATGCCAAATGATAGTTCCAAAAAAGCAAGCAGCTTTAAATGCCAAGAATACAAATACAATTTGCAGAACAGAGAGACAATAAAGCAGATCGTTAGAATAATGATCAATTTAAGGGTTATCTCCTTAACTGGTTGGGGTTAGATGCATATGTAAATCTAAACATATATATAGATTTTCACAAGTGAAGATAAGAATATTGTGTGTGTGTGTGTGTGTGAATAGCAACGCTAAATCTGAAAAAAAAAAAAGACAAAGAGTCACTTTTTGGATGCTTGTGGAGAACCTAGGATGCTTGTGGCTTCAAGATGAGACAGTGAGAGAAGCGAGAGTCTCTGAGACACACAGGGAAGGAGGCACTAGGGATTGATCGACTGAGAAACAGAGAGAGGCGAGAGACGAGAAGAGGAGGAGATTAATGCTTATGTTGCAGTTCTACGAGCTCCAGCTATGTGGTGGGATCAATGCAGAAATGCCGAAGAAAGGCCACCAAGGGGACAATAGGTCTTTGAGAGAAGGGAAAATGGTCCTCAGGAGGAGAGTGATGGTGCTTTGAACCAAAGAGCGACAAAGGCAGCATGTGGTTCAGTATTATGTACTAATAGGGGTGTGTTTGAGTTTGGCAATGCAAATGCCTTCAATGCAACTTCACCTATAGTGGCCGAGGCAGAAACAGTGAGGCAAACATGCCTTCTTGTGGAAGCTATGTTAATTACCAATGCAACTATCCTAAACGATTGTCTTAACATTGTCAAACTTAGCTCTAACGAGGATGTCCCCCCCATGAAAAATCAAGGTAATTATTGAAGATATAAGATACTATACTAGGTTATACAACTTTAGCTTTCTATACAAATTGAGGGTCCTTAACAAGATTGCTCATTGGGTGGCGACTAGCATGCTAAACAATTCGCTTCCGACGAATTGGCTAGGTTCCCCTCCCTTCCCCTCAGGAGATCAAGATTTTTTTATTGACTGATTCTAATATCAATTTTTTGACTTAATGAAATACGCCTTGCTTTGTTTTGATAAAAAAAAAATCTTCTAACAAAGAGATTGAAGTTTTTAACCAACGAACTTTTGATCCAATGACATTTCTTATTTGGTTAAAATTTTATTTTATTGAGATCAACCTTGTTAAAGGTTTGGAGTTGGAATGGTAGGTCCATAAGCGGGAAGTTGGGTCTAATTCAATTTCATGCTGTCAAATAAATAAATAAAATCGAACTTGTGATTCAACAACAATGAAAAGAGTAATATAATTAGTTTTTAAAAAAAAGGTCGGATTACTAGGGCGGTCAAAAAGTCGTTGGATTTCCCAGATGCCACTTGCCAATTGTGGGTGGTCTCGGAAGACGGGGTCGAGATTATTTATTTTGGAGATGGCACTTAGACTACTTTATGGCAGCGCCAGCCTTCTGCAATGCCACTTGGGCATACTGGCTATCACTATGGACCATGACATAGGTCACCCACCCTCACTCTCGGTGCTGTGTGACAGGTTGTGGTCCACTGTGTCGGCAGCGAGTCAGAAGAATAAGGTCAGGCCACCAAATTCGAAGGGTGGAATTTCATATACTAGGATCATCAAATTCATACCCCTTAACCATTTAAACATATGTGTGCATATAAAAATTCACAAAACTTATATTATCAATGGAAGTTTAAATAGATAATTGATCGTGAAAATAATCACTTTAGAAGTAGGTATGACTGTATAGGTTTTATAATGACTGGTTAGGTTTTATAATGATGTCATGTAACATAATATTTTGTTTATGGTAATTTTAAATCATATCAACTACCTTAACTATCACAAATGTAAGTACATAGAAAATGAAAAAAATTCTCAAGCCCAAGCTTTGCAAATTTTTGGCAAGTTCCTACTACTAGTAGCCATATTTGGCTTATATTGAAGATGGATGAAATGATTTTGGCACTAGATAATACGGGCATGTTCCCATTTATTGTAATTCCTTTTTTGGGCTATAACATTAGTGGTCATGCTATTCAACAACACTTGTTGCCTGTATGCAACCAATATCATTTTGTAGGATTATGATTCAGATTTTGATTCAGAGTGTCATCATCAAAACATGTTGATGACTCTCATTGTCACGATAACATATCGAATAATGTTTTTTCGTACTATAAAACTTATATCTCTTGATCACTGTGTTCGGGCAAAGATTGGACTGCAATGAGCAGGCATGAGAGAATTTTAAATGTTTATTACCTTTCAATAATCAACCAAGAGTGCAGTTGCAACAATGCCTAAAAATTACATTCTTCCCTGGGGGGGGTAGCTTAAAAATAATGTTATATGCAGACAATATATATATATATTGAATCGAAGCAACGGGCAATGATAATCTTTATATGTGTATAGTATATACCTCAAAGAAGGTAAAGAGAAGAAGCATTGAATAAGGAGGTGACAATATGAATGCTGCCCATACAAGGCTGCAAAGAGTGCAGCAGATTCATCTCTTATGCCATGTGCTGAGTCTAGCTATCGTTTGATAAACTTCTTCCTCTCTTTGGCATCGGCAAAATTAATCAGACAATTGCACCCGCCGGACAGCCACAGGTGTGAAAATTGGTTTTGTTTATAATAATTTCACATGTATGATGATGGTTGTGGTTTTTAATATCTGTCATGGCCATCACTGCCTTGATGAATCTGTCATATTTCTTACTTCCAAAAGCATAACAAATGAACACTTCACTTTTGGGAGAATTCAAAGAAGCAAATTCTGATAGAGAGAAAAAGCAAAATTTAGAAAACATGTGGTGTGATTGCCTTAAAAGCTAAAAACTACATGAAAATATTTAAAAAATCTTTTTTTTTTACGACACAATTATACACTGGTGAAGTTTGGTTGAGCTGAAAAAGAGTGATAAATAAGTAAACACATGTTAAAACTTTATGATGTTTCTAACTTGCTAAATTAAATAGAATTCAAAAGTTTATAAAAAGTTGAAACTACTTGAAAAAAAATGTCCCAAAGTTAATCTAGTAAATATACTATTAATAATAAGGATTGGAATGAGTTAACACTTTAGAATGATTGAAAATCCTAAAATACCTCTACAATTGAATAAATAAATAAATAAATATTAATACACATAATAGGAGAAAATTTTAAACATTTATCTGCATGAAAGTGTCATGTAGTGTATATTATCCATAAAATATTATATATTCTTAATTAATTATTGTTATTTATAATAAACTTGTCAAAAAAAAAATTGAACAAATTAATTTTAAGAAATAGTTGTGATAATTTTTTATTAGATTATAAACAGCACATGGCACTGAGTCTCTCATGGAGCCTTTATATTTTCTTCCGGCAACAGTGTTATTTTTTCCACCGATTTGACTCGTTGATGTACGGCAAGTTGTAATAGTGGGCCCCGCGAAAATGACGAGGGACCTATCTATCAAAGAAGCGTCAGCGCCGGGGCGTTTCCGTATGGTGCCGTACGGTTAAGTCGTACACGCCAACCACCGACTTTCCCATTGAATACTAATTTCAAATTAAATAATAGAAAACCAGAAAGAGAGAGAGATGGGCGTGACAAGGAATTCCATGAGATGCGGGGTCGAGGGTAGGGTCACGTGGGGCCAACGAGGACTGCGACTACACCGATTATCTACACTGTCATGGCATGATCAAGAGATTGCCCCTTTCTAGAATTTTTTCCATTTCTCTTTTGTAAGTTTCCACCGCATGCATATACCTACTGCTTTCGGTGACTCATCCGTAAGAAAAAATATATATTATAAAGTTTATATCACATCAATATTATTATATATTATTATTATCACATGCTATTATCAATTAATAATGTATAAATAAATAGACTCCACACAAATTAAAAACTATTTATCCATATAATTCAATAATTATATACTGTTTATCATGACTCAATAATTCAAATACAAACAATCTTCTCACTTAAAAGTTATTATTGCTAATAATAAAATTATACATTAAAAAAAAGGTTACAACTCTTCAAAAAAAAAAAGGGAGTCGTCATCCAACATAAATACTCATTGATGGGGGAATCAATTGGCTTTGTGGTTTGGTTCTCTTTGTCAAGGAACCCTACTGTACCGTATCGATTATACCAACTTCTTTTGTTGCCTGCCTGACTGCTTACACCACGTGGTGGTGCTCCATCCATGTCTTTTTTTAAATTTGGGCATGGTCCTTCCGCTTTTGTTATCTTTCAGTCTCTGCAACTCCGTTAGCTTCGCCCACTGTCTTTGATTTTTCAAGAATGCAATAGTAATATGAATGTACGGATGCATTTACACATATGCTTACATTTACTGGAAGGTAATTGAGTTTTAAAATAGATATACAAATAATTCACTTTAAAAACCTGTCAAGAAACATTATTCATCAATATCACACAATTATCTAGAACAAATCTCATCGCACCTACATTGGTATCGAAATTAAGGTCTTATTGCATCTTCTGAACATAAAAATATAAGTTTAACTCAACCGAGTTGTCGTAATTATGGAACCTTGAACTCAAGTCTTGAGCGAAGAAATCTGGATTATTTTTAATTTTCAATATTTTGGAAGCAAATGCATAATATCATCTGATTTGACCTTCTGGGTGAAGACCGAGTGGGTATTGGCAGACAGCTAAAACTTGAGGATGAAATATTTTGAGCATTGATGATGATATATTGACAGTTGAAGTAGGTGTGTTGGTTGAATCATGGATGGATGTATATTAATTGTCCTTGGAATGTTAGGTTATTTAACTTTTATGTGTGGACTTAATAGAAGCAAAACTGTGAGGAATTCTGCAGCCATGTGATGTGAGTACATTTTTCTTCAACAATTCTCAAGGAGGTTAGGTTAGACAGAGACTTAGAGATGTCATTTAGTAAACTTATAATTATGACAATTCTAAAGAGGGGTGGGTGGGTCCCATAATTCCCTCCATATTTTGTGTAAAGTCACCTTGAATATATATAGTAGTCGATATGATTAATGAAGAATCTTATTCAAATCAGGCATTCTTGGATGATAAAAGAAAACACCAATCGAAGATGAAAAAAATGTGGGGATGGATCATCATCTTATTAGATCTTGCTCAGCCTTATCATTTTGACAGCCTTGATTTCGGAGACTTAGACTAGCTTTGATTGGGCAAAAGTAAATATAATTGCTACAGATTTGGGAATTATGCCACCAAACATGTAGAGGAGAGAGGGGTTGGGAGGTGATTTGGTCATGACAAAATTGGTGGAGAGGGCTAAAACATGGCCCCCCTCTTGTCGTTTGGTCATGTCTTTGGAGTCACGGGTGCGTGTTCCCTTGAGCAATAGAGCGGTGACTAAGAAACAGAGTAGGGTTAGGGTTATCCTTGATAACAACTGCACAACTTCTCTTGCAAGTTGCCTGTTGGGGTCTTCGTTGGCTGCCTCTGTAACCCCATTTTTTTTTTCTTGTCTCAACTTTTAGCCGTGAAAATTCTCAATCAATTCTCTCTCTCTCTCTCTCTCTCGCGCGCTTTCTCTCTCTCTACCCTTCAATCTTTTTTGGTCAAAAGAAAAATGGTATTATTGTGCGGTTAATTTATCAAAAAAAAAAAAATCTTATTGCTCTCCTTGGAGTCCTCTTTCTTGATAAATATACTGGTCTTTTAAAGTTATTACCTAGATTCTTATTTTTTTGTTGAAGGAAGCGTAAAAACATCTAATTAAAACCAAGAAACAGTTCCGACCTTTTGATGCCAAATGTTAAGACATGGCAAATCAAAGTATGAGGCATCCGTCACTTAATCTTTTGACGTTCAAATTATGATAGAACAATTTTACCGCGCTATGACATGACTCGTTCTCTATCGTCAAACATTGAAGTTATACACAAGTTACAATGGAATAAAGTCTATAAGCCAACATGTAAAGTCTTTTGAGTTTCAAGATTACATGCCCAAACAAGTGCAACTCATTTATTTGTCAACCTAAAAGGTTTATTAACAGTAGTAGTTAGAGGATTATCTTTGACTTGGATGGGTATTGGGTGCGTGGTAGATTCCTTGCATAGGCTTCTGGAAATTATGCCACCCACTCTGCATTAGCAATTGCCCTGTCCAGTCTCTCCAATGTCTTTGCTTGGCCTCTTCTTTTGCTAGTCTAGGTAAGTTTTGGTCCACTTTAATCGAGGTCCATAAGACAACATTTGCTCAGGTTCTTTTGGAATTTTCTACATCTACTTCCATGTACAGTTAAGTTGCTCCTTCTCTCTGACTGGTTTGCATAGGATCCCCTGCAGCCATCTATGCTTGATTAAAGTTGTCCCCTATGTTGCTCATGATTTCCCATAAAAGTTCTCTACTTGCAGGATTAGGGCTTCCATACATGACTATAAACAACCACTCTTCAAAATCATTCCTAAGACAAAAAGCGTGGATAGCTTGACTTGAAGACTCTTGGATTTGTACTGTAACTCTTGTTGGGTCTCATCACATCCATAACATGACATCTTAAAATTCGAGAGTCATTATTATATTACTAATTCAATTATCTTCTGTTAAACTTTATTAATTAACTTAAAGATCTTAACCCCGAAAGATCAATTCTAACAAAATTTCGACATAGTCTCTTGTGTACGAAAAACTCCACCAATTCACAACCTATCTCAACAACAATGATAATTAACTATCCAATGTCCAATGTAACTAAGCAAGATCTCATCCATCACTTACAAGGAAGGTTCGATGACAGATATTGATCATATAGATGCACTGCTACCGTGTTGATAGCATGCAAAATCTTGGCGAGTTGAATTTGATAATACATATAAATGGTCAAACACTGTTAGTCAAATACAATTTTTTTCTTCTCCATCTCTTGCCGAGAAAGTACAGAGTGTCTGTCAGTTCAGTTGACCAATCCTCATAGTCATAGCTACGGATATTCTTGGTTTCAGTTCCTACTGCTACCCTCAGAAAATATTGAATATTCATTTAGTCCAAGTTCTAAAAAAACTTGGAGAGAATAATAGTTATGCTATTCCAATCGCCTTAAGCGACGCCATTGAAAAAAATAATTTGGCAAAACTACTCTATAAGACGTTAATTAAACGAAGTATTGACTCGTCAACTTTAACTATTCAATGTAGATCTTAATATGGTCAGGCAACAAAATCACTCATACTCAATAATACAAAGAAAGTCATTGAAATATTATTGAACATCATGTTTAAATAAATAAGATGTTTTGTATTTGTAGACGACTAGAGAAAAATGGTGTCATTCATGAGTCTCTCGTTCCGAAGCTTCTGCCCGATCAAACCATAATATAATTTAAAGAGAGTTGAACATTCAAATGATCACCAACCTAGATGCTATGACAATCACAATAATATTTTGAGTATCTGCAAAATAATTATGCTTTGTCTAGAAAATAGTTGCTATCACAAGTTTTTCTAGGAATGACTCAAATGTGAGTATTGACTAGTCGAATTTGTGAAAGAAATTTCTATTTGAAAACAAGTGAGATAAAACTGTCATAATATGATGAGCATACAATCTTCAAATAAAGATGTCAATCGAATTGAATTGTGTCATTGTTATTTTTGTATTGTGTCATTGTAAAATTATATTTTGTTTGATAATATTAGATGACACTGAGTCCTAATTTTGTAGGTTTGATAACAAGGTGTCATTGTAATCTGTTACCATTGTTTGTGGTCTACATATTTGAGAATAGTGCAACTTTTTTTTGAATTACCTCTATGTTCACCTTGTTTTGTAATGGATTTGGTATGTTTTGATTTTTTCTCGATCTTAGATTTTTTTCGTGTGAATAAATGTAATTGACTTTTTATGTGCGATTCTTTTCCATCTTTGTTCTTTGTTCTTCTGTTATTGCATATTAGATCCTAAGTTAGAAGGTTAAGTCTTAGTAGTCCTTTGAATCTGATTATACTCTACTTGTCGAGTGTTTGTGTCAATATTTATGTTAATAAAAATTTATTCGATACGTAAGGCCAGATTTGGTTGATATATTGTAAGATGGGAAGTTGGACACATAACCCCCTCGGCCTACTGATGTAGGGCCCTGTTAGTTAACTTTTAATTGTATTGGTCTTGTCATCCACATGATCCAAATGTGTTTATAGTCATCAAGCCCAAAGGTTAAAGAAGATGTAGAAAGGCACCACTTTAGAAAAAGATGGGCCATGGTGGGCCACCCTTTGTGCCTTTTAACTTTTGAATAGTCCTGTTCCAGTAATATTCCAGTGTGCAAACCTTTGAATTCCTTTCTATTGTGGTTTTGTCCCCACCTCAACGAGTCTCACTTGGGGTATTCTTGTGGGCCAAAGAGAGAGACTAATGGAAAACTGACCCCACATGATGTACATCTCAAAAAATTGGAAAGAGTTTTAGAAAATTGTTTTTAGTGGTGATGATGAAAGTGTAGTGGTGGTTTGGTTTGAAAGGGTGGGTGGTGGTGGTAGTAGAAATGTGGTGGACATGGTGCTATGGAGGGGTTGTATTCTTTAAATTCTAGAAAGATTATTTCTAAAAACACATAAAATAGTTTTAACTTGTTCTCTAAATCTACTTAGTTTTTGTTCTTAGTTTTTTTTTTAAAAAAAAACAAAATCTGGCCGAACAATTGGTGCTCCTTCACCACCAGAAATAAAAGGGAAGAGAATGGACTTTGAACCGCCCATTTACTGAAACGTAATAGGGCCGGTTGTTTATTGAAGGGAATATGGGCACTCGCCCAATACACCGTAGAGAAATTTTGGCATGGCCCACTCTAGTTACAGGAATAACAGGAGTTTTAACTTGGAAAGGAAAACATTGGGCCTGCCGGTCACCATTGGGATTACTACCACACCAATACAAGCCCAATGGTTAAGAAAAATAGGATTCTGATTTTTTTTAATCTATTTTTTTTCTTCATATTATTTATTATGAATAAGTGAACGATTCACTTAAATATAGTGGATTTCATTAGAATATATAGTAAATAATTACCACAAACAAATTAAAATATATATATATATATATTAGAGAGGAGATCTTATTCCATAAAAATAACATAGCACAATGTGTGTATATATATATATACAGAGAGAGAGAGAGCAGCTACAATCTAAACCGGCTTGAGTTGACTGTGTGTTTAAAAACTACAATACATATATCTCTCCTCCTACTTGCATGTTGTGAGATAATTGAAGTCTAGGAAATCAAGTTGGCATAATAAACTGTCTTTCAATCCTGTTGTGGGTTGATAGCCGAGGCGTGAGGAGCATGTTGTGAGATGATTATTATGTATTTAAGTACTTGTCATAAGTGGGGTCAGGTAACAAATTAAAGGCAGACTTTAGTGTGAGATTTAAATATTCGGAAGAAGTCAAGTCTGGGATGTTTACTTTCAATCTCCTCTCTCCACTAATCCAGCAACTCTATCTTTCTCTCTCTCCAACAAACTCACAAGGAAGATGAAACGGATCAACGCAGGAGCGGGATCATTATCGCTGTTCCTCTCTTTGCTCATCTTTCACCATGTTCAGGTGGCACGGACTCAAACCCAAACAAATGCAAAAACAGATCCTTCCGAAGCTGCATTCATCTCTCTCTCTGAGTTTCATACTTTTTCTATAAACCAACAGCGCACTTTCTCAGTGTTTGGGAAGTTGCGGTTATGTGGGTAGCTGGGAGATCTCTTTCTTTCATCCCTTGTGATGGTGTTTAATCACGCGAATGAGCAGAAGGTGTATGCGATGCTTTTTTCACCGGGAACTAAGCTGCATGGCTCATGAGATTGGTCGGAGAATACGTTGGTCACCCGAGATACGAAATATGTGACACAGTTGGGGTATAGTGGTTCGCCGGCCGTGGGGGTCGGTTAATCCACTTTTCAATGGGGCTCCTGCCCTTAATCTCGATATATCTCGTTAGAATGTTTTTACAAGAGGTTATTGAAACCAAAATTCAAGTCCCCCTACAGTAGAGGCGCTATCTAGTATTTATAGAACCGTTCCTCTTCTTTTGGGATCTTTGCCGAGATCTTTGTTTTTCATGCATGGAATCCTCCTAAATTTTAGGAGGAGATCTTGGTTAGTTGAGAGTCCCGCGCCTTGAAAGTGGTTTTTTCTACCATTCCTTCCGTTATGGGATTCTTGAGGTATATCCAGCTGTCTTCGTGGCACCTTGATATTTATCCTTTCTAGGTGGTGCTGACTTCTGGCTCCCTGAGCCCTGTAAACTGAGGTCTGACCTCCCAACCTGACTTGGGGATCCGAGCTGATTCTCAAATTGATTTTTTTGGTATCATCAGTTGCCCCCCAGCCCTTGAACCAGGCGGGCATGGGCAAGGGCTGAGCTAATTGGACTGGGCTCGACAGGCACGTGGCTGATTTTTGTCTGCACGTGAGTAACGTTTCTTGGCGGTTCCTAGTTATCATGACTTCCTCGATTTCCGTGCACGCTTCAACTCCCGTCCTTCAAGTTTTAAATGCTAGAAATGACCAGCGGAATGGCCTTTCTTCCGTTCGTCTCCTCTCTGCGACTCTTTCCCTCTATCTTGTGGCTTCAAATATCTCGGTGACGACATAGCTTCCGATTCTTCTCCTGTCGTTAAAGCTTTCTGCACTTGATTTGAGGGATAACGGTGTTTACTTCCTTCAATTTGGCTTTGGGCCTTTGTTCGCTGTCTTATCTTAACTAGGTACGCCCCCTCGCTCTTTTTCGACTCTTCTCATTCTGGATTCCTCGAATTCGGGGTGGCTGCTGCGTTTTTGGGCTTATCGGTTCTTTTATTTTTGGAATCGCGACCTCTGTTTGTCTCCTCTTCCTCACTTCGTTGGCTGGAGCTCGATCGTGAGGATTCTTAGTGTTGGTAGTTTTTGTGCTAAACCTGTAGTAATTAGGGAGTGCCTGCCTGGTGTTCTTCCTTTTTATCACTCTTTTGAGCTTCCCTTTTCCTGTCCAGTTATGTCTACTTCTCCTAGAGCCATGCGCTCATCCGTTTCCATCTCAGGAGCCAGGTCCGCAGAGGAGGATATTGACTTAGGCGAGGTAGGTGATGAAATTGACAACTTCCCAGGCGTAGATGCCGCGGACGCAGAAGTGGTCGCTGGAGGGCTCCCTTCGTCATCCCTTGCCAGGCCTCCTAAACCCAATAAGGGCAAAGGAAAATTCAGCGGGGTAGGGGTTCTGATGAGTCTTCATATTTGGGGGCAGCCTACAGACATGCCGAGCTCGTGGGTCCTAGCAAAGTCCGTCCTTCGTTTATCAAAGTCCTTAGTGCACGCTATGGGTTTCCTATTGGTGTTCAGCCACAATGTCCAGGCACAACTACCCTTTACGTTGCTCAAGTTTATAAGTGCTTTTTTGAGGCTGCCTTTGAGAACGGCTTGCGTTTCCCTTTACACCCCTTTATTAAGAGTGTCTTGCAGCATTTTAATGTTTGCCCCTCTCAACTTTTTTCCAATTTCTGGGGTATTTTGGTTAGCCTTCTGGTCTTTTTTAAAGATAATGACCTCGGGGTTCCCAGCATCCCCTTGCTTTTGGACTTATTCAATGTTAAGGTGGCTTCTTCTGAGGGCTTCTTATATATCTCTAAGCGAACCAATGCTAAACAAATCATTTGTAACCTCCCCTCCTCCCACAAACACTGGAAAGAGCATTTTTTCTTTGTTGAGGGCACCGATTGGGAGTATAACCCTGCTGATGCAACTGATACCTTTGGTATCCCTAAGGCTTGGACTCGTCCAGAGAATTTGGGTGAGTTCCAGCTAGGCTGGGTTAAGTTTTGCTCTAGTAGCTATATTTCCCTGACTCTGCTCTGCTTGTTTTATACCCAGGCGTTCGTCTTAATCTCAGCGTCGAGGACGAAGCAGTGAAGTTAAGACTAGGGGTGTTCAAATTTCCGACTGACCGCAAGTTCCTACCCTACCCGACCCTACCCTACCCTAAAAATCGGCTAGCCGCAACAATCGGGTAGGAATGCGGAAGAGTTTTTGTTCTTCCGATTAAATCGGGTAGGAATGTGGAATAACCATCTATTTCCGCATTCCTACCCTACCCTACCCGCATTAATTTTGTATTTCATATTGTTTAAACTTAAATTAATTGTTATTATATTTGTGGAACAATTATGGTGGATTGATGTTCATACTTTCTTGTGTTTTATTATAATTGTTGTTATAGTTATTTTTTATTTTAATGTTATTGATTTATGGTATTGTTAAATTGGTGGATGTTATTTAATTAAATTATTAAAATAATTCAAAAATTAATAGTTACAAAAATATTTA
>CM042197.1:427202-451129 GCA_023539305.1 Ilex asprella
CGGGTAGGAATACTAAAGTTGTCGGGTAGGGTAGGCCAAGAAAAAACTCTTTCGCAAAGTTTCGGGTAGGAATGCGGAAGAACATATTTCCTACCCGTAGGGTAGGGTGAACACCCCTAGTTAAGACTATCGGGGTGTAATCCGAGAAGATACCTCGATCTCATTCAGCCCTGGGTGTTAGTAGAGAAGGGGTTCTGCCTTCCTGGAGATCCTACCGAAACTCCACCTCCCCTTGCCATTATTGGTCCAGACGAAATAGCAGGTAAACTTCCTCTTCTTCATCCTTTTGTTTGATCGAGCTGATCTGGCTTAGTTCGTGCAGGTTCTTCTACTATGAAGCCCACTCCTGAGGAGCTTCAAGCTAAGATTGATATGATGGGAAAAGCGGGAAAGGCGTCAAACAGAAGGCTCAGGTCGGTCCTGGGAGCGGTCCTGTTACTCGAGCTAAGATTCTTAAGCCAGAGGGACCTTCTTCCTCTGTGACGACTCAGGAGCATGCTCCTCCACCCAGCACCATCCAATCTGCAACGCCCCTTCCTTCCTTAGTAGCTCATCCTTTTTTCGAACCTGCCCTTGGGGGTGATCAAGCTCCTCTCGTTTCATTAGAGGGTGAAGGAGCTTCGGGAGTGATTCCTTCACTTCAATCCGTCCCTATATTGTACAGTTCTTCCGGGAAGACTGTTGAGCCTCCGCATGTAAGGGTTAGGAATGAAGGGGAAAAATCGACCGAGGCACGGGAGAGTGAGGATTCTTTTTTCGAGACCGTGGAGCTTGCCGTGAGCTCGATTCTTCCTGACTTTCGATATCAAGCGAGCCACCTCTACGCGCGTGGAAGAGTCTATTTCGTTAACTCTCCGGGGAGCAGCTATTGTAAGTCTTGGTCTTCCTGTATGTTCTTTTGATGTTCTATCAGAGCTCTTGTGCCTTTTTCCTTATTGTTTCTGCGTTTTCATATGGCTATCCAGGCGAAAGGCTTGCTGAAGGAGATTCGGTCTTATAAGCCTTCCCCTGAAGCCTTGCAGGTCTATGATGCCAAGATCGCAAAGCTGTCCCTTGAGAACGAGGACCTTAAGGCTCAGGTGCAAGGTCTCAATGAGTAGATACAGGGCCTTTTCGAGCAAGTGGGGAAGCGGGCTTCTGATCATGACGACTCTCTGGCTGCCAAGGGTAAAGCCGAGGAGGAGGAGAAGAAGGTGCGTGATGAGCTCAAGTCAGCTAGGGGTGATCTGGAGCTTAAGATTGAGGCCTGGTCCAAAGCCAGCCAGGAGGTCTCTAATCTCAAGGTGTCTCTCGAGCAGGCTAGGGGTGACTATCTCACTCTCAATGAGGCTAATGGCAAGCTTTGCGAAGAGTTGGAGAACCTAAAGTCCTTGATCCAGCAGAGGGACTGTGAGATTGTCGAGCTGAAGGATGAAGCCACTACCCTATGGGCCTCTGGATGGTTGGCCTTTCAGCGTAAAGCTTCCAAGATCTTCCCTGACTTGGATTTCAACTTTGCCGTTCCTACCAAGGAAGAGCTGGAGGGATCCGAGTCTGATTGTGAGAGCGACTCCATGGCTCTTCCCCCTATAAGCTCCGAAATTCCCTCTTCAATCCTTCCCTCGCCAGTCGTCTTTTTCGCTGATCTTGTGGCTAGGGCCCTTGCCCAAGATTCTACACAGGATATGGTAGAGGCTCCCATCGTACGTGTTCCCGAAGAATTCACATCCTTGCCTGCTGATCTGCCGAGCTCCTCATCCGTTGACGCAACTAAGTCTGTTCAGATATAGGACCCCTTATCAAGGAGCTAGGAGTTTTGCCTACATGTCTTTTATACTCTCCTTGTACTTTTGATTAACTGACTTTTGGAATGTGACTTTTGGGTTAACGTGTATTGTATGGCCCTCTTATACTACTTCCCTTATTCTGAGAAATAACAAGGCCGCCGTTATTTGCATGCTTGGTTGAATGTGATCAGTCGCATCGCATTTAACGCCTGGCTTACCCAAGAATTTGTATATTGATTAGGGAATGTGAAGAGCCGTCAGTTCGGAGTTTCCTTCTATGCTTGCCTTTTAATCACTTTTGAGGATCCTTGTCTTTGAACTTTCTCTTTCTTGTTCCTCCTTTTCAATTTCCTTCTCTTTCTTTTCTCGGACTGAGATGGCTGCTCCTATTTCATCTTTATTTGAAGATCGTTCTTCCTTTGGGTTGCACTGGGACTTCCAGTCTCGGTTGTTGGTTCCTTCTTCGTTTTCCTCTTCTGATTTGGGAAGGATCAAGAAACGGTTCTTTCAAGAATTGGAACTGCCTCTCCGGGTCCCTACCCCAGACGAACCTCCTAACTATCTTCCCCGTGGTGAGGTTTGTTTCTTCGAGGATGCCTTTGAGATGGGCCTCCGCCTTCCTATTCATCCTTCTGTTGGGTGCATTCTGGCGTACTATGGTCTACCTCCCTCCCGTCTTTCTCCTCGGGGTTGGGCTGTGTTGATTAGCTTCTTTTTGTTCTGGCGTCTTCAGGACAATGAACAGTTTCCATCTCCTGCGGAGTTTTTGTATTTCCATATTCTGGAAGAACATGATGTTTCTTGTTTCAGTTGTTTTAGTTGGAGACGTTACTCTGAGCCTCGGTTGGTGTCTGATATCCCTTTCCCTTCTCAGGGGTGGCCCAGTCGTTTTTTCTTTGTTTCTGGAGAATCTTGGAGGTCTGCGGAGGATTGTTGACGGGAAAACTGAGTTTCGCGTTCCTCGAGCAAATTTGACCACATAAGTAAGGATATCAACCATTTCCTTCGATATTTCTTTCTAATGCTATGCTTTGACCCTTGCTTTATTATGCAATCGCTCCTGAATCGGATTTGCCGGAGGCTATGAGAATCGAGCAGGTGAAGCGGTCCATGCCAATGTCCTTTTCTGAACTGATGACGACTAACAATCTCTTCTTGTTTAGTGCCGCAGCAGCTTCTATTGACTTTCATTTTGACAGCAGTTTGCCCAACCTGTCTCCCTCTAAGTCAGAGGAGGAGGATAGAGTTGAACCGTCCTGGAAGAGATGTAAGATGAGTGACTCCCCTTCCTCATCTGATTCTTCCTTTGCTGCAATTTTGCTTTCTTCAGCAGGAGCAAAACTTCTCAACTCACTCTCAAAGGCCGAGAGGGAGAGGGACGAGTTGAAGGAAGAGAACGTCCGTCTGAAGGCAGAGCTGGAGATGCTGAGGAAGCGTTTGGGGGACGATTAGAACTTCTCTGTGTAACTTCATTTTAGCCGTGGTTTTTGGATGTAATACTTTATTTTGGATACTATGTGGCGTGCGTAACTTGAACTGCTATTCTCTTTTTAGATCTTCTTGCTCTAAGTAGTAAGTTGTTTTGTGAGCCGAATAATTCATTGTGAGCTTTGGATTCTTAACTTATGAACTAAGTAGTTCATCTCGAGCTCTGGTGCCCTTTTATGAACCGAGTAGTTCATCGCGAGCTTTGAAGCTCTTCTTAATTTGTGAACTGAGTAGTTCATCCCGAGCTCTGGGGCCCTTTTTAATCTATGAACTGAATAGTTCATTCCGAGCTCTGGAGCTCTTTTATAAACTGAATAGTTCATCGTGAGCTCTGGAGCTCTTTTTAACCTATGAACTGAGTAGTTCATTCCGAGCTTTGGAGCTCTTTTATAAACCGAATAGTTCATCGTGAGCTCTGGAGCTCTTTCATAAACTGAATAGTTCATCGTGAGCTCTGGAGCTCTTTTTAATGTATGAACTGAATAGTTCATCCCGAGCTCTGGAGCTCTTTTATAAACTGAATAGTTCATCGTGAGCTCTGGAGCTCTTTTATAAACTGAATAGTTCATCGTGAGTTCTGGAGCTCTTTTTGGTTTATGAACTGAATAGATCGTAGTGAGTTCTGGAATGTGAGATCATTTATCAACAACTGAATGTATTTATTTGTCAAATCGACTGACTACAAAAGAGGCTTACTGAAAAAACCTTTTAAGGTGTTCTGCATTCCATGAATGTGGCAGGACTTTTCCATCCTCCGTCTGCAACTCGTAGTTGCCAGGCCTGACCATCCTTGTTATAATATAGGGCCCTTCCCAATTAGGTCCTAGCTTCCCATGAGTCGGGTCCTTTCTTCCAAGTAGGAGCTTCCTGAGCACTAGGTCCCCTGTCTTGAAGTCTCTACGTCTGACTTTACTGTTGCAATACCTTGTTGTTTTCCTCTGATATTCTTGGATCCGTCGTAGGGCCTGGTATCTTTTCTCATCCACCAAGTCCAAGTTCACCAGAAGTGATTCGTCATTGTGTTCCACGTTTGAAAACTCCGTTCTGGGTGACAAGAGACCTACCTCGACTGGTGCCACCGTTTCCGTACCGAAGGCCAATGCAAACGGGGTTTCTTGGGTCGCTGACCTGGCCGTGGTCCTGTAGGCCCATAAGACTTTGGGAAGGTGTTCCACTGATTTGCCTTTCAAATTTGTTAACTTGGTCTTCAGAGCTGCCTTTATGGTTTTGATGGTGACCTCTGCTTGTCCGTTGGACTGAGGGTGAGCCGGGACCGAGAAATAGTTTTTTATTCTGAGCTCAGCACAAAAAAATTTAAACTTAGGGTTGTCAAACTGCTTTCCGTTATCGGATACTACCGCCCTTGGGACACCGAACCTGCAAACTATCGATTTCCAAACGAAATTCTGTACTTTTTGTTCGGTGATTGTTGGTAATGGTTCGACCTCTGCCCACTTGGTGAAGTAATCCACACCAAGTATAGCAAATTTGGTTTGTCCCACACTGATGGGGAGGAGCCCGAGCATGTCCAAGCCCCATTGTTGGAACGGCCAAGGGCTCACCACCGAGGTTAGTAATTCGGATGGTAAGTGAGAGATGTTAGCATGCACTTGGCAACTCCTGCATTTTTTAATCATGTCGGTGGCGTCCTTGAGCATGGTGGGCCAATAGTAACCCTGCCTAAGTACTTTTCCTGCCAAGGCCCGATCTCCTATGTGATTACCACAGATGCTTTCATGAACCTCTCTGAGTACATAATTAGCGTCTTCATTTCTTACGCATTTGAGGAGTGGTGTCGAAAAACCCCTTTTATACAATTTTCCTTGTAAGACAGAAAACCTGGCTGACCTGGCTCGTAGCTTTGCGGCTTCTTTAGGATCTTCTGGTAGGGTCCCGTTCTGTAGGTACTCATTGATGGGATCCATCCAGCTTGGCTGAGCTGAAACCGTGAACGCTTCTCCTCCTTCCATAGTGACCATAGGTTCTGCTAAGAACTCTACTGGTATCAGCCTATCCAAATTCTCCTGCGTAGCTGTGGCCAACTTTGCCAGAGCATCTGCTCGGGAATTTTCCTACCTGGGGACGTGTTTGATCTTGACTTGCACAAATTTTTTGATGAGTTCTTGAACTTTTTTAAGGTATAGGACCATCTTCTCGCCCCTGGCTTCGTAGGATTCTTCTATCTGTTTCACCACCAGTTGAGAATCGCTGTAGACCTCTAACTGCTGTGCCTCCATAGAGTAAGCAAGGTTGAGCCCGGCAATAACGGCTTCATATTCAGCTTCATTGTTTGAAGCTTTAAACCCAAACCTGAGTGCGTATTCAACATCTATTCCATCTGGGGAGGTTAAAATTAAGCCGGCGCCACTCCCTTGGGCGTTTGCAGCTCCGTCTACTGAAAGTTTCTAGATAGGGAGGTCAGGTACTAGCTGCGTTGCCTCTTTGGGTATGGCTGTTGTGAACTCAGCGATGAAATCAGCCAGAATTTGCCCTTTGATGGCTGTTCTTGGCTTGTATCATATGTCGAATTCGCTGAGCTCAATGGCCCATTTGACAAGCCTTCCTGAGGATTCTGGTCTGTAAAATACCTGTTTCATTGGTTGTTCTGTAGGGACTTCTATAGTATGAGCATGAAAATATGGTCGAAGCCTTCTGACTGTCGTCACTAGAGCTAAAACCAGTTTCTCCATCTTTGGATATCTTTCCTCTGCCCCCCTTAGAGCTCTGCTGCAGTAGTAGACTGGCTGCTGAGCTCTATCTCGGTCCCTTACCAATGCCGCGCTGGTCAAAAAATCTGAAACAGCTAAATAAAGGGTGAGCACTTCTCCTTCCATAGGGCTTACCAATACAGGAGGGGAGCTCAGGTACGCCTTTAAAGCTGTGAACGCTTCTTCACACTTAGCATCCCACCGGAAGGCCTTCCTCAAGATCTGAAAGAAAGGCTGGCATTTATCACTCGACCTGGATACAAAACAGTTCAGGGCAGCTATTCTTTCAGTTAAACGCTGGATCTCCTTTATGTTTGAGGGGGGTTGCATATCTAACACAACCCTTACTTTCTCAGGGCTGGCCTCTATTCCCCTGCTATTAACTATGAAGCCCAAGAACTTCCCCGCCGAAACTCCAAATGTACATTTGGAGGGATTGAGTTTCATTTTGTATTCTTTGAGGATCTGGAATGATTCAGCCAGGTGCTCTATATGAAGCTCCGCTTTGAGTGATTTAACTAAAATGTCGTCAATGTAAACCTCCATCGAGGTCCCAATCTGTTTTTGGAACATCCTGTTTACTAGTCGTTGGTAAGTGGCTCCTGCATTCTTTAGGCCAAACGGCATGACCTGGTAACAATATGTGCTTTGTTCAGTCACAAAAGAGGTATTCTCCTGGTCATTCTGGTCCATTCTAATCTGGTTATACCCTGAGAAGGCATCCATAAAACTGAGTAGTTCGTGTCCTGCTATGGCATCCACGATGAGGTCGATCCGGGGTAGAGAAAAACTGTCCTTTGGGCATGCTCGGTTGAGGTCTGTGAAGTCAATACAAAGTTGCCACTTTTCGTTGGTCTTCTTGACGAGTACTACATTGGCTAACCATACAGGGTAATCTACCTCCCTGATGGCCTTCGCAGAGAGGAGTTTTCTGACTTCCTCGTTAATAGTCTTCTGCCTCTCCGGGGCAAAGCTCCTTCTCTTCTGCTTAACTGGCTTGCAAGTGGGGCTCACGCTGAGCTTGTGTGTAATGACTGTGGGGTCTATGCCTGCCATGTCTTCTTGCTTTCAAGCGAAGACATCGGTATTTTTCTTGAGGAATTGAATGAGGAGATCCTTGATTTCTGCGCTCAGCTTGGATCCCACATAAACGAGATGTTCCGGCTCTCCGTCGAGCTGTACGGGCTCCAGGTCTTCTGAAGGTGTTGGTCTGGTATCCAGCTCGTCCCTCACGTCGAGCTCATCTAGTTCGATATTTTCTACCTCTTTCTTCTTCGTTGAGGCCATATAACACTCTCGTGCTACACGTTGATTTCCGCGGACCACTCTAATCCCATTTTTCGTTGGGAACTTTACTACTAGGTGATACGCGAAAAGGATGACTTTTATAGAGTTGAGTGAGGGCCTGCCTAGTAGCATGTTATAGGCAGAGGGCGCTTCCACTACCAGGAACTTGACAGTCGTCGTGGCCTGACAAGGGGGTCTCCCAGGGTGAGTATGAGTTGGATGGCCCCGAGGGATAACACCCTTTCCCCTGTAAATTCAAGCAAATGAGCGCTTTCTGGCTCCAGTTTCTCCCTCCCTATGTCCATCTTATCGAACGCTGGTGTGAATATGATGTCAGCCGAACTTCCATTATCTACTAGGACTCGATGGACCGTTTTGTTGGCCACTACAGCTCTGATCACTAGTAGATCATCATAGGGGTGTTGGCATCCTTCTAGATTGGAATCCGAGAAGGTGACGGTCGTGTCGAGGCGCGGAGTCTTGGATACAGTTCCGACCTCAAAGGCCTCCGATGATCTCATTCTTCTGAGGTGGGCTCTCTTTGCCGTGTTAGATTCACCTCCCCCAGCGAACCCTCCTGATATGACCCTGATTTCTCCCAGGGGATGCTGGTGTTGTGTTGGCGCTTGCTGCTAAGGTGGCGGAGGCGGGAAAGCTCGGTCTTGGTTATCAGGGGCTACAAAGCGACGCAGCTGTCCTCGTTAGATCAAGAACTCGATCTCCTTTTTCAGTTGAATGCAGTCATCGGTGTGGTGTCCATGATCCCGGTGGTAATCGCAGTATTTCGTGGGATCCCTCTTCGTTGGATCCGCTTTCATCAAGAACTTCTCGTGCTGTACCTCATAGAGGATCTGCGATATGGCTGCAGTAAGTGGTGGGAGCTCTTGAGGTACGTATCTTGGCTGTAGACTAGGGCGCATAGGTCCCAGGCGATCCCTAACGTCTCCCCTCCTCTTGGGAGAGGGGTCCCTATCTCTTTTCGGAGACCTTTCCCGTCTCCTTTCCTTTTCCCTCCGGGGACTTCTGTCTTTTCTCTTCTCTTCTTGTCTTTTGTCTTTCTGGGCGGTGGAACTCCTTGCCTTAGAAAAGAGGGTCTCTTCGCCGTTTATGTATTTTTTTGCTTTAGCAAGCACCTCCGCCATGCTGGCTTGGGGGTTCTTGGAGACGGAAAGCATCAAGTCCTTAGACTGTACTCCTAATCCGGCTATAAAAGCGGTGATGGCGAATTTCTCGTCTAGGACGTCCACCTTTAATGACTCCGAGTTAAACCTTTGGACGTAGGACCTCAGGTTTTCTTTGGGCCTTTGTTTCACGTTCAGGAGGTGGTAGCTCGACTTCCTGTAGGTTCGGGCCCCTATGAAGTGGGACACGAAGGCCACCGAGAGCTCTTTAAAGGATGAGATGGAGGTCGGTGGAAGTCTATTAAACCGTGCGAAGGTGGAACCTTTCAATATGATCGTAAAAGCTCTGCAACGCACAGGGTCCTGATACCCATGCAGCTCCATTTGGTTCTTGTAGGTATTAAGATGATCGATGGGGTCTTTAGTCCCGTCGAAGGAATCTATTTGCGGTATTCTGAATTTTGGAGGCAGAGGAAAATGCAATACCCCTGCAGTGAAGAGGGATTCCATCTGTTGAACCAAGGCGTCCATTGTCACTGGCGCCTTATTCCTTACAGCCTCCTTCATGTGGCTGAGCTCCCGTGTGATGTCCTCGAAGCGCCGTTCCCAGTACTGCTCCCTTTTGTCCTGCTGGTAGGGAATGAAATCATCTCTTTCTCCTCCGTCGTTCTGGCTCTGGACTTCGTCGTTGTGGCCATTCCGGAGGGGTATCCGTGGATCCCTCCCCATGGTTTGGCTATTCTCTGCTTCTTCGTCAACTTCTCTGAGGGGGTGGAGGTGGCCTTGATCTCTTCGAGGAAGGTCATCTGGACCTTCCCGTTCCGGCTGTACTTCTCGCGGGCCTTTCAAGAGTTTTAACAGCTCCTCGTTTTGTTGCAGCAAACGCTAATTAGCGAGGCGGAAGGCCTCTAGCTCCTTATTCGTTGGGGGGTCCGCTGTTAAGGGGTTAATCCTAGGGTTGTCCTCCACTTGTCGGCCATTGATTGCCTCCTGGTGGTTCTGCGTGCGTGGCGGATTGGTTTGACTTCGGCTCATGTTGCGGGTTGAGACCATTAGTCACTGAAGAGTCAGCGTATTTATAAGGAATGAAAATAGTCGTTCCCACAGACGGCACCAAACTGATGGTGTTTAATCACGCAAATGAGCAGAAGGTGTATGCGATGCTTTTTTCACTGGGAACTGAGCTGTATGGCTCATGAGATTGGTCGGAGAATACGTTGGTCACTCGAGATACGAAATATGTGACACAGTGGGGGTATAGTGGTTCGCCGGTCGTGGGGGTCGGTTAATCCACTTTTCAATGGGGCTCCTGCCCTTACTCTCGATATATCTCGTTAGAATGTTTTTACAAGAGGTTATTGAAACCAAAATTCAAGTCCCCCTACAGTAGAGGCGCTATCTAGTATTTATAGAACCGTTCCTCTTCTTTTGGGATCTCTGCCGAGATCTTTGTTTTTCATGCATGGAATCCTCCTAAATTTTAGGAGATCTTGGTTAGTTGAGAGTCCCGCGCCTTGAATGTGGTTTCTTCTACCATTCCTTCCGTTATGGGATTCTTGAGGTATATCCAGCTGTCCTTGTGGCACCTTGATATTTAATCTTTCTAGGTGGTGCTGACTTCTGGCTCCCTGAGCCCTGTTAACTGAGATCCGACCTCCCAACTTGACCTGGGGATCCGAGCTGATATCACCTTGGATGAAGGTTCCAAGTTTCAGGAGATATTTGGGAACCCCTTAGCCTGAACACATAGACACGCTATACGCTATACGCTATACTTTGGCCTGTACTGTGTGAACACAGCATGCAAGTGCTTCATTACTATAAAAAAGAGTTTGTATAATTATCTTGCTCAACTTTAGTAGCAACATTATTTTATATTTTTTGGTAGTTATTTCATAACATTCAATCAGTCTTGATGACAAAAGAACATAGGATAGCAGTTTAAAAGTAGAAATCAAGCTCAACCAATATATGTGCAGTGAGGGCTTTGGATGCGATGTTTGAAACATGGGGACTTTCGGCACCGAATCAATGGAACATAAGCGGAGAACCATGCAGCGGTGCTGCCATCGACTCAACCGACATCGAGAGTGGCAATTTCAACCCGGGAATCAAATGTGATTGCGCTTACAACAGTAACTCTACTTGCCACATTACACAACTGTAAGTCACAGACGCTCTTCTTGTTCTGCTCTTATCATACAATCTCTCTCAACTATGAGTATTGGGCAGCAAGCAAGCCTAGAACAAATGGTCGCGGCTTGATTAAGTGATAAATTTCAAGAAGTTTGACCATAATTTTTCGTAAAACCTAAATTGGATTGAACACGTTTCTTCGATTTCCATTTTCCAATAGTAAATAATAGTGTAATAGTATAGTTTGGTTCTCAAACTATAAGATGAATTGAATAAATGGTCGCCTCTTGCTGTTTCGGCCGGTGACCATAGCTAGTCTCAGTTTCTCCCTGAAATGCTGCTCCTCAAGAACAAAATTTTGGAAAACTAAAGCATAAAACAAAGTGCATCTCTGTTCAACAGTAATAAAAAATTTCCATAAATCAATTCACGAACACTGATGGGAAAAGCTACTAGATTTATTTCAAATATGCAAAAGGGTTCAATTACAAAAGCAGAACAGAGTATTCTGCTACTTCCGGGCCTTCTTTCCCCATCTCCTTTGCAATATAATGACCGAATCTGATCGCTTGTGCCACTACCAACAGTAGCTTTGATGACAGTTCAAAGGAAACAGTAGCAAAATGAACAAAACCCAGGAAAAAGAACAAAACTCAGTCAATGAAGTAAAAAAAATCCTAGCCAATCAAGCAATTACCCATTCGCTAATGTCCTATATTATCCGATCCCTTCTTTGTGTTGATAACATTGTAAAACCTTTAATTACAGAGTATAACCCTGGTAAGACCAAGAACCAAACAACACAC
Source organism: Ilex asprella (assembly GCA_023539305.1). Lineage (NCBI taxonomy): Eukaryota > Viridiplantae > Streptophyta > Magnoliopsida > Aquifoliales > Aquifoliaceae > Ilex > Ilex asprella. Next base: position 438,515 of record CM042197.1, read on the forward strand.
AGTGAAGAAGAAGAGAGTGACAAAGTCCCTAGCCGACCATTTTCGCACCACTTTCGATTCAACACGCAAACTCTTAGCCCTCCTAAGCGCATCTACCTCCTTCAACAAATCAAATTCAATCCCTTTTTTCTTCAATTCCTCGACACATTTAGCCAACAACTTCCCGTCCTCTTTCTCTCTCTCCAGCAGCTTCTCCAAATGACCCTCAACGTCAGTTTTGTATCGAACCGCCCATATGATCCCAAGAGAGCAGAAGAGAGAACAGAGAGATGGGATCCAAGATCTGTGGCAATACCCACCACTTGGGGCCCTTGAAGAGGCACTGAAGAGGAAGATCAGAGCCATAGAGTGAAAGAGGAAGAAGAAACAATAGAGTTGGGTGATCTCTTTGCGGACCGAGTCAATTTGGATCTCTTTGAGAGCGATTCGGTTGAGGATTAGTTCTTCTTCTTTTAGCCATTGCTTGAGAAGAAGCTTGTGGGTTGGGGTTTCTGCAATTTGGTGAAGTGGGTGTAAAGGCTTTGATTCCATGATAGATGTGTTTCTGTTCTGGTCAGCCATGCATATGCGCAGAGAAGAAAGAGAGAGAGAGAGAGAGGGCGGGGGCTGTGAACGAGCGATGAAGAAAACAGTAGGAGCGCTTTCAAACGGTCGCTTAGATTTTGAATTTTGTAACGGTCGAATTGATCAGGAGGAAATTTCCTGGAGTACCCTTCTCTGAAATTGAAATATCAAAGCATGTGTATTACGTCTAAGGTCAACATCCAAAATTGCAAGCTGGCCAATTTTCTTAATTGTGCACTCACCATTAAGGTTAGATTGTATCAAATCAATAAGGTTAGATTGTAGATTTCATTGACTCCCATTAAAGATTCCTTGTAGATATCGTTTTTTTTTCAAAATTTTTTTATTATTACGCAACAGCTACTTCTTAAAAAAGTTTCACCCGTAAATATGATTTTTTCAACTCATAAATAAAAGATGATTAATTTGACGATAGAAGATTCAAAACTTGACACAGTCTCTTTCCACTTCTCTTTACTACTAGGCTAACTTACATTGTTGTTATGTAATTATTGTTTATTCTTTATTGGTGTGTTCGGAGTACTTTTTAATAGTTGTAAGCTTATTATTGGTGGTAGCAACTCCAAGGGGTTGGCATATGGGGTGGCATACCCTATATGTCACCCCAAATTCAAAAATGTTCACTCCAAATGAGGTGACATATGGGGTTGAAAAATAGCAGTAAGGGTCTTTGGATAGCATTTTTGGCTACTCTGGAGAGATAAAGATAGAGGTTGCAAATGGGTTGATGAATATAGATCCAACGATTCATATAGATTGATGAATAAAAATATGAAAATGACACTCCATTTTAACACATGTCATTGGCACAGATTTATAATTCAGGAGTGTCAAAACACTGTTTTAAGATTATAAATGAGTGATTTGGTACCCCAAAATGTCAACTCCCTTTGGAGTTGCTCTTACCTTTACTAATACGTATTCACAAGTCTCCTCAAGTATAGCTTAAAAAAAAAACATAGAGAGGGAGAAAAAAATATGTTCTCCATTGTATTTCATTAATTTATTATTTTCTAATAGATGAAGACATGTGATTTTAAGACATTTTATAACCCTGATTGCAATTTGGTAATTAGTAGCAATTACACGTATACGATAATTTATTCAAAAAGCTAAGAGCAACTTCAAGGGGAATGACATCAAAGTGGCAATCTCATATGCCATCCCAAATTCAAAAAAATTCACTCCAAATGGGGTGGCATCAAGAGTTGAAAAATAACATCAAGACTCTTGGGGTGACATTTCTAGCAACTCTAGAGAGAGAATGAGAGAAGTTGTAAATGAGTTGATGAATATAGATCCAACGATTCATATAAATTGATAAATAAAAATATGAAAATGACACCCCATTTTGACACCTGCCATTGAAGCAGATTTATAATTCAAAAATGTCAAAACACTGTTCAAGGTTTCAAATGAGTAATTTGACACCCCAAAATGGCAACTACCTTTGAAATTGTTCTAATACGTGAGAAACCAAAAGATCGGCAGCCTAGCAGGGCCACCAAGATTATGTTTATTCTTATTTATATATATACTAAGAATAATTTGTGTCTGAAAGTACGGTGCAACTAAAAAAAATCAAACATTGAATTTGAACGCGAAATAATCAAGCACTGAACTTGAAAATCATTTGGTCATTTTTAATGTCATGACTTTAGTGAAATAAAAAAGGTCAAAACGTGGATATTCTGATACTCTGTAAGAAATTTTTAATTTTTTGGTAGAATATCATTTGAAAATATGATACCACAAATATACCAACTAGTTTACAAAACTTATATATTTCATAATCATAATCAAATTATGTCATATACAAACTGAAATCCAACTATGTATATGGGATGATTAGGTTGAGTTGCATTGGGTTGGATGTAATGGTTGAGTTGGGTTAGGTTGGATGGGATGGTTTTGAGAGGAAAAATATGTTGGGTATAAGGTTCAACTCCCATCCTATTTTATTACATATATATTTAACGGTTAAGGATGTTTCCATTTTTTTATGCGCACTTCAACTAATCTCTTATTCGATTCAATCAAAAACAGGTTATCTACACTGAGATTAAAGTATAACTAATATGGTAGTCTTACTCCATGAAGTTGATTGTCGCGTTTTGGATCTAAAGCAGTGGCGGAGCCACTAGGGGGCATGGGCTCACCCTGATTCTTTTTTTTTTTAATTATTATATATATGTTTTTAAAATTTTTTGATATATTTTATGGTATCCATGAGTAATGTTACGTGTACTAAAAATTAGACTTAAAAAATAGACTCGATAATCACAATCATTGAATAGGTAGTATGTCTCAATAAATGTCGAGACTCATAGTGAAATCAATAATTTTAATTATTAAGTCTACTTTTTAAATCAATGTAGCATTGCCCGGTATTCACCGTATATATTTTATATCCAATCTACTAATTTTTTATTCTGTCAAGGATTATAGACAAATATTTAATTAATTATAAATTTTTGGATATACTTTACACTTGACGGACACTCCGAGATAAGTTTTTGATATGTCAAATTTATTTTGTTAAGTTAACAAAATTGTGAGAATTAAGTTACATAATCAAAACCATTAGTTAATTATTTATATAGAGAAATATATTATCTATAGTATGAATAATAAAATTATCATATAACTTCTTTAAAGAATGAAAACTCATCGAAATCTATTGTAAATAAGTATAATTAGTCTCTTTTTATTAATTTTTTTTTTGTATATTGATGTTGAATTATTTTGTATCTAATAAATGCCTGAGTATCAAAATATAATATAATAAGTTTAAATATATTATGTTACTTTTATAAATAAAAAAATATATAATTAAGGTGTTGACCTAAACAAAACTTTTCGCCCCATCACCGACACACGCAAAACATACGTTACCAAGCCAGACCTAAACTAATCCTTACATTCGTTATAGCTGTTAAGTTCCATCCAGATGAACTAATAAGTACGTAATGAGCTCAATAAATACCAGCACAACCTACAAATCACTTTACTACAACAACAAAGAGGTCTAACCACCACGTATAAACCATAAATAGGTGGTGCAGAGAACCTACTCACCATCTTCAAAACACTCCATCTAATTAACTAGTAAATTTTCCATGGCTATTGTCTGTTTTCTCTTTCTTATAGTCTCTCCTCTCATCTTCCACCAAACCCACCTCATGGCTGAAGCAAATGGGAGTTTAGTACAAGTAATGTGCCACAATGCAGCCATACCTGAAACATGCAAAGGGTGCCTCAACTCCAACCAACGTAGCCAAAATGCTAACAAAGTACTGGTAGCTGTCTAAGCAACCATGCTAGCAACTTGATCCATAATATGTCAGATTTAGCCAGAGACATGAAAATCAACGTTTCAAAGACAGCGTTTCAGGATTGTGGCCAATGGTTTTTAGAGGCAAAGATTCTCTTACTTGGGGCCAAGCAAGAGATACAGAGAGGTGATTACGATATGGCTGATCACTCGGTGTACAAAGATCGTGGATTTAATTTCAACAGTCGTTCGAGAGGTCGATGGAGGCGAATCCAGAGCCGTTATTCCAACTGGAGTTAGCTATGAAATGAGGGTATTTGAAGAAATTTCTGAGGGTGCCATGAGAATTATTGAGCGGCTGTAGTAAGTCATTGGATTTTCTTCGATTTCACCTGTTATTGGTCATGGCAGGAAATGAGTTTCACTTTGAGTGTTGCAAGTAAGAATGGAAAATATACAACGAAATGAGAATTAGCAAGTTTACTTTCTCCATTAGATTCTCATAAGCAAAAAAAAAAAGGAAATAAAAATAAAAGATCCACCATGAATGAAACTCAAGCAGATCATTAGGTGACCTTCAGGCTTCATCATATAAGCTTGGTGACCTTGACTTTTAAACCATCTTTCATATGAAGTATGACAGAATTGCTTGGAGAAACAGGATGATGAGGTTGAGCAAGTTGAACATGATAATTGAATATGATGGTGGCCGCAACTATTTTCATTTGAAGGATAGACATGTTCTTTCCTACACAACTCCTAGGTCCTGCACCAAACGCCACGAACTTAAACGATGGCTCATGTTTAATTCCTCCTCGATCTGTGATCCATCTTTCAGGCTTGAACTCCATGCAGTCTTTGCCCCATATCGATTCCATCCTCCCCATTGAATAAAAAGATAACACAATCTTTGTATTTCCATCAATGCTATGACCACTAGGAAATATGTCCGGGTTCAATGAAGATTTGTGCTGTAAAGGCACAGGTGGAAATAGACGTAATGACTCGCACAGAGCTCCATGGAGATAAACCAATTTACTCAATTCTTCCATGGTGAAAACTGCACTTGGCTTTTCATCGCTTTTCCCTTTCGAAAGCAGCTTTGTTTTGATCTCTTCTCGAATGTTGGTTTCTGCAAGTGGGTGCGTCGCAATGAGCCAGAAAAACCAAGTGAGAGCTGAACTTGTGGTGTCTCTGCTCGCAAAAACTAGACTCAATAAGGTGTCCCTCAGAAACTTGTCGTCAGAAGTAGTGCTTGTTGTAACACCACCATTTTCTACTTGGTACGCCTTCATGTATGCTGTTAGTAAGTCAAAACCTTCATTTTGTTGTTGTTCCACCATCTGGGTCATGCTTGTTCTTAGTTCTTTGCGCTTGACGGCAATGCACTGGCCTAAAAATTGATCAAGTGTTTCCCAAGCTTTACTCATCTTCTTCTCTGTCCCAATTTGAAGCCTCCGCTGCAGCTTCCAATACCTTTCTGGCAATATGTGTCTGAAAAAAAGTGCCGTTTCAACGTCACCAAACGCCTTCTCACACGGAATATTCGGTGAGTCAATGGACAGAGAAGCTAGGTCATGGCCTAACACAAATGTGCAGGTACTGTCAAAGGTCAATCTATGGAACAACTCTTGCAAATCAATCTCTGTTCCTCGCTCCGCAACACGATTCAAAAATGGGATTAATGCATCTTCCACCTTGCGCTGGGTAGTTCTCTCTAAGAAGTTTAGGAAGTGTTTATTGTGGATGAATGATGTAGAAGTTCTCCTATGGGTTTCCCACAATTCAGATTCCGAATTGAAAATGCCATCTCCCAAAATATCGAATATTTTGTTGAATTCACTGCCCTTTGGGTAATTTGGAAAATGTCTGCTCAAGATGTGGTGGACGTTAGCAGGCTCACAAGTGACTACCATGTTCACATTAGCAAACCAAGGGCCTTTGAAAACAAATGTTTGCCCACTTTGTTTAAGAAACTCAGTGACATAGTCATGGACATGATGAACATTTTGAAGAAGCCCCGGCATCATACCAACGAAAGGCCAATTGGTAGGAAGAATTGAGCTTTTAGGCCTTGTAAGATTTCTAATGATCCAAAAGCACAGAGAAAGGAAGAAGAAAATTATTAGTAGCAGTAATCCCAGGTATTCAATGGTGTCCATTGGAGTTGTATAGCCTATCGTACTATTGTGGAGTCTCCTCCAATGACCTGGCTTTTATATATATGTGGAGGAGTATACATGGACTACTGGATTACCAAGGGTACGTACGAGTGTGGAGAAGGGCAGGGTCCAATGACCTATGTGAAGGACGGAAAAGTGGCACTTCTTAAGTACATGTTTAAGCGATTAGATGGAAGCACACAAAACCTTGCCAACCACCATTTAGTCATGCAAATTATGCAGTCATCATCTTCAACAAGTTGTATCACTTTATTTCAATTGGGTGGTCAGTCACACGAAATGAAATAGTGAATGTCAAGCCGTTGAGTTTAAGAAAGTAGTTGATACAAGTTTGAACATTTTGTAACAAAAGAAAAAAAATAGTGAATGTCGTTGGAATTCCTTTGTGGCCACTTAACAATTATAATCAAACGGTATTAACATTAACAGTGCATTGATAATCAATCAGAAACACCAGCCCCCCCCCCCCAAAAAATCATTAACCTTGTGAGAACCTCTAATCTCCTTTGATCCATACCCATATTTGAACAATTGACTTCTATCAAGAGAGCTCTCAAGAGTGAAGACCAATCGACACAAGTTCATTATAACCTTAAATTATAGTTTGTCTATTTGATCCAGAGTATATCATGGAAATAATTAAAAAGGCAGAGAGGGAGAAAATTGTAGATGAACTTTGGATGAGTGTTTGTTTGTCTGGACTGTGGTTAGGCTACAGAGATCCTACCTAGTTGTGTGGGTGCCATAACTTTACATTCCCAAAAGAGAGATTATTTAGTCGGTGCACTCAACCTGGACAACTCCAACCACAATACCGAAAGAAAGAAAGAAAAAAAAAAGGCCTTGCGGAGAGGTTTAGCACTGTGACAAATGTGCACATGCGCAGCTTTTGTAGTTTACCAATTATATAGGCGAGGCAGTTAGTCAGTCAAGCTTCCATAACCATTCCCCGTGGGTCACCCGCTTCCTTTTTGGCAAACAGTTCATGGCTGATACCGATTTGATACAGAAGTTAAGTCCTACTACATTGTTCATTGCACTCGTAATCACTTTAATTCAATAGTACGTAAAATGGGACTCTGTATCTGTATATTATTAACGCCGATACATAAATAGAGATTGTGTGATCTGTTTGTGCGTGCCCATAGAAGAAGTTGGCATGTTCATGTCATTTGGAAATTAATGATCGGTTGCAAGTGGGGTCACACACTCCAAGCACCGGAAAACAATGACCTTGCACCCACCTCTCACCTCCATTTACACCATCTGAATGTGAGTGTATATCAAGGCTTCTGTGTCACCCTTCTTTCTACATTCCTTCTAAGCTTCTCTCTCTCTCTCGTCTCCCTCTCTCTATCCCTCACATCAGTCTCACACACAACTCACCCTCTCAAGCGCACACAGTACACACACAGACAAACTAGGATATGAAGAAGATCAATTTGATACTAAGGAAGTGCAAGACATTGTCAAGGCAACTGGGTAGGAGTAGGACACCATCATACAGTAGCCTAAGGTCCAATTGCACTGAAGAAGAAGAACTATGGAGTGGTTCTTCCATGCAAGAGGGTGAGCGTTGCGAAACAATATTGGTTGGGAGCTCAAGAAAGCAGTACGTGATTAGTTCCAAGTACTTGAACCATCCTTTATTGAATGCTCTTATTGAAAAATCCAAGCAAAAGTCAGGCGAAGACCTGTCAGTGAAGTGTGAGGTAGTACTGTTTGACCACTTCCTGTGGATGCTCGATAATGCCGATCCCAATCTCACTTCTGATTCTTTGGAGGAATTGGCTGACCTTTATTTGCTCTAATTCTACTTGAATTTTTTTTTCTAGCTAGCTGTTGTAAAAAGCTACTGAGAAGGCTGATTGATTCTTGTTAGACTTGTGACAGCGTCTTCAAAAGCTGAGAGAATAAAAAATATAACCTGTTATGTAATTTTTCACTATACGTGTCGCATTAATTTTCGAGGTAGCCACTTGCTGTGAAGACAAACAATTCCAAACTCTTGAAACAAATTGCAGCTATTTTTTGCAACCTAATCCAAACAATTCAAACACTGCTGACACAATCTTTTATATTTTGGCAATTTAGGAGGATTTTTGAAACCCTCTAATATTGTATCTGAGTTTGGTAGGGTGGATGGACAATGAGAGTGATACCTCAAAGGAGGGATTATTTCTCATCCTTAGTATTTGATAGGAGAAATGAAAAGTAAGATAAATTGATTTTTTTATGTTTAGTATGCAGTGATGATATCAAGAGTAAATATGTTGTGCAAACGAGTCAATGACACAATTGATGAATTGGTTGACCTGATTGAAGCCGGGCTGACCTGACCAATTAGAATTTCGGTCAGTCAAGACATGAGTCAGCTCAATAATCGTAGATACTAATAGAGTATACATGGTTCAAGTTGGCTCACGAAACTTATTACCTAGGCCAAAAAATCTAATAGGGCTGATAGTTAGCCCATCCGAGCCCGAACTAAATATTCTTCTAGCAAGGGTTTGACTTGGCCCCAAGTCCATTATCTGTCCTGAAATCCGACCCATTAACCTACCCGCACAAACCCATTAAAACCTGACTTAATAACTCACGTAGCCCAGCCCGTTGACGTTCACCCACTTTGTTTGAAAAAAAAAATTGACCATCGAAAGTTATGTGACATATTTCTCTCTCTAAAAAAAAGTTATTTACTTAAATACTAGGGTGTTATTCATTATTTATTATTTACTTAAATACTAAATAATTTCACTTAAATAAAATTGTTAATTATTTATTTTTTGTCAATTTTAACTTTACTTTTAATTTAAAATATAAAAAGGCCCACTCAACAGGGCAACCAGTGAGTGTTGGTTATGTTGCGGATAACTTACCGTTACGCAAAGTTTAACACAGCCCATGCACACCCCTGGATACTGAAATAGTTCAACAAATGGTAGAAAAATGACAAAAAATGAATTACACATTACACTACTAAACCTTACATTGGGTAAGAAGTTATTATCTCTAGAATGTCACGTTATAACTTCTAAAATATCATGTCATACTTGGAGAAATAAACTTTTAATGGTCAAATATTTGATCAAATATTGTTACAAGTTAGAGGACTATACCATCATTACTTGATGATTACATTATTCTAATTTATAAATAGACAGACCTTTGCTTTGTCAAAAGGATATAATATTACATTCTCTAAGTGTAACTTTTTTCTTCCCTAAGTAATACAAATCAGAAGAACAAAAATCTCTATTAAAGTGGACTAGTTTTGCTCTTTAGCTTAATGAACTACTTGTTTTCTTGTGTTCTTGGCTACTGTTATACTCCATTGGCATGCACACACTTTATCCATCACTTTTAAAGCTCATTAAACTCTTCCACTTCATACCTCTCAATTATACACACCATTAAGTAGGATGAAAAACTTAAAAAAGATAAAAATATATATTTTATTATTATATCTATATAATAAATTAAAATACAATTCAAATTTCAAAATATAAACAAAATGACTTTTACTTTTCACAGTTGAGATTTTTTAAAATTTTATTTTAAAGTTAATCTCAAATTTAATAGGAAAAGTGGGCATCTAAGGGCATGTTTGGGATAATTTTTTAAAAACGTTTCTAGAACTTATAATTTCTCATAAGTACTTTAAGAAAAATAGTTTTTGAAACTACCCCACCATTACCATCACCACTACCACCACCACCCCCACTGTCCCACAACCATCACCTCTACCACCACTCTCATCGCCCCACCATCATCATCAACCCGCGAAATACTCATGGATACCATGTAACTCGATATCACACCGTTATGCCCATTTACCGAGATCCATAATTTAACAAATTTTGGACAAAGTCTCCTTTGTACGGTAAGCTCTACCCAAAAACACAACATATGCAATCGTACAATCACAAGACCTATCTGAGGTCTAATATTCAACATTGACTAAATATTGACCACACCAGATTCATTTATTCATACTCATATAATAACATGCAAGGTTACATTAAAAATAGTCCATATGAGTTCGATTACTATTCTTTTACATACATTACATGCATAAAAAAAAACTAATTTAGCGAAAGTTTTACAAAAGCATAATTTTTCACAATAATTTTACAAAACGTAAATTAAAAGCCACAAGTCGATTTTTCTTCATCATTGATGCCCCAATTGAGAGCCTCCCACTAGTGTGTATACTGCACCTGAAATGTTTTCTCATATAGGGTGAGTCACGCTCAATAGGGTAACTCCTAAAGAAGCTACTCCCCAACCTAGATATATATGAAATGTTACATGCAACATTCAACAAGTAACAACAATCCCAAACAAAAATATGCAATTAAATGTTGGAATTCTATTATGTCATGTCATGAAATGAGATGAGACTTACTCATGCACTTTAACCCGAACCCTCACCGGCTCCCACAACACAATACAATGTCAATGTGTAATGAACCCACAGTTAGAGGTGTTAATCGAGCCCTTGTTGAGCCTAATTTACACATAAACGAGCTGGCTCGTTTAACTATTTACTCATAAATGAGCCTAAAATAGTGTTCAAGCTTGGTTTGATTAGCAGCGCTACCCATCATTGATGTTATACATCCGATGACATTTTTGTATGAAACAAAATAATGTGTCTTTGTTGTGTAGCGGAGTTTTGGTGTCGCAACGTCGATTCGCCACATTTACACACTTTTTTAGACTTGCACCGACGGAATTGTATAAACTAGTAACCGGGTCTTGTACCCGAGAGAGTATCTAGCCCTTCTTGCTATACCCGACATAAATTTTTCATACAACCTATGTTACTCTGTTGAACCTTGGTCCAAGTATACCGAGTCCCCTTGTAAACCACCAAGGAGGGTGTTTGACCTAACAACAAGCACACACACGTGCCTCATGCCCATGAATATAATGTCTCCATGCATATGTAATGTAATAAAAAATTACAACATTAATATCATATTCATATGTAATGAATGTCATATGAATTATTTCTACCACATTTCAACACATGTCATTGATATTTACATCCTAAGCAAATAATTTTCATAATTTACCCTAATGCCAATAAATCATAAGCACATATCAACATTTGTATTTTCATTTGTAATTCATATCATAAGCATATGATTTCACTTTTACCACATCATCCAAGCATGTTATCACATAATCTCATCCAATTAACACACTTTATTTCACATATGTATTTTGTCAAATACCTTCAAGGCACCAAATCATGTAATCAAATAAAATGTCCAAATTTATCACCTAACTGAAAAAATTTAGATTAAATGGTTTTTCCATACCCAATTATCAAAACTTCCAAGAAATAACAAATTAGCAATTTCTAACTATCAATTCACACTAGAATTGAGTCTACCAATTTTCATTAAACCAACTATAATAGATGAGTGTTAAAATACACAAAACAGTCCACTCATTTCAGATATTCATCCTAGGTTGAAAATAAACCTAATTATGATGAAAATCTTATTTCTTAAAGTGTAAAATCAATGGTAAAACTTTCAAGAATATCACCCAAGTACAAAATTCTTGATTTCTCAAAATCCCGTCTCGAAAACTTTGGTGAAATCAGCTGTTTTTTGTATGTAAGTGTAACCCTCGATGAGAAGAACAACTTTCGTTCTTGGGCCGGGTGGATTCGACTGTTATAACTTCAAAGATTGTAGGGAGAAAATTGGATTTCTATCTTTTTTCCTCTCTTCCTATCCTTTTTTCAGGTCCATTTTTGCCCCGAAATAATTAAATTTCATACCGGTTTAAGCTCAAAATATTTTATATGAACTTTATTTAAATTATTTTTTAACTTTCAAAATTTTAATAAAAATTTTATTTTTGAGGTCACCCGAGACCCAATCACCTCGTAAAACGTAAATAATTCGATTATCTCGAAATTTGATGAAATTTATCTGGATAACTAGATTTCGCGAGACGAATTCAATAGTGAGGTCCGTTTCGTCATCCGAGCTCTAAAAAAATTAGGATTCTCAACCCACACCAAAATAACAAATTATCGTTTTGCCCCTTTTCATAAAAAGTTTAATTTTTTTCGGGCTTTACGATCATCACCACCACCACCACCACCACCACCATCCCCACTACCATAACCCCCCACCATCGTTTTCGCCACCTTACCACCACTGTCATTGTCCCAACATCACCCTTATCACCACCCTCATCCCCATCCCCCCTACCACTACCCCCCACCACTGTTACCGTCATCTTACCACTACTATCATTATTTCATCATCACCTTTACCACCACTCCACCCCCACCGCCCCACTGCCACTCATGATTGTCACCATCATAATCGATCGTCGTCACTAATCGCAACCGTTACTATCTTCCGTCACTGCTATTACCACCGATCGTACCTCACTACAATCGGTGTTTAAATTCATTTCTCTTTTCTCTATCTTTGTAATTTAATTTTGGGTGTGAATATAAATATGTTTATTATTGACCATTTTTTTATTACCCTGTGTCTTTAGGCACGGGAAATAACTAGTTTATATATATATATATAT
>CM042197.1:462064-472211 GCA_023539305.1 Ilex asprella
TTTCATTGATTTGAATGCCTATTTATAAAGGCTAGTCATTACAAGGAAACAAATCCTAATTTAATAAAGAAACAAATCCTCATCTAATAAGAAAACAAATCCTAATCTACTAAGGAAACAAATCCTAATCTAAATAGGAAACAAATCCTAATTTAAATAGGAAACAACTAAAGACTATAAAAGTGAATAGTGCACGTTACTGTAGCGTGAACAGTAACAGTGCTACAGTAACTATGACAACCCTAGTTCATAAGAAATAAAAAACATGTGGACCAAGCATCCTCAAGCCCACTTATTCTAAAAATAATAATCCTTTAAATAAATTGGAGGCCTTAACATCAACGGGCCAATGTAAGCTTAACCTTAGCCGGATTCTTCTAGAACTTGAATTATATTGATGAATCTTTGTTGCCCAAGTGGATCATGCTCCATGGGCCTCCACGAACTTGCTTGAGTCCATGTCTCTTGAATTAGACCATTGAGTACCTCCTTAAACTTCCTTGCTCGTGCTCTCGTAACCAGCCCAATTCTATGATCTTTCACATCTTCGAATTTGTGTTTCCTCGAGCATCTTAGGGATTGCATCATATAGTGTCTTCAGACACGGACAATGACTAGTATACATATATTATGTATACATTAATTTCATATACAAATACAATGATAAATTATGTATTTATATATATTTTTTATAATTTTAAAAATAAAAAATTTAAAAATTTTAAAAAATAAATTAAAATTTTTTTTTCATCTTAATTATGGGTGAAAATATTTGATTAACACAATGCCACGATTCGAACTCAACACGAATTTTATGACATGAACTTGATTAACTCGAATATGAACACAACACAAAAATAAACAGATTAATTTGTAATTCGACATGCACAATTAGTTAAATTAGTTGAGTTAGGTGTGACTAATGTTCAACACAAACTTGTAATGACTCAATACAAATCTGACACGATACGATTCATTTATCACCCTTAATATTAGTCAGCATAAAAAAAAAAAAATTAGTCATTTTTATTTTCTATCCATCTAACCAAACACAAATTAAAAAAAGTGTACTATTCCTATTTTTTTTTCTTGAAGGATAGTAAGTTTATTCCCCTACGAGTAATGCTACATGGATTTAAAAACTAGACTTAAAAAATTGATTTGATAATCTCAACTATTGAATAGGTAGTAGGTCTCAATAAATACTGGGACCTACAATAAAATCAATAATGAGAATTATCAAGTCAATTTTTTAAACCTATATTTTAAGGAGTAATACTTTGTATTCCAAATTTGTATCCCAAATATGCATCCCAAATCAATGAGAATCATTGGATGAGTGGGTCCCAATGAAAAAAGTTAATAGGACCCAGTCATCCAATGATTCCCATTGATTTGGGATACATATTTGGGATACAAATTTAGAATATATAGCATTACTCTATTTTAAGTCTATGTAACATTGCTCTTCCTCTTACTTTACCTCAATCCTCCTAAACGCCGCATTAGTTTAACAGATGGGACAAAGTCCATTATCAAATTTGAGGTCAAATAAGACGAATCAGCACGTCCAACACTGAGACCTCATCGTTACAACCCTGAGCCCACACCTAGCACAGTAACTCCCCACTAAACTCACTCTCTCAGTCTCTCTCTCTCTCTCTCTGCCTGCGCGACACTGAAAAGTGAAAAGGCTCTTTCCTCATTGACGGAGAGTATTGGGTCTTTTTATGGCGTCGGTCGGCAATCTCTGCAACTTTTAAAGCTGAATTTCGATCGATTAGGGATATGAGATAAGTTCCGTTGGGGCATTCAAACGCTTCAAAGGAGGGTATTCTTTTGCCATTGTTGATCAGTCAGTTATCTCTTCTGATTTCCTCATACTCTATGTGCATGGCTACTTTTGGTCTTATTACTTGAGAAATCTAAAAATTAGATGACGTTTCGATTTTTGTTTCAGGGTTTGTTCAAAAATATGATTTTGATTACTGTGCAGACTGGGCTCTTCTTTGTTTTCCTTGTTTTGATTTTTCTTTTTTTCATTTTTGCTGTCTTGGGCTGTTCTGTATGCGCATGCTGTTCAATCATTAGTCATGTTTTCTGAAGATTGTGCTATGTTCTTATGTTTCTTTTCGGTACCCACTCTGAAGTTTACCTTAAACTGTCTGGTAAAAATTACTCTACTAGTTTCATCTGTCCTCTTAATTAGTCATTAACATGATAATTGTACCCTTGAATGCTTAGCAATTGAAGATAACGCCAAATTTCTTTGCTTTTCATGCGCTTTTGGTTTAAATTCTAGTGATACAGCTATGGTAGCTGTTTGTCACACTGTTCATCTTCCTTTTCTGTTGTTTTTTGATTTAATTTTTTCTAATAGGTTGACATTCTTCAAATTTTGACGCTAATTCTCTATGTAACTTAATTCCAGACCTTTGTGTTATATCTTAAATATAGGAGCACTTTAAGGCAGAGTTTTATATTTAATTTTCATCTGTTTCACAAATAGGGTTATTTTTATGAGTTTTCCTTTTTCTAATGTGATGGTTAATTTTCCAAAAGCAGATAGAGGAGATTAGGACAGAAAGAAGGTGAATAGTTGTATAATAATTATCAATGTGTACTTTGTAGATAGTCTGTTTGTTTTTAGACTTCTGGATTATTATGTTTGACATTACTATATCCTTAGTAAACCGAAAGATGGACCGGCGAAAGTGGAATACAAGAGGACTTTGCTCTAGTTCAGCGCCATCAGAGGAATCGGCTTTGGATCTTGAAAAAAACGGTTGTAGTCATTCTAATCTGCCTTCATTAAGTCCACCTACACTTCAGCCTTATGCATCAGCTGGACAGCACTCAGAGAGTAATGCTGCTTACTTCTCATGGCCTACATCCAGCCGATTGAATGATGCTGCTGAAGAGAGGGCAAACTATTTTGTTAACCTACAAAAAGGTGTTTTACCTGAAACTCTAGGTCAGTTGCCAAAAGGTCAGCAAGCAACCACCTTGCTTGAGCTCATGACCATACGTGCCTTTCGTAGCAAGATCTTGCGTTGTTACAGTCTTGGCACGGCTATTGGGTTTCGTATTCGGCGTGGTGTTTTGACAGACATACCAGCTATTCTAGTGTTTGTTTCGAGGAAAGTTCACAAGCAGTGGCTCAGTCCCATCCAGTGTCTGCCCACTACTCTGGAGGTTAGGAAAGGATGCTCATTTCTCCTCATGTCCTAATTTTTTCTTTATCATTTTCTTTGTTGGGAACCTATGTACTGGTGGTTAATAAGGCTTGCTTCATTTTCTCATTTTTTGTTTTTCCCCCTCTCTAGAGGGGGTACCCTGAATGCTTTATCCATATGATTCTTCTTGTGTTCTGCTTCGAATTGAAATGGTTTTTACGTTCCAGGGACCAGGTGGTGTATGGTGTGACGTGGATGTGGTGGAATTTTCATATTTTGGTGCACCCGAGCCAACACCCAAGGAGCAATTGTATACAGAGATTGTTGACGACCTACGTGGGACTGACCCATGTATTGGTTCAGGATCTCAGGTATTGTTTTCATCTCTTGATCTGAGAAGTCACCATATAGTTGAACAGCTGGTGATATGTGCAGCATCAAGTTTTAATTGTTGCTCACCAAACTCCAGCCCTGACTGAGTTTTTTTGTTTTTATTTCTAGGGAGTCATTTATCTTCAAGTTAGTCTCGGAATAAAAAAAAATAGTGTCGGCATTTTAGGAAACAGTTGCGACGACCTCTAACTTCATGCTTGAGTCAGGATCTTGTGAGAATTTTTCGCATCGACTCCTTTTTACCATTCATAAGATTAGCTTCAAAATGTCAAAATTTGATGCGGATGCCTATGGTTAAGAAACAAGGATACTTCTCAATGGAAAAAAATTCAGTAACATTCTGATCAAGTATCCATGCAAAGTTTGTCAAAAAGTTCAACCATAAGAAAAGAGGGAAAAATGGGGTAAGGTTTTATTAAAGAAGTAGGATCCAGAAGGGAGAGAGGTCATCATAAATATGTTTTGACAATTGGATATACCTAATTCTATGCCTACAAACGAATATAAGAATACTTATATACATGTCCATACTTGCCAGTCGTCCTTCCAGTTCTGCTTGTGTGCTATTATATCGTTGGAAACAACTTCTTGTTCAACATTCCTACCTTTCCTTGGGTTAGTATAGTTGAATTTGGTGTACCCTGAGAAACTCTTGAGGGCATTCTAGAATTTGTGTCGATAGCTGTAAAAAATTTCACCTCGTTTTGTCTTTTATCGTCAATTCACCAAGGAATCCTGCTAAACTAGTTAATTTTTTAATTGAGAAGTAAGTCATCAATACCTGTGTTTTTTTTTTTTTTGGGATTTCACTTTTCATTGCTTTTTCTCTGTCTTGAGCTACTTTGTTTAGATTGTGTAAGTTTTGCTTTCCATTATCTCATCATCAACGCGTATCGTCAGGTAGCAAGTCAAGAGACCTATGGAACCTTGGGTGCAATTGTGAGGAGCCAAACAGGCAATCGACAAGTTGGTTTCCTCACAAACCGGCATGTTGCAGTTGACTTAGATTACCCAAATCAAAAGATGTTTCATCCTTTGCCACCAACACTAGGACCTGGGGTGTATCTTGGTGCAGTGGAAAGAGCTACATCATTTATCACAGATGAGCTTTGGTATGGCATTTTCGCTGGCATAAACCCAGGTTAGATGATTGCTAACAAATGCTGTCATCATTGCTTTACTTTTAGCAAATCTGCAGAAGTTGTCTCTGTAATTTGTTATTACTGGTAGTCTGATTGCTGAAACATGTGATACTTCTACATGTTTGGAACTTTCAGGATTCCAACTGAAATTGGTTGTCTTAAAATCTGCGTTTGGGACGCTAGCGCCATAGGACCAAGCTATGGGGCCATTAGAGCTTTACCCCTGTTAATCTAAACTCTACTTATGTCTGTTTATTTACTCAACTGTTTATTTAAACCCTACTTATGTCTGTTTTGTTTATTTAAACCCAACACATTAAAGTAAAAATGGCAAAAATCCTCGGTGCATTTGCTACATGATTGCTTGGTACCACTACTTAAAAACTTTTATATGAGGTTTAGGCTTTAGCGATTAAGCTTATGGATGAGAAATTAGTAATTCATGTTTACATATGTGTATGTGTGTGGCTGTGTGTATTTTGCTTATGTGGCTTAATTCTAATGGTCTGCTGGTGCATTATGACAATCCAAATGAAATTATTTACTGTTTAATTTCATTTCACCGGTGAGAAAGACCTGAAATATAGAGGAAAGACATGATGGTTGATAGCTCGAGAATCTAATATATTATATATCGTTGCAAAATTTATCTTTATTTCTACTGCAATCCCTATTCTCTTCCTATGGGAGGGTCACAGGCATATTCCTATCTGAGCCGACAACGGATTATGTTTAGTAGTGCTACCATAATTTTACAAAAGGTTTTCATGATCTGAATCCTTGGTTTTAAAAATGCTTGCATGATCCAATGTGCTTGGTTCTATTACTTGTTGACCCACATTATTACAATGCCTATGTAAAAGTCTGGCATGGTATTTCTGTCTCACTTATGGTTGGATTCTTTTTCCTAATTCTACAGCTGTGTTTGGATCAAACTTCAATTTTGATGTCTGACGCAGGGATCTATTAGGTAGATAATTGAGCCGATGAGAAAAAAAAAGATGTCGATCAGGATTACCTTTCATAGGCCTATTAGTATCAACCTTCCCCGATGCATTTTCTGTCAGATTTGCTTCTTGGATGTCCTATATGTTCTATGCAATTTTAACGTATATTGGGAGATAGATTCTCTTGATTTTAAAATTTGACCACCGTGCAAATTAAGTTCATTTTACTGAGATTCTGATTGTGGTTTGTTGTCCACATGTACCTAACAAACTTTGGTGCTTGTGCAGAGACATTTGTGAGAGCAGACGGGGCGTTTATCCCTTTCGCTGATGATTTTGACTTGTCCACTGTAACTACATCTGTGAAAGGCATAGGGGAAATAGGAGACGTTAAAATCATAGACTTACAATCTCCAATCAATAGTCTTATTGGGAAGCAAGTGACAAAAGTCGGAAGAAGTTCGGGCCTGACTACTGGGACTATATTGGCTTATGCACTTGAGTACAATGATGAGAAGGGGATATGCTTCTTGACCGATTACCTTGTTGTTGGTGAGAACCAACAGACATTTGACCTTGAAGGAGACAGCGGAAGTCTTATCATATTAAAGGGCTATAATGGGGAAAAGCCTAGACCGATTGGTATCATATGGGGTGGAACTGCCAATCGAGGCCGACTTAAATTAAAAGTTGGCCAACCTCCAGAGAACTGGACCAGTGGGGTTGATCTTGGGCGCCTGCTCAATCTCCTTGAACTTGATCTCATCACAACAAGTGAAGCACTAAAAGGTTTACAGTTCTACCTATATTTTTTGTTGACTCTTGGATTTTAGGAGACGTATGGACCCATTGACCAACAAACTATCATTTTCTTTTTATGTCCAATTATAATGTCTGTAGATGCCACTGATTTTGCGTGCATATGTAGTGGCAGTGCAAGAACAAAGAGCCGCTTCAGCAACAGGGGTAGGCTCCACAGTTGGAGATTCTTCTCCACCGGATGTAATGCTTCCAAAGGACAAGGTAGAGCCGCTGGGTCTTCACATCCAGCATATCCCTCTAGAAGATGGAGAAGGTGGCCCAGATATGAACACATCACCAGTAGAAACTACATTCCATTTGGAAGAGGGGGTCAACTTGGGTCCAAGTGTTGAACATCAGTTCATCCCCAGCTTCAATGGGAGGTCTCCGCTGCATCGAGATGACCAATTTAATAAGGTGGCATCAGGGAATCTGTCAGCCTTGAGAAATGACTCTGAGGAGGATATTAACTTTTCATTGCAACTGGGTGAAAATGAGCCCAAGAGAAGACGTTCGGATACAGTAGAACCAACCACACTGAGTTAGTTAGAACTTAAGGGTTGAAGTTGGAGAACCTACCCTTTTCTTAATGTGGATGGCAATATGTGTTAATCCAGTTGATGCTAATGTTGTACAATGAGCATTGGTAAACTCGAGGACTGCAGACTGAGCTGGTCTTGTCAATCAGTTGTTTCATGATCTGGGCAATCTGACAGTAATCTTCTTTTGAGCTCAGAATTCATTGAATTGAAACATGTCTCCTCTCATTAACAGTCCTAAATGTTATTGTCTCTCTTTGGTTTAATATTTTTGACTCTGGCTTAAAGTAGTTTTGTGTATTAGATATGGTCTTTTTATTTTTCTCATAGTAATAATGTCTCGGGATTTGAATCTTGATCCGGAACGACATAGTTTGTTCTGGTTTTGGAACAACATAGTAATAATCAAAAAATAGGATTGATGCCACCAGACGAACATAGTTTTTTCGGAAGGTACCAGACCAACATAGTTGAAATAATAAAAAATTGTTGAGTCGACTTGGCACGATGAAATTAAGTAGAAAAGAGATAACAATTTGTTAAAGGTAAGGTTAACTCGATTGATTTATTCAAATCATGGCGGATTGGATCTTGGAGCTAGAGACATAAGTTGGCCCAAGAGCTTACGAGCCATGTACAGGACCCATTTAAGCCTGATAACCTGGCCCATAGGTTATAAAACTATCAAACCACAAAGCAAGCTCTTACCTGCCGAACCAGTCCAATGTTATTCTGTTTCTTACCCCCTCCCTTCCCCTCAATGTTTATGAGTACTGGATCTAGGGTTTAGTCCAAGGGTTTCGTCAGTCTCTGTACTGTACTGTGTGTCGTCTACCTCTAACGATGGCGAAACCAGGCCGAGGTCGCCCGGCTGCACGATCGGGCTCTGGTTCAGGCTCATCCTCTCGCTCTCGTTCTTTTTCACGGTCCCGATCTCGTTCCTACTCTGGTTCGGACTCTGGCTCAAGCTCGCGCTCCCGACCTCATTCGCGTTCCCGCTCTAAATCTTTATCTTCTTCTTCCTCTCCGTCCCGCAGGATCAGTTCTCGCAGCCATAGCCCCCATTCCCGGAGAAGAAGGTTCGTCCTAACTTGTATACATTTATTTGTTTCTATTCAGCCATTTCATTTTCTTTTTAAAATGTAGTTTCGTCCTTTCGGTTGTGAGAGTTGTTGTACTTTAGTGTGCCGTTTTCTCGCTGAGAAAATTATGACGAACTGAGTAAAATACAAGCCGAGTAGTTGCGAAATATCGAGAATAAATGTTCTGTGCAATATGTGTATAGCTATTTTTTGAGTCATCTAATTGAATGCTGACACTAATGTTACATCGTTGTTTGCTTAGAACTTGTGAAGCAAAGAAAAATAAATTTGAAAGAATTTGAATATTTATGCTGTTGGGGTCAGCAGGGGGAAAATATACTATTCAATTGAGTCTGATGTAAATTGGTGGCTTGCCGTAGTGGTATATGCGGTCTTCTCAGGAGTGGGCGCCAGGGTCCAACTCCCACCATCCACAGCTCGGACTATAAAACAAACAGACAGAAAAAGGGAAAAGACCTAATGTTAGTTCTACATAGTTGTTTTTGTTAGTTCTACATAGATTTGGGTTTCTTGAAAACTGAGACCCATTTTTTTTTTTTATAAAGAATCTCATATTATTATTACTTTCTATGTATACTAGTAATTACCCGTGCCTGAAGGCACGTTACTCTTAAAATTATAAATATTTTTTCTTAAATAAAGATAATATATAATATAATTTCAACAATACAATAATCAAATTGATATTGTTCAATCTACGTACAGAACATATATAATCAACCATTTATATAACGAAAGTCACGCTATAACTATTGCAACATATTAATTCAAAAATTTGAGAAAATATAATTTTTACTGATCAAACATCCACAATTTTAACATTTTTAACAAATTTTATCTCAAATTTTAAAAAAATATAACTATTTGTTTTTCTGCAGGTTTTTACCTAAAGTTCATAACATTATCTCTATACTATTTTTTTCAATGTGAGTTCGTGTAACTTTTGTGATGAAAACATCCAAAAGTTTCACGTGAATTCTCATAAATGTAAAAAAAATTGTTGAAAAATTAAAATCAGTTCTCATTTGAGTTCAACTTAAATATTCGTAAAATTCAATCGAATTTAAGTTTTGGTAAGATTATTCTCACCCCATAAATCTCCATTTCCATCCCATTGAATTTATCATTATCAAATTACTAAATCCATGCATTTCATTAGTAACTAAGTCCACCCCATGCTACATACACTGCGTTTAATAAGTAAACTCATTTTATATTTTGTCATAATTAGGGTTTCATTCTTTATTTCATCTTATGCACTAAAAAAATACTTTTTTAATATGAATTTTTCTAGTGAGATATATGCTAGTATTACTTTTCAATTTAATTGTATGTTTAATTTCTTGTTTGTTGTATGGATTTTCATCATTTTCGATATATGTTGATATCTATGTCAAGTTTAATAATTTTTTCTTTAAAATTTATATGCGTGTATATATATGTATGCTTTTAGATTATTTATTGTTTTTTTTATCTTGTTTAGGTTTTGCATCTATGCTTGGTTTTTTTTTCTTGTTCGATTTTGTGTTTATGCTTGATACTTTTTTTTTCATGTCTGGTTTTGTGTCTTGTGGTATTGTGTTTTGTAGTTTTGTTTGTTCTTTTAATCTTTGTTTGGTTTTTTTTCCTTCTCGATTTGCTTCTTTCTTTCTTATTTTTTCTAGTTTTGTTCTTTTCTTTTTAAAAGAGGTGTATGTAACATGAGGTGGATATAGAAATGATGGACTTAATAGTTTAATAATGAGGTGAAAATAGAGATTTGGGGGTGGAAATAACCTCATCCTTTAAGTTTAAGAAAGAATTTATATTTTATCCTAGAAGTCAAATTTAGCTCAATTCGAGTCTTAATCACAATTACGTCAAACTGAGAACTAAATTTAAGTTTGACTCACTTAACACTTCTATCTTAAACCTACAAACTAATTCTTATTTATTTCCGTTCACTGTGATGCCATAACTTTTTTTTTTTTAAATGGTTATTATTTATTAATTTTACAATCAATTTCAATTTGACTTTAACATGAATACTCATAAAATTCAAGCAAA
>CM042197.1:472611-501793 GCA_023539305.1 Ilex asprella
ATATATATATGTTAATAAACCTATATTTTGTTAGCGATAATTTTTGTTATTGTATTATTAATTTGTTAATTTTAAATTAGGCGTTTGAGCTGATTATTTTTTTTCCGCAAAGTAAAAAAAAAATATATATATATAGATATATATAGATAGATAAATAGGGCGGTATATGTTAATAAACTTATATTTTATTAGAGATAATCCTTGTTATTAGAGTTTTATTAATTTTTTGATATATTTGTTTTTATTTTATATATATATATATATATGATCGTCCAAGTCAATCTCTCTCATGGTTTGAATCGGAATTAGGAGAGATAAAAAAGAATGTAGTAGAGTCCTGTAAGAATGTAGATATCTCTTCAATGGTTTGAATGAGGATAAGGAGAGATAAAAAGAATGTAGTAAAGTCATGTAGGAATGTAGATTAATTAGGATCGTCGGATAAAAAACCTGAAAATAATTTGAGCCGCCAAAAGCTCAAGACAAACCAATCTAGCTACTTTATTATATAGATTTTTCTTTTCACCATCTTTCTTCAACAATCATAAAGACGTTAAGCACTAGGATTTTGAATTTACGTTTACGTATCCAGTTCCTCACTTTTACTTTCAATTTTCTGTTTTGGGTTGGATTTGATTTATTGCTCCAAAAGGAACTCAACATATGCTTCTAGTGTGGCCAAATAAACAGCACCTTGTATGAATATCCTGGAGGTTTCTTTTCGTCAATAAATGAATTACTCAACTTTGTTGTCATGTATTTGCTCAAATTTCATAGCACCTGGGGGTGTAGTCATCTTTATTGAATTTACAAAAATTACAAGCAGAGGTCGAAAGGGTGAGGATGAACTAATCTACTTTGAACTTGTGTGGTGAGAAATGCAAACTTACATATATTTATGGCAGTCAAACTCACATGTTTTACCCCAGGAAATGGTGAGACATGTTGAAACCTTACCTCAATGGGATTAAAATGGAATCACATTGTGTGTATAATTTGTTTCCTTGTAGTAGCCCTTGAAAATGCTGTTCTTCATCAATGCACCCTTATTGAGTGCCACTTTTTGGCAAGTTTGTTGCTGTTCTTGACTGATGTTGATTGGGGAAATAATCAAAGCTCATAAGAAGATGGGGAGACAGTCATGTTACTTGTAGCCTTTCTTTTCCTTGAGACCTGAAACTCGCATTTGTATATTGCATAAGTAAGACATGTGCCAGAAGGGGCCTGGTTGTGAATAACTTAGTCATTTTTTTTTTTTCGGATAAGAAAACAAACTTTCATTTCAAAGAAATTGAATAAAGTACAAAGATGAAGGATAAGAGATCCACCAAAAAACAAGGGAATTACAACCCAAAGAATTTTGTTGTAATTAATTTTTATTTAGAAAAGCAATATATTTTGTCATTTTTCTATGTGTTTGAATTGAAATGGTACATATCTTTCCATGATGATTCGTTCCATTTAATTTATTGCTGCATGAGTTTGACACCGTGCTTTGATATCAAATGTTATATTTGTAGTCCTGTTGAAGGAGCTAAACGAGGTCGCACACCACCACCCCAATCAAAGAAGGTTTCTCCTCCTCCAAGGTAGAGTTATGTCTAAAATTGTTTGTTTCACGAGAAAGTACTTAAAAGTTTTGATTTTAATTGTCTCTTTGCTTTTGGCATTTGGATTTTCAAGAAGTAATATGGTTCCAATTTTATATTTGATTTTTTATTACTTCTTATTATTTTTTCTTAGTTCCCTCCCTCTGGGATACACTTTAAAAAGTAGGTTTGGGGGAATTTAAAGCAATACAAACTTGAAATATACTTTTTTAATCAAGTAGTTATCATATGGACTGCCACTAACCGAGAGTCTTCTTACTCCCTATTTCATGGCTAATTTTTCTGGAAATTGTGTGCAGTATACAATAACTATTAATAAATTTTGGATACGATGACATGACTCGATTGCCGTAAAAAAATCAAAGCAATGACCAAAAATGGTAGCCTATGGAATAAGTGATTCCTTAAATCATCTGCTTTGGTATAAGCCATGTTTGATTGGCAATAGCAATCCCCTCGGGATATCTAAATTTCAGATAAGTTCCAGCATATTCTAGCGTACCCCATTTGGAGGAAGGGAAATTGCTTTCATGAAATGTATGAAATTACTGTTTGGAGTGTAACTGGATGTTAGTATTTGGGTTCCTAAGAATCAAAGTAGTCAACTTAGCTGGATTTTCTGCTAAACAATGTGTTCTTTTGGCGGAAGACTAACTTCTTGAAGACAGGAAGCTCTTTGAGTTGTTGTACAATAGTGGACAGCATTTTCTTTTATTTTGCTGTAATTGAATAGCTGGTCTGCTGTTTTTACAAGTTGAGAAGATTTTAAAGCATATGCTTTATCGTCATAATCATTATTATATTGTGCTTATTTACTTGACTCTAATTACAGAAAAGCTTCTCCTATGCCCGAGTCTCTTGTTCTTCACATCGATCAGCTCACCAGGAACGTGAATGAAAACCATTTGAGAGAAATATTCAGTATGTTCCTATTCTGATCTGTCGTGGCACATTCTGGTTTCTTGTACAGTTCTCTTTTATGTAGCCCTAAAAAAATAGGTGTTGCTTTATTGAAGTTTTGTTTCTAAAACATAAAAACCAACAACACCTGACAGTTCAACTAATGGGGTTGGCAATAGACTTGCCATTTGGCGTTGGCTGTTGTTATGAGGCAGTTCATCTCTAGTACTCTCTCTTGCGTATACTATTTCCTCATCCTTCCAACTTTTTTGTATGAATTCTTTGTCTGAAACTTTTTGTATCCTAGGGCTCTGTAAATTGGGGTCCTGCACTTCTTCCTGCTACTTAGATTGGGTCCAAGTGTCAATTTTATTCTAATTTGTATTTTTTGAGTCTTCATTACAATTTTATTCTAATTTGTACTTAGATAAGCACTTCATTATCAGCTGCTTTTGTATGGATCAGTCCTACCTGTGAAGGAAATGGTGATTTTTGGCAGAAGTTGTAAATTTTACATGTGGGTTTCAGTGGTTAGTGGGAGTTGCAGCTGTTTCAAGTCAGTTAATGCAACCATTAGAACTACGTAGTGCTGTCTATCATAGTGTTTTCAGTCTTGGCTTGAGAAATGGTGCTTTTATATAATTATATGGTGAGGTGATGGATCAAATTAGGGACATGTAAAATTTATGCTTCACTAAGGAATAGTTTGGGTCTTTGAGCATTGTAGGTTTGTTGTTACACGGTATGTCTCAAGAAAGGCATGTGTTTTAATTGCTATTTTAAAGCAGGAAATTGCAGATGTTAGATCACAGTCAGAACAGGAACTCATATATATGCTTCAAATAAACCTCCAAATATTCAAAAATCAAGATTTAACTGATACCCAGTTGGGGTTTCTGTTTCTCTTGTCATTGGTGTCTGTCAGGAATATGTGCTGTTTTTTTCTTGTTTAAGTGCTTTAGGGGATCTTGATATTGTACGTATTTGCAGGTACCTTTGGTGAAGTTGTACACGTGCAGTTGGCCATGGATCATACTGTAAGTCATTACAACAGGAACTCCTCTTACAGTGCAGAACAATATTTTTTTTTTAAATTCTTCTTAAGTAATGTGGAATGGTTTCTTATTTCAAGGCTAATTGCTCGAAAGGATTTGGATATGTTGGGTTTAAGACGCGAGTTGATGCCGAAAAGGCTCAGTTTTACATGGATGGGGTATGCTTTGATGAAGATGTGGATGAACAATGATTTGATTTGGTGGTATATCTTGCATAGTATATTGATGATCTTTACCAAGTGCAGGCCCAGGTTGATGGGAATGTTGTTCGGACCAGGTTTACATTACCTGAGCGGAAGAAGGCTTCATCGCCCCCTAGGACTAGTGCTCCTTCAAGAAGAGATGCTCCTAAATCTGATACTGTTGGTGCTGATGTTGAAACAGATGGACCAAAGCGGCAAAGAGAATGTATGCTCCCTATAATCTATATAATAAAATACTTAGGAAATTGAATTTTATCCCCTATACATTTTCCCTCCCAAAATTATCACATAACTCATTTCTATCACATGTTCAATTATTTAATATTCGATTAATTTATAGTTTCACATGATTTTTATTTTAGATATTATCCATACACGATAGTATACATATGTTGAGAAAATTTTATTGAATTACGTATTTTGAGAAAATTGTCAATATTTTTAAGTAAATAATGGATAAAAATAAAATTTGAACGGTGTAATCAAAGAAGTGAAGGAAAAAAAATTATTATTTAATATAATAAGATCGATTTTTCTGGGCTTGAATTTTATCTTTTATCATGCCTTTAGGCACAAGTTATGATTAGTAGTAATATGTTACGAGTGTTGTTAATATATTTGCTGTCTGTTGCTAGTAACTTATTCTAAACTTTCATTTCATTAGTATCTCCCCGTCGGAAACCTCCTTCACCATCACGAAGGAGATCTTCTGTAGCGAGAAGAGGATCTCCAAGACGAAACCCAGATTCTCCTCCTCGTCGACTTGCAGATTCTCCTGTTCGTCGTCGAGCACAGTCTCCTTATCGTCGTCGTGACTCACCACCTCCCAGGAGGAGGCCTGCATCTCCTGCCAGAGGTCGTTCACCCTCCTCTCCACCCAGGCGGACTAGATCTCCCAGGTTGGGTACCACTACATGATTCTATTCAGTTGCCCAGTTGGTTTTGATAGTTTTGGACTAATTATTTTCTAAGTAGGGCCTCTCCCCGAAGGATGCGCGGTAGTCCAGTTAGGCGACGTTCTCCCCTTCCTCCAAGGCGCCGGTAATTTATTCCTGCTGACTAAATAGAAGCATTTCTGTTTGATGATTTATGTTCCCACACTTTCTCGAATTGTATGCCATGAACTATTTTAGAAAGACATGTGAATATGCTATCGAGGAAGTAGGAGAGAAGTAACAATATTTTAGATATAATGGCTTCCGGATGGCTGGATTATTTCCAGAAAGTTTATGACATCTTACTAGCAGTCGGCTTGTGTCTTGGATAGAGCACAATGTGTTCATGCAACCAATCCTGAAGGTTTTCTTGTATTTGTTTATACTATGTAAGTTGTGGTTGTAGGCACTGTGATTACTATTGATTATGTCAAAAGTTACTTTGTACACATGCACATGCTTTAGTTGGTTTCTTACGACAGCAATTTCTTTGTTTATAGTTCTCCTAGACGAGCTCGAAGTCCACCCAGAAGGTCTCCAATACATAGGCGAAGCCGTTCCCCTCTTCGAAGGCCTGCTCGTTCTTATTCAAGATCAATTTCTCCTCGGAGGTAACATGTGAATGTTTGGATTGTGATGTGCTCTTTCATTTTGTGTTAATTCTTTTTTATTTACCCACCTTATTTGAAACATGTGAGACTTTAGCTTAGTATTTGAAATTGAATTTGTTGTTATATTTTATCTCCATTTGCCAAGCATTTATGTGAAGAGATAGGGGAGGTGGGTTGAAAGGCCTTCGATTAACGTGACTCAACATAATTTTAATTTTTATTGTTGAGTGGGAGAAGGCAGGAAATGATGGATAAGATTTTGTATATATTTGTTCTGAGTTTCACTTAAATAATTTGTTTTTGGTCAGGTAGTTTTGATTTGAACTAGGAACAAATTTTGGATGGTTAGAGATGGGCTTGCTGGTTTAATTGTCTTAAAGCATGTGTAATCTATCCTCTTCATTTTCCCATCTTTGCCTTGGTCCCAAGGACAGCTGCACATTACTACTTAATGTCAAAGACATCTCAATGCAGGTTTGGAGGCACACAGATTTGCATCTGCTGTAAATTAAAC
Organism: Ilex asprella; assembly: GCA_023539305.1. Classification (NCBI taxonomy): domain Eukaryota; kingdom Viridiplantae; phylum Streptophyta; class Magnoliopsida; order Aquifoliales; family Aquifoliaceae; genus Ilex; species Ilex asprella. The sequence goes on from CM042197.1 coordinate 478,440, forward strand.
AAAAGGAGAACGACTATTATAAGCAACTTTCAGTGCATAATTTAACTGACGACTGTTATGGTACATGAATTTTTTTTTTTTTTTGGGGGGGGGTTCTTTGAGGTTCGAGGCACCGTTAGCCCATGTATTTAGGCCATCAGGCTCCAAGTTAAAGCTCATCCAAAATTCTTACACAGGAATTTATCCGCCCATGGAACTCTTAAGCCTGAAAGCTCAACGCACTCGAAAACCATCTATTTTCTCTCCTTCCAATTCTACTTCATCTGACAAAGTTGAGCTGTATAGCCACTCTTCCAAGAGTGTTTCCTAGTTCAGGCCCCTTGCAGCAATCTAGCAACTCTCCATTGGCCTCGGTGACCCATATTTTGACAGAGAGCAAATAAACGGCGTAAAACATTCCTGATCAATCTCACAAAGCAAGAGCAAATAGTTGATGATATTGTATCTCGTCTTTAGTTTATCAGGAATTAGTATGTCTATGAGGAAATAAGAAAGGCACCATTGACAGGAAGAGGATAGATCTTTGATCTACGACAAACCAACTGCCTTCGTGTTGGTTTATATTCTACAATCGCTATCAATTAAACCCCTTGAAACTTCTTGTTCGAGGGACTTCACCACTACTGATCATCAATAAGCTGTTGCATGGAATCAATCAAAATTTCCTTCTTTGTTATGCGGGCCTTGCCTCAGTCTATAGCTATACTATCAGTATCATTGCTAAGGTAAAGGTCGATCATATCTGGATCCTATCCGTTCCTTTCGTTCGCTCTCAGTAGGATTTTTGTGTATAGTAAAACAAAGCATGTGAAAGCTTTCTTGCAGGTGCTAAGTGCATATTGGTCTAGTATCTACCTCTTTAGCCAACAAGGAAGGGTGGTCTACAATTGGAAACTCATTTGTTGCTTGTTGGATATGAAAATGTGTTAATCAAAGCATTGAATATATAGTGTGATCATGGAAGCTTTACACCATAGCCTTTGGTGGATATCTTTTACGTGAGCTGCTAGATCATGAACTAACAGTCACTTATTAAAGAAGCTAAAAATTAAATATCACGACCTACCAAATTTAATATTTTTTTAAATAGGAAGTTTCAATGACATATTAATTGTGATTCTATCCTTATTATGAAAGTGTATTCATTTTTTTTAAATCAAATATTTTACAAATTAAAAAATCTATATAGTAAAACACCTAACAACTTGAATTTTTATCATATATATATTTTTTCTCCCAAAAAGTCACATCACACATTTCTATCATATGTTCAATTATTTAATATTTGATTAATTTATAATTTAACATACTTTTATTTCAGACATTATCCATACCACGATAGTATACACATGTTGAAAATTTTTAATATAGTGAGATCGATTTTTTGGGCACTTGAATTTTATATTTCATCGTGCTTAGGCATGAGTTATGACTAGTAAATAAATATTGACACTCATAAATTTAACCAGTCAGATAAGGTAAAATCTTTTACAAAGAATGAAAACAAAATATACAGTTGGCCAAACTTTCACATTGAAATAGAAGAAAAACAAAATTACAAGAGGAAGAATATTTAATTTGATGACAGCTAAAACATAAAATTTTGTGGATAATGTCACTAAGGTGATTTGATCTACCTTGGAGTATGATGCTTGAAAGTGATGATTAACACTCACAAAGCTTATTAAAATATGTGGATTACTTAGGGCATGGATGTCTACCTAACTTTTTTTTTGTTCTATTTATTCTGTGATTCAAAATTGATTTCTCTCTTGGTTTACATTTTTTATGCTCTCTTTGTGATGTCATGAGATGAAAACATGGATGAGAATGAACAAAATATTCTTCTCTCATACTTAACTAATTTTTGTCTTAGCCACATTAAAACCACAATTAATAGGGTGTTTTAATTTCCTTATTAATTTTGAGGATTATTGATTAGTAGGTGTTGGATTATGATCTAGCGGTTTACATAAAAGGTACTCACTTAAGACTGTAGTGTAGAGATATCATGATCACGCTACTTTATGTGTTTGTGTAAACTTAAGCTTAAGCTTCACGAACAAGCTTCAAGATGGAAAGGTAAATGTGTAAACTTAAGCTTCACGAACATTCTTAGTATTCGTATTTCTTATACAAATATGTTGTGTGGATTTGTTTTTTGTTTTTTGTGTCTTTATGTATTCAGGTCTGTCATGTTTGTCGTGTTCCCCTTGTGATGGGTCTGTTTTTTTAGTTTTTCCATGCCATTAGATTGCAAAAATAATTGAATGTGGATAATGTTATTGAGTTATGATATTGAGGAAAGAAAGTTATTTTGTGCAACTAGAGTTTACTATGTAAGAGGGTGTAATGATTGCTACACCTTTAGATCTGCATCTCACTGCTTTTATGCTCTTTTTTTCTATTCTTTTTTTTTTTTTGCTCTCTTTTTGAGTGGTACTATAAATACATAATTACTTTTGAATATGTCTTACATGTGGTGCATTCATCTACATCAGAGGACGAGCACCTGGTGCTAGACGTGGGAGGTCATCATCCAATTCATCTCCAAGCCCACGAAAGGTTTGTGCTTGTGTTTAGGGGTATTAATTTAGTCGAGTTTTGTGAGCTCGAGCTTGATGAGCTCGTTTGTTTAAACGAGCCTAAAAAATTGTTCAAGCTTGGCTTATTTAAAAAATTAGTCGAGCCCGATTTTGAGCCGAGCTTGAGTAGCTTAATTATTTTACATATAAATGAGCCGAGCATTTTAGACTCATTTTTTTAAACGAGTTTCAAAAATTATTCAAGCTCAGCTTTTTCAGAATACGAGTCAAGCTCGAGCCAAACTCGAGTAGCTCGTCTCGATTAACCACCCCACCTGTGTTGTTTGTCATTGCTAGTAGAATCATTTCATTAAATATCCAAGGCAGCTTACTATATTCCATTTGTTACAGGTAGCCCGGAGAATATCAAAAAGTCGTAGTCCTAGAAGGTAGTTGTTCGTTTCACCGCATAGTCCCCCCCCCCCCTTCTCACTCTCTGTAATTCCTATGAATGCTAATCTTTTAGGTGAGCAATGTTACAAGGGGTGCAAGTTCCCCCAAGAACAAAGCACATAAAGGTTAAAATGTTATTTTTTTGGTTTTGCTTATTTAGTGCATAATAATTGAAGGGCTTTCTGTTGGTGGGGCATGATGTTGCATTGTTATGTGGTAGGATGTTGATGTGGACACCATTAAGAAATCTTTTGATAAGGGGATTTCCTTCCCGACAATAAGATTTATAAAATCTGAGACACTTGTTATGACAGAAAAAGGCTCTTTGAGCTCCATCTTCACATGCCAACCCCTTTCCTTACTTGTGTCCACAGTTGATAACTTCCATTTTTATGCATTACGGAAAAATCCTTTCAGGTTTCGAGTAAGCTGTTTCCGGTCATTATATTCGATCATCTTTGAGCTGTAAACATGCTAAGTTTGCCTTCCCAGTTTCTTTTATTTCCTTTTGTTGTCATTAGTTATAACCATTCACATTCTTCTTACTGAACGAGCCACCCAAATCCCAATAACACCTCAGTGTTAACTATTCAGTTTATAAATGCTGGGGTTGGCTGAACTTTTGGTCCTGGCAAACTGAGAGGTTGACATCCTTATTTTCTATGGTGATCGGTTTCTTTACCAATATTGTTCTCTTGGTTACTTGTAGGCATTCTTTGGTTGGTCATTCTATAGTTGGAGTGTCTATATTCTTGCTCATAGTTTTCTGAAAATTTGTTTCTGTTTAGGCCTTTAAGAGGAAGAAGCACTAGCAACAGCAGCAGCAGCAGTTCACTGCCTCGTAAGCCCTAATTTTGTGGAGTAATGAGATTTGAAATGAGCGCTTCTGACAAAAGTGGTATTGTAGTTGTGTCGAACACTTCCATGAAAAACATTGCTGTGATGTGTATGAAATCAAGAGAAGTATTAGGGTGGCTTTAGCTGCCTGGTGCAGGCTGGGCAACAAGATCAAGTTGGTAAGGATTAAAATATCCCTTCCATAAGGAAGAGCTCCTGTCATGATGAATCTTGCGATGTGTATATGACACAGCTTTGTTATGAGTTTGTGTGATTAATTGTCATGTATTACTGGAAAACTTGTTATTCTTAAGCTATTTCAATCATCTGTTCATACTTCATATTTGTACTTGCTGATATGAACTTTGGTAGCCTATAAACAAGGTTAGGGAATGTGCAGTCTGTCTAGTGTGATTGTATATCCTCTTGGCAGTCTTTGTAACCCGTGCATGTGGGACTATCATATCACGGGATTATGAGGGCAATAAAGCAAACCCTTGAGTGAATGTGATTAAGAAGAAAAGTGTATTCTATTCGAGCACATTTGTTAGGTTTTCAAAATGATGTTGGGGTGGGACAGGAGGGAAAGTGGTTCAATGTTTTTTAACAAAGACAACATTCCCCCCCCCCCCCCCCCCGGAAAGTATTAACAAACAGCAGTGCAGCCATATTCTTCGTTGATCTGTGTCTTTACAAACAGACCACTTTTCGCAAGGGAAAACAGATGGAGATGCTGGCAGGGTTCAGCATCAGCACTGATCCATCGGTATCAACTTTTCATTTGTCAGCGTATTCACCTATCAATGTCCAATAACTAGGCACATTTTTTTGAGTCACGGAAGAGGATAACAACTCATTGTTTGCGATCTGATGGACTGGCTGGTCTCCTAATTCTAACACCAATTGATATGAATATATGGATAAAATTTATACCTAGAACTCGATTTACAGAGGGAAAAAAAATGCAAAAGTGCTTTTTATTTTTTTAATACAAAGTGCAAAAGAGCTTGTATAAACACATCTTCAACTTCTAAAAAATCGATGTCTGCGGCTTGCCCACTTTGCAAGAGTGCAATTGAGAAATATCGAATTGATATTTGGGGACTGTCTAAAAAATAACAAACAATTAGGACTTCTTTGCAAAAATAGATGTTCAGGTGAAAACGAGAGGTGAAAAAGAAGAAGAGAAAGGGAAGGAAAAAGAAAGGGAGGAACAGCAAAAACAGGCGTCAAGCTGTTTACAGTCACATCACCTCTCACTTTCAATCAATTTAATTTCTGCTTTTTCTTCCTTCGGACTTCAAATTGATAGAATCTTGGGAAACCCCAATTTCGACCACAAGATTTTGTAAGGTCAACTATTGTTTCTCTCTCTCTATAAGTACACGTATTCATTATGTTATATGTGTGCGTGTTTTTATGTGTGTGGTTGTTATTCAAACTCTTCTGGATGTCTGATCTTCTGATTTACCCTATGTTTTATTTTTCCTGTTGTGGAGTGATGGAGTGCTCATTATTTGAAATGGCAAGTGAACCGTATGCAACAAATGATTGAGTTGTCCAGGTTGAAGTTCAATTTGCATTCCTATTTTGCTCCTAAAGACCAATAAACATTAAAATGTGAAATTCTTGCGTTTTATGTACTTTTTAAACTGATTTTGGGAGTACAAGTCCCATAAACAAAAATAATAATCACAATTGGTTCATATTAAACCATATTACTCTGATTATTTGCTCCTCTTATTGGTATAAATTTAGCTAGAAATTGTCTACGTTAATACAGAGCAACAAGACCGGATGCGGGGGTTTATGACTTTGGACACAGACCTCTTGTTTTGGTTTTAAACATGAACCTCTAATATCATTCTAAACTATTTTAAGTTATTGTTCATGCCCATTAAAAGGAGAACATAAAAGATGGTGCCAGTGCCGGTCCGGAGGGTTGATCCGTTAAACCGGTGAACCCGATCCTGAACCGGACCGGTTCACCACTTGGATCGTTTGTGCATAGACCCGGAGTCAACCAGATGAACCGGCTATAAATCCTTAAACAGTTCAAACCGGACGAGTTGAACCAAACGGTTCAATTTATTTAGTATAAATACTAGATTTTTGGCCCTAAATCTGATCGTTCCTTTCCCAGCCTCTTTTGCCTCTTCGAGTCTTCGTCCATGGTGAACAACGTGAGTCTCTCTCTCTCTCTCTCTCTCTTACAGTTACAGTTACTCTCTCATTCTCAGTCTCTCTCTGAGTCTCTGGTACACTGCGAAAGAACGTAGTTCGAAGTAGATTTTCTTCCATCCATCAGAGCTCCATCGACTCGAGTCGCCCACCAATACCCAGCAGGCCAGAAGCAGGTATACTCTCTCCTTCTCTCTCTTTCGTTCAGTCGTTCCCTCTCCCTCTCTCTATCGGTCAGCGGAAGGTATGCTTCGTCGTTCTTTTCTCTCTCTCTCATATCTCTATAGCAGCCATTGGAGTTGTATTAGAAATTGAATGCATTGGATATATGTTTGAGGATTTTTGTTTACTTCAAATGTTTGATGCTATTTTTATAAATATTGTGATTTTTTAGCCTATTTATTAATTAGAGGGAATCTCATTTGGGTTTTAACATTTGTTTTCTGGAATTTGGGGTTGTTGTTTTTGACTGCTGGGGTGTCAAAGTTGAATTTCTTTCAATTTTCATCCATTTACATGAAATCTGCAAATTGATTTCAATTATGTCAAATTTTATTGCCTACACTTGTTATTTTTGTTTGCAATACTTCACAATAAGCTTCTTTTCCTTAATTTACTATGCATGCTGTATGCTGAACCTCAAATAACCTCAATTCTAGTTCTTCAATTTATATTCTATATGTGGTTATGTGTATACAGAGTGTAACATAATATAGTAATATACCCACTGTATTTCATAGATAGTTTTCAATTCTTTGAGGTTGAGGTTGAGGTTGAGGTTGAAGGGTAATGCTATAAATTGATCTCTCTCCTATTTCAACATTAATCACATTATCCATTTTAAAAATTATGCAATTAATTAAGAGAAAATTGTTTGATCAATTGAGCAGATTAGGAAAAAAAAATATTATATTGCTAATGGCTATGGATTAAGCTTGAGCACATTGGGAAAATCGATTAATTGAGTAGATTATGATGGTCTTGAGCTTTCATAGAGGTATCAACTTTGCAAGTTATATTTGAAATTGAATGCATGGAAAACGTGTTTGATGATTTTGGAATTTTTGTTTGATCTAGTATTCATTAAGCATGCTATTTTCATAGTTATTATGATTTTTTAGCCTATTTATTATTATTAATATTTTTTTTATTTTTTTAATATATTACCAGTCTGACCAGTAACCCAATGGTTGAACCAGTGACCCATTGACCCGGTCTCTTTCCCGGGTTGATGTCCAGTCCGGTTTTTAAAACTATGAGTGCAAGTGACATTTGCGATGATTACTGTGACTTATTTTTTGTTTATGCAGCCTTAAAGAAACACGTCGTAGGTTGTGCAAGTCTTACATTAGTTGACATCTTGAAAGGGTTCCATGGCAGGCAATGGCCTGCCCAATTTGGGTCGTGTGACGCTCACTGATCTGATACCCTCCGAAGGCCTACCTTCTGATTCATACAAACTAGCAGTTTCGACTCTTTCACAATCACTAGCTCAACATTCTGCGGCCATCATCCAACTACCAGCGAGGGATGGGGCCCTTTTGAGATCTTGTTTGGAGTCCGTTCGCTGCTACTTCCATCAAAAGCCGTCATATCCATCTGCTGATATTATTGATACCAATGACCCCAGTCAGTGGTGCAAGACCTCTGGTTACTATGCAAACCCTCAACTCTGGCAAGAAACTTATGATTTTAGACCGGGACTTACTCTCCCAGAGCCCAACAACGAAATAGAATTCCCTCCGGCTGGTTTGGTAGACATATTTTCACTTCTTGGAAAAGCAGCCAGAGATGTACTTGATGCCATCAGCTTCTATTTAAATCTGCGTAGCTCACCATTCACTGAAATACTTGATAATGTTCCTTTGAGAAATCGAGAAATATCATCCTCCGTGCTCTCTGTCTGTTGTCATGCGAGGCCATCATTTCAGGGAGCTCAGCATCATAATATGACGACCCAAGAGGATGGTCAGTTATTCATGTTTTCTGATCATGAGCATCCGGTTGATAAAAGCCTCCTTTGTGTTGTCAAGTCAGATAAGGCAGGTTTACAAGTAAGAGATTTTCATGGTCACTGGGTCCTTGTTGATGGAGATCTTGGTCCCCAAGAAGCCATTGTTTACACTGGGCTCGCACTGTACCAGGCAACTGCAGGCTACATTAACCCTGCACTGCATCGGATTGAAATCAGTAACTTGCAGGGTAATATGTTTGGACGGTGTTCTCTGGCTTTCAAACTCATGCCTAAATCCATGACCAGTCTCAATTGTTCGGAGATGAGAGCAGCTGGTCATGGGGTTGAAGCTCAGTTCCAGCTTCCAGTACCAGTTGATGACTTCATGCAGAGATCGCACCCTGCTGATCAACTCTTTAACCGGCACAATTTCCCAACTTTCAATTTCCCTACGTCTCACGAAGGTAGGAATCATTCTATATGATTTTCTGCTTTCATAGAAGTTGTTTAACATCTTCCCATGGACTTGTTATAAAGCAATTGCGTAAACCACCAGAAGTCTAGCTTTTTAACCTACTTGATTAAATGCCTTTGTTGGTCCTAGATGTCATCATTTTCTACTGACAGCCTTTTGTTTCCCCGGGTGAGGGTCAGGGTGGGTTCTGGGAGAAAATAGTTATTTCTGGCTTTGAACACGTTTAAGTTACCATTTTTACATATTGTCTTCTATTTCGCAACATGTAGCCTTAGTGAGCATCTAACAGTGGTCACATTTTTTTGCATTTTTTTTATACTATTAGGTTTTAATTCTCCATTTTTGTTTTGTCATTCCCCTCTCCAAGGAGTAAGCATGATATAGAACTGCATTGCATTGGTTTCTGCTGTTGCATGAAATTGTAAAAACAAATAATTCCATAGCATAAAATACCAAAAGATGTCAAATGTTATTACTGTTTGACTTTTTTAAGTGAAGAGAATAATGCAAAAAAAATCATGACTTGGTGTGTGTTGAGTTTATCGTACTGCATCTGCTTGTCAGCCAGCGGATTTGAATCCTAACTATATTTCTTGTTGTACCATTGGTTGAATTCTCTTGATGTTGGTTTCATGGTTTGTCATTGCTTCTTTCTATACTACTAGTTCTTAGAAACATAATTTTAACAGCAGGTCCTTGGGTCGATGAAATGCTGGTACAGGATCTATGAAACCCTTGATGAGGAGGAGGAAGAATAATTCAAGATGTAAACCTCTGCCACCTTCCAAGAGGTTGCGGCTTGAGGCACAGAGAGTTCTCAAAGAGAGGGTTCAGGATATTGCTGATAAGAAGGGTATCAAACTGAGGTTCTGCACCCTGAAGGAATGTGAGAGTCACATCCATGCTCTTGATAGTCCATGTGCCAACACAAGAATGGAGATTGGGTGGCCAGCAGGAGTTCCATTTGTTCATCCCCATGATTTACCTAACAAGGCAAAGATTGGATTTCTTGAGACATATGAACCTGGATGGACTGCGACTCATGATATGGAGTTAAGTCTAATTGAACCTGGACAGCCAAGCCAACATGATGCTCACTGTAACTGTAACTCCTCTGTGCAATTTTAATATCTGCCTGAGCATGCATGCTTGTATTCCATATGGCTCCTAAGTGTCCTTGGTAATATAAGCTCATATTATTTTGTAGTTTTCGTGAGTGTGTGCACACACATGTGCATTTACGTACTATGATAAATGTGTTTGTTTTAAGACCAAGGGGGAGTTATTCACTTATAAGAATCTCTAATCCACAGAAATGGCCAACTATGTTATATTTGTCAAATTGTTATGTTATGGGGGTGGCCGGTGTGGGGGTTAGGTTTGAAATTTTCTTTTATGATTGCTTTGATCGCCATTGACAGAATGCTCCCAATGTTGTGTTTGCAGGAGTGAATCTATGGAGTTTTCAAGATGTGGCAGCCCTTGATCAATTTCTCATTCACTTCTTGTGGCAGCTGTCTTATGACTCTTATCTAGGATTTGCAATTTGTGGCCACTTTCGACCGGCTTATTTGTCCAATTTGTTGGACTTTCATCTGTTAGTCCTATGGTGTGCAATCTTTATCCAATGTGATAGAAACCTCAGGTAGTAAATAGATACTTTTTTTACTGAATCATGGCTTTATATATGTTCTCTTTCCTGTCTTGGCTGAGCTGCTGTTCAGAACCACCCAGATACAGCAGCCCATCCATATCCCGTGGAGGAGGCTGTTATCATAGATAGTTTTTGTTTGGAGAATTGACCAAATTTGAAGAGGTTTACCAGGGAGATTCAAAGGATCAAGAACACTTGTTTGGACAGTGCTGCTAGTGGTTGTGATGTGATGATATCCACGTTCACTATCCGAATGTTATCTGCGGAGAGGGACTTAAACAAACTGTTATTTGTTGTACAAAAAAATTTCCCGCCTATTAAGTAGAAAATGAATTCTTCTGGCCTTTTTCTACTTGTGTTTTATATGATGTTATTTTTATAGCTAACTTGTAATAATTACACTTTGTATTGGTTTCCACTATTATTATCTAATTTCAATTAATTACTATTGAATTCCTCCTGCCAGCCTTCGACGCTGGTTTCACCATTTAAAATTGGTCAAAACTCCCTTCCTTCGGCTACCCATTTCCACTATATAACACCACTACCACTACCATTGCTCCACAAACCACCACCACTGCACCAAGCCCACTGCAACGCACGCTACCACTGTTGCAACGAATCCACTGAAACGCAACCCTTCGCCACCCACTGCAACACATGCAGCTGCATTGGCACCACTGTATACAGACCCCATCCGCCACCATCTTCACATTTATGAAGGATAAATTGTTCTGCACCTCTGGCTCCAGAATCGGTATCACTAGGGCCTTTTCCTCCACTCTCTATTTAATTTTCGTCTTGTCAATTTTTACCAGTTCTTTGGTTTAGTTCTCCGCTTTGGGTGTAAGATATATATGTATATTGAGAGTGAGAAAGAGAGAGAAGATTAGCGATTTTGGGCTGGTTCTTCGCGCAGAGAGAGAGAAAGAGAAAGAACAAAAATAAAGAAAAAACGTTGGAGCGCAAAAAGAACAGAGAAGATTAAAGTTAGGGTTAAGGATAAGTCTTGAGGTTTGAGTTTGAGTTACATAGAGGGGCAAAATAGTTTTTTTATTAAAAACGTTAACTCCGTTTAATTATTGGGGTTTCTGTAATTTTTGAAACGTAAGAGGGTGTTCGTGTAATAAAATCAAATTTCAGGGGTGATAATGTAATTTATCCAAGAAATTTTCTTAAAATGAAAAAGCGGGGTAGTTAGGTAGTTTCATACCGCTCATCCACCCTAGGGTTTACATACATAAACAAGCACGCTCACTTTCACCGAGCGGCCGAAACAGACAGATCTCCTCCGACGGTGTGTAAAGTAGGCGAAAATGGTGAAGTTTTTGAAGCAGAACAAAGCCGTGGTGATGCTCCAAGGCCGTTTCGCCGGTCACAAGGCAGTCATTGTCAAGCCCTTCGACGATGGCACTCGCGATCGTGCCTACTCTCACTGTTTGGTTGCAGGGATAGCCAAGTACCCATCGAAGGTGATCCGCAAAGACTCGGCCAAGAAGACCGCCAAGAAGTCACGTGTAAAGTGCTTCATCAAGCTCGTTAACTATAATCACATAATGCCCACGCGCTATACCCTTGACGTCGACCTCAAGGATGTCGTCACACCCGACGCCCTTCAGTCGCGTGACAAGAAAATCACGGCTGCTAAGGAGGCCAAAGCGAGGTTTGAAGAGAGGTTTAAGAGTGGGAAGAACAGGTGGTTTTTCTCGAAGCTGAGGTTCTGAGGAAAGATAAAATGGTCTGTCTTGCTTTACGTTTTCATTCTGTACCTTTTTAATTTCCTTTGTTATAATTAAGACTGGATTTATGAGGATGGTTTGGATCTATTTAGAGCTTCTATTTGTTATTTTGAGTGTAACGGAGATGGTTATCAAATGATGTGATACTTTGATTTGGCTAGATATTTTAACCGTGGGATTTAATGGTTTTGCTATTACTTAAATGGGTTCATTTTATTTGTTGTGATTCTGTGGCTTTATTTGTGTTTAATTGGATAAGTACTGGATAATGATTCAGTATAACTTTTTCGTTTGGGTTTAAAGGTTTTGATACATGCTTTAATTTGGGGGAAGTCAGATGAGTTTGATAGATGCTTATTTTTTTTCTGATTTCTGTGTTTAATATTTGGGTACAGTAAGTGCAGTTTAGTTGGTTTTAGAAGTGTTTGTAATTTTCTCTGGGACAATTTCCTGTTCCTGATGAAGTTATTAGATGTAGTGTTTTTAAATATAGTTAATCGTGGGTTGCCTGTGTGAACTACATGTTTTAATATGTGGTTGTTGTGAATTTGGGATATTGATTTTCATTGAAACACCTTGAAGAAAATAATCTGATTGTAGTTTCTATTATTGATTGATTGATTGTCTTGGATATTTATAATTTTGGATGGGCGTGAGGATGATTAGTTTGTGGTTTGTGGGCTTCCATTTGACTACATGTTTATGTAGAATGCATTGAAATGACGGTGGGATCAAATGCAAAAATATTCATCAATTTGTGTGTTTATTGCTTTGCTCTTTAAATGTTAAATGATTTTTCTGCTTTATCTGCCATAACTTTTCAAATTTTGTATCAATCGTTCGAACTGGATTCAATATTTTTGATGTTTTATACATCTAGGATGTACAAATTAGAACATGGGTCGATGAAGCTAACGAATTAGTTGGCCAAAGAAAGAAGTGATTTATGTTGTTGTGGAAGGAAAGTTGGTTAGAAGCAGTATAGGTATGGAGTGGAATTGCCACTGAAGGTATGTATTTCAGAGATTGGCTTTGAGAGGTGACCTCGTCTTGTGTTTTGCTTATAAGGTTTTGCTTTATGATATCAAGTGTGTTTTTCGCGGACTGCTTTTAAGCATACACATTGTGGTGCATTTGCATACCTCGAGGTAAATGGTGGAAAATTTCGCCATTGGTTTGGTAAAAGGAGTGTTTTTTTTTTGGTCGGTAAAAAGACTGTTTAAGAAGTTGCTTTGTTTACATTTCAGGGTGCAGGGTTTGTTTATCCTATCTCCGGCACCATTTACCCAAGTTATGTAAAATCCTACACTTTGCCCAGTTATTTCTACCTTGAATTCTGCTGCAACTACATTTCTAGTTTCTGTGCAGTTTCTCTCTTATTTAACGTACAAACAGTATGTGGAGTTAACTGAACAACAGAGATTAGAATCCATGGTTCTCTGAATGCAATTTTGGTTGCACCTTTTTCTATTTTGTATGGCTAAACTTATATGCCTAATTGATTAATATAATTTGTAGACTGTCGTAATTCCTCCTGTGCAAGACTCCAAAGAAGAAGAAGAAAAAAAATTCCCTTGTAATTTTGCTATGTATCTCTCTAGCAAACTTTTGCTTGCCGTGATTACAGAATGCTGAAGCATTTTGTTTGTTTTTGGAGATCTGTTATTTCAACTGTCAATGTTGCTTAACCTATTAAAAAAGCAAAGTTAACAAAATATGGACCTTGTCATAATCTCCATGTATTAGTGAGTGCATTCATGCCACTTCCACTCCAACATGCGTGCCCGCGCACACGCACATGAAAAAAAGAGAATGTTGATTCAATCATTAAAAGAATGTTCAAAATGAATATTCAAGATCAAAACCCAATGTGATTGATAGACTACTGTTCTAGCACTCACAAAGCCTATTTCCGCCAATGTTACAACAAAAGAAGGATGAATGAACTCATTTGAATCTAACCGAGTAGAAGGTGAAGCTTGGATCTTTCTCCTTATATCTTCTTCATATCAACAACTATCAAAAAATCCTGGACCAGCCCGTGAGAGAAGTTCCTTGCCAGCATCCTTCCCCATCAGAATCATATCTTCAAGAGCATGTGGGCCTCTTCTAGAAGTTTCAAGAACTAAAACAAATAGAGGAAAGAAGGAAATAACTCGGTAATCATTTAGTATAACGGAGACAAAATGTAATGTCTTAAATATATGATCCTTAAGCCACAAACATTTTACCTCGGGTTCCATCTGGGGAGGCCACCAACCCTTTAAAAACACAATTTCCATCTTCATCTTTACTAGCATATCCAGCAATGGGAGTGCGACAAGAACCATCAAGTGTCTCCAGGAAAGCCCTCTCACATGCAACTGCCAATCTGGTTTCCTCGTGATTCAATGAGGCTATGTAATTAGCCTGCAACAAAAATTCAAAATAAGACTAGGAATAAAAGAGGCCACATAAAAGAATTTCGTTATCACAGCGGGAGAAAATGAGGAAAAAATCAAACGAGCATGGAGTGGATGGAGTTCATAAGAGAGTGAGTGTATTCAAGCTTTCTCAGAAAACCCAAATATACAAAACCTCAAACACAGAACTTCCATTATATTAGTTAACACACAACTTGCAACATTCAAGCACTACTCATGGTTCATCAACATTTCTGCAAATTCTGCAAAAAATCCTATGGGCGGCATATGTTGAGTGTGATAGGATGATGTAACAATAAACTTTGCAATTAAATTGGCATAAGGTCAAATTCATTGGCAACCTTGGACAACTCAAGTTTTGCACTTTTTCCCATTTATATCAGAATTATTCACTATCATGCAAACACGATCTATTTATCCGTGGACCCATACTAAGTAGATCATGTCTACATTAACCTCCCACTTTCACAATCATAGTTCAAAAATGTTATAAATTGACCATATCTAAGAATTGTGTCAAATATGCACGTACTAAACTGTTAATTTGTATGGCTCCCCTGGCAATACTTCTTCACATATACCATTTTGAGGGATTCTTGTATAGATATATTGCTTTAAAGAACAAGGTTGTAGTGCTTAGAAAAACAATAATAGAAAATGTCAATGCAACAAGCTGTTACAGAGTCTAAAGGGCCACACGATCACTGGAATTTTACAACATGACTAGACATGCAGATCAGAAAATCAAAATTGAAAATTATTGGCACTTAGCTTGAGAAAACAGAATGCAACATACCATTTTCTCATCATCACTTCTACAGGCAATTCCAATTGCCCCTTGAGCAACAGCTGGAAGCATATCATCAAGAGAAAGAATGGAAGTCACATTTTCTGTCATATTTAGGCGTTTGAGTCCAGCTAATGCCAATAATGTTGCTTGGACCACCCCTTCATTTAGTTTTCTTAGCCTTGTCTGAACATTGCCTCGAAAATTCTCCAGTACCTATGATGTTGACCAAATACATGAAACAGAAGCAGCAAAGAGATGTCATTGATCTCATTAATAAACTAACCAAAGTTTTTTAGACTAATTGCAACACAGCTGAAAAAGACAATTCCTCCTTAAGCCTTGGCTTAGATAGGGAAATATCATGTCTTGCCTGACATAACACAGATGTGTAACTCTGATGGTCAACCTAATATTGAACTTAACTTACAACACAATACACAGAAACCCATTGGAAATCAAGATCAAAAAGAACCATCCACACAACTAACAATGCGCTACTTAAGCAACAGAACAGGATCTTGCAGCACATTAAAATTGATTCCTAACTATACCTTGAGACATTGTTTGGTCATGCTCACAAGATCATGTTGTGACAAAAAACAGAATATACTCACGTTGAGAGATGGGTATCGATGGAGCATCTGTGACTTTCTTCTGAGTGAAGCAGTACCCACGGTGCTTCCTGCTGGAAGCTCAGCTAGTGAATTGGCGCTCAAAGAAATGAATGCATCCCGAACATCCTCACGTGGAAGATTGCAAGGCAAAATTGTTTTCTCTGGCAAATAAGTCGGAACATCTTTCATTGAGTGGACAGCAATGTCAATTTGACCATTTATGAGTGCCTCATCTATTTCTTTTGTGAACAGACCCTTTCCACCAATGTCTGCAAGTGGTTGACTCAATATTTTATCACCTGTAGTTTTGATTACAACAATTTGAATAGCCCCCTCTTCAGCCAACTCTGTATCTGCTGCCATGAGCTTGTCTCGTGTCTCATAAGCTTGTGCAAGGGCTAATGGGCTGTCCTACACGCAAAAATTATAGATAACTGTAAGAGAGCTGATGTATCCAAATCATTTGCCTCAAGAATTAAAAAACAAGTAACCAAATCATCTGCAACAGGTCAATAGTAGGGATTGTGAAATTGAGATGGCATGAAAACATACTTGACTCTAAATTATTTCTACAGTCAATTGAGCAAACATTGCGAGTCCATAATCACAAACATTTTGCTAGCAAATAAATAAACTGTAAGTCAACATTGGAGGCAACCATTTTTCCCTTTCATCCACTCCTTTCCCAGGATACTATGACATTCCCAACCAAGAAATTCAAATTAAAGATGTTACAAACCAAATATCAGAAGCTTCGGCAACAAGCTCCAAAGAAACAGAGTATACTATTGAAATTGTTTGAGGAAATTAACGAAATCTCGGTATAAACATGGGAACACTCGTAGCATTTTCGGTCAGCGAACACTAATAGATGATTTATAAGCAAGCGTCCAATCCTACACTTGCAAAAACTAAACCATACCGAAACTGACAGTTAGGAAAAAAGTAAACAGTACCTCCCTCTGGTGCCAATTCTGATGAGAGCGAGCTTCGTCTGTTGTTCCACAGCAATGGAAGCTCTGGGGACAATAAGTTTGGTGCGGTGATTGGGGGTTGGAGATTTAAGGCATGGTAGAGAGAATCCAAGAGCAGAAATAGACCCAGTACTAAAATTACAGGTGAGAGATCGTGCATTAGAGGGAAAGGGAGCTTGATTTAGAGAAGCCATGGCCGTCTGCATTTCACAGAGACAGAGAGAGACAGAGAGATGGGTTTTCTCACCGTCCTCCGCTCCGTCGGGTCCTTCCCACTTATCCTCCAGGTCAGTCAATCATATTGCCACGTCAGCAACCTGAAATCCAAGAGTGGGAACTATGAGGCCCAAAACCAAACTGGATCCTCTTGGGCTGGACAGTTTCAATATTCATGTTGCCACTGACCCAGAAAAATTAATATTTACATTTGGGTTGGGCCAAACCTCTCTCTCTCTCTCTCTCTCTATTATATATATATATATATTGGGTCTACGGTAGCACCACATTATCATTGACACGTGATGTTACTATCTAACAATAAACCTACCCATGGTTAAGGTGAATTTCACTTTGGTGGTTATTAAATGACCTGACATAATAGTTATTATAATATGTAGAATCTACTTTCTAATTTGTTATATTTTTGTTGAATGTTGATATTACGTGATAATAATGATGTGGGAATCTCATTCATCAACTCCACCAAATTAGCCTGAGAATCTGTCAGGCTCATTGTCATCCATAAATACAATAAGAAAAAAAGAGGGGGGGGGGGTGATTCTCTCCAGATGGAAAAGAAAAAACTTTGCAGATTACCAGTAGAATATTATAAGCAACTTTAAGTTGAATATGAAAGGAAAAAAGAAGGCCCAAACAAGTCAATGTGCTTCAATTGCCCTTAAAAGCGGGGGAAGCACAACACACATGACCCCCCCCCCCCCCCGGGTATCTATACACTTTTGCAATTTGTGGAACAATTGTCGTGGCAGCAACATAGCATTGATTAATTCTGGCCTTACAATCGGTTTCTTTTTTGAGTTATAATAATACAAATGCAATATGTGTTGTGATCCATTATCCTCTTTTGCTCCTTTTTCACTTCACTTTTGTGTTCTTTAGATTTTGGTGGGTTTGATGGCAGCAATAATGAGGCATAAAAATATGCACAAAGTTGAAAATAATGCTCATTGGGGAATCCATCCATATATTTACCTTTCAACTTTTCCCTAGGGAGGACTCTCTCTCTCCCTCACACACACGGCACACGAAATTTCAAGCTGATTGGAAGAAAAATTCATACCGATCACAATTGGATGAAACATTTATGGAATTTTCAGTGCACAATTCTAAGGTAATTCAAGTAATAATAGAGATGAATTATAAACTTAAATATTTTAAATTTGAATTTTGGCAATTTTTTAAATTAATTCATGTGAAATTTATCTCTTATGAACATCTTAGATCCAACCTGAATAACCTACATTTTATGGGATCAAAAAAATTTTTTTTAATCAAGATGGAACATAAAATTTTAATGCTCCAAGTTAAAGAAAAATGCTGAATCTTACATATTTCAGGAGCAGCCAGTTTTTTGTTTTGGCTAGTTTACTCAACAAGTTTAGTATTAAGTTACTGTGCAAAGTGGCAAATAGGAAAGATAATAATGTTTTTGGTGGTTGTGAATCTCAAAAGATCGAGGAGTGCAGGTCACGTTTGGCATTTTAATGCGCTGTGACCCTGTGTCTGTACTACATGAGACTGACAGTACATATATAACAACATCTATACCATCGTACTATATAATAATCTAATCTAATCGAACCTAACCCAACCCAGCCCAACCCGTGTGTGTGTATGATTTAAAGGATGACAGACATACTTGTACCAAGTTGATTAATTATGTGAAGGTATGGTTCCTCATCAAATCATCTGTATGGAAGCTTAATTAATTTATAATGACAACGGTTTTGGATACTGTCTAGTGGGGAAGTCTGTGACTCTGTATGTGTCTCCTTAATTGGATCCATTCCGTCTAAGCGGTGCATAGGCTGCCCACAAATTTAAAACACATTGAATTGAATTGAAGGGAATTTGAATGCATCGCCTATAATTCACGTGTAATTACTATTACTATATTTTGATATTATGGATCTTATTATTCTAATGATCATTACACTGACTAACTAATACATTTAAATAATAAAATTTATTTATTTTATATAATAATAATAATATATTATTATTATTATTATTAATTAGTGATATGCCCGGATGATGTGATGCGGGAACAAATATTTACTCCATTCTCTCTCTCTCTCCTAACCAAACCCTAAATAAACCCCACCACAACCATACCACCCCTATTGCATGCTTTTCTACCTTTCTCCACCTCCCTCTCATCTCTTCTCTTGTCCATCTCTCTCTCTTTCTCTCTACACAGGACACAAGCAATACGCAGGGAAAAAAGACATAAGTTGAACCGGAAACTTACGTAGTTGTCAATGGCCGTTGAAGCTCAGCATCTCAGTCTCTTCTCTCCTCAACTTCTCAGCAACAGGTTCGTCATTAACGTCCCCTCTTCTTCTTCTATCTCGCCCTTCTTTCTCTTTCAAAATCACTGATATATAAGATGTACAGAGAAATGATGAATGGATTTGGAGCCAACGAAAATACATATGGCAGCCCAATAGGATTCGGAGTTCCTCCGTTATCAGGAACGACGATGGAGACTTTGCAACCGATGTACCCAACCATAATTGCTGATTTGGTTCCCGCAAAGACTGCAATGACGGCAGACAGTGGCCTAACCTACAACCTTCCCGTTCCAAGAAAGCGCCCTAGAGATTCAATCAATCCTTTGTTTTCCTTCGCGAACGTTCAGAATCAGAATCACGCCAACCGGTGCGGTTCTTTCACTTTTCTTGGGGATGATATTTCGTTGCAGATCCAACAGCAACAGTTAGACATCGATCGTTTTATCACTCAGCATGTATGAGACTGATCTCTCTGTGCGTGTGCTCATATATTTGGTTTAATTGTCGAAATTAACTGATTTTGAAGTGCATGTGTATTTATAATGTGCTTTTTTTTTTAATTTAATTTATGGGAGGGGTAATGGAATGGGTATCTATCTGTGCTTGCATGAACAGATGGAGAAGGTGAAGATGGATTATGGAGAGCGACGAAGGAGATATTCAAAAAGGGTTATAGCTGCGATGGAGGAAGGTATGATGAAGAAGTTGAGGACGAAGGAAGAGGAAATCGAGAAGATAGGGAAGTTAAATTGGGTGCTGGAAGAGAAAGTGAAGTCTCTGTTTATAGAGAATCAGATATGGAGAGAGTTGGCACAAGCCAACGAGGCTACGGCCAACGCTCTGAGAAACAATCTCGAGCAAGTCCTAGCCCATGCTCAGGACACGCAGCTCCTTCGAAACAGCGGTTTAGCCAAGGCACCGGCATTAGTTCATGACGATGCGCAGTCGTGTTGTGGCAGCAACTTCGGTGATGATGACGATGAATGGCGCACTTTAGCGGAGAGTAGAGGAGAGAGAGAGGTTGTGAGGGGTAATAACAGTCGCAATAATGGTGGTGATTCTACTGCTACTCGCAACAATTCCATGAATGGTAGCAACAGGTGGTGCAGAAAGTGTGGGAAACAGGAGTCGTGCGTGTTGATTTTGCCTTGCAGGCATCTCTGCCTTTGTACTGAATGCGGGTCGTCCCTTCACACTTGCCCCATTTGTAAATCCACCAAGACCGCTAGTCTTCACGTTATACTCTCCTCCTCTTGAGCAGTGAACTGTTTCTGTATATTTTTTATTTTCCAGTTTTTTATAAATTAAGAAACAAGTATATTGCCTTGCGTCCATCCATCTATTTTTTTTTTTGGTGGTTGTTACAATTGATAATTGAATCGACCTTTACCAGCTTGAATTGCGTTTTTCGAGTTTATTTTTCTGAAATAATTTAAAAAATTATTTAGAAAATATGCCGAATTTGGATAATTTAATTATTTTATATATAAATAAGTTGAGTTTTATGAAATTAAGTTAAACATTTTAAACTTGTTTTTTATTGTTAAAATTTTATCTGAATCAAATTAGAGTAATTTGACTTAATTATCAGTTTTAACTGTTATTTGGCTTTTATAAATGTGATTTTGTTGTTAGAATTAATAACAATCTAAAATAATTTTGAAATTAAATTATTAAATTACAACATTTTGTAAACTTAATGGAGTTGTTAATTCTACTTTTGTAGAGTAACTTCATTGTACCTTTGACACTTTTTTTCATCTATTGAAATATGTAGAATTTTTTTTGCAGTAATTTATATTGACTAAAATTAGAGACTAAATAAAGAACTTAAATGACATGACCGTTGCTGCTGATATGACAAGATTAAATGTTATGTCATTTATTTTCTCTATTTTTTTGTTTGTTTGTGCATGTTAAAAAGTGGAAAAGACGAAAAATTTTTATCAATTTGTTCTTGATTTGGAAAAGACAAAAAGCTTTTGTTGATATGACAATTAATTTTATCATATCAGTAATTGTCATGTCATTTGAACTATTTATTTAGTCTCTAATTTTGAAGGGTCCAATATTAATGTTTTTTACGACCAAAGATTAATATTTAATTCTTTATTACTGAGTAGGAGGCGTGGTGGTAACTGATAAACAGGGGTGGTGTCAAAGGTGATCCTGGAAGTGACACGTGGAGTGTAAAAGGCTGACACGTAGGACTCGTGAGTAAAAGAGTAAGAGTAATGTTACACTGATTAAATTTTGGGATCAAATTTGAAGCACAAATGACATGGTAACTTATTATTTAGAGTCTTCATTGGGGCCCAAATGACATGACACAAAAAAAAAAAAAATTTAAATCAATTGACATATCATTTAAACTCTAAATTTAATCTCAAAATTTAATCAACATAACATTATTGAAAGAGTAAATACCCACTACGTAGACAGCAGCTTGGTGTGTGCATTGCATCGTACTATGCCCCTTGGCGCACGGCTTTAGGAGTCCCGCCAAAACTGCGAAAGTGAAGAGGGAAGAAGGAGAGGGAGGGGCCAGGCTGAATTGTATTATGCGCATTAGGGTGTTCACTCAATCTTATAGGTAGAAAATATGTTCTTTTGTATTGTTATTCAATATTTTACGAAAGAATTTTTTCTTAGTCTATTCTACTCGATAATTTTAGTATTCCTACTTGCCTTCCTACCCAATTCAGGTAGGAAGTCAAGTAAGAAGTTGGATAAATACTTTTGTAATTATTAATTTTTGGATCATTTTAATAATTTAATTAAATAACATCCACAAATTTAACAACACAATAAATCAATAACATTAAAATAAAAAAACAACTATAACAACAATTATAATAAAACATAAGAAAGTATGAACATCAATTCACCATAATTGTTTCACAAATATAATAACAATTAATTTAAGTTTAAACAATATGCAATACAAAATTAATGCGGGTAGAGTAGGGTAGGAATGCTGAAATAGATAGCTATTCCGCATTCATACCTGATTTTTGTGGCTAGCCAATTTTTAGGATAGGATAGGGTCGAATAGGATAGGAACTTGCGGACAGTCGAAAATTTGAACACCCCTAATGCGCATCATTGTTTACAAGGTAATAATTTGCATCTCAAATTTAAAATTTCAAATTGTATCCCAAATAAATAAGAACCGAATGGCTTTTATTGAAAATGTCAACGAAACTTATAGATTTAATAATTTATATTGATTTAATCCCAAATTTAGGATTACTAGAATTGCAACTACAATATATAAAATTTATAATTTTTTAAATTATAAATTATAATTGTAAAAATTCTGATCAATTTTAAAATATTATGGTCTATCATAAAAATTAAAAAATTTAAAGGTCAAATTTACAACTTACAAAAGAAAAGTTATAACTCATTTAGATAATTTATGATAAATTAAAAATTTTCTTTTAAAAATAATAACCTCGGTATGATAATAAAAAAATTTCCCCATACTATAGAATTTTTTTTGGACTGCAATGGACGATGAAGGTTTTGTAAGTCATATGTTTTTAATGTACACCTTAAGTCCTAATCCCATCAACCGCCTCAGACTTTTGGGTCAGGTGCGCTTTGTTCGACCAAGTAGACACAGTCCATATCACTAACCATCAATATCAAGTATAAGAAGATATTTTCCTCCTAAAACAGTTTGAATTGAACCCACCTTGTGTCCATCGCCCGCCGGCTAATTTTCAAAACATTAGATTAATTGGAAAAGTGGTTGATTGCCCAAGCAAGACCGACCCACCGACCGACCTACCAGTTGAAATTGTTTTTTATTTAGCAGAAGGTAAAGAAAGAGAGTAATATTACACTGACCAAATTTTAGGACCAAATTTAGAGTCCAAATAACATGACAGCATATTATTTGGAGTCTTCATTGGGGCCCAAATGACATGGCACCAAAAAACGAAGCCCAAGTCAGCTGTCATGTCATTTGGACTCCAAATTTGATCCCAAAATTTGGTCATTATAATATTATTAAAAGAAAAATGTTGATGATTTGATTCCAGTTAAGTAAGTCATCAAGCACCATTAAGTGCGTGTTTAGTGATGGTGAGCCCCACATTAAACCGTCATCAGATTTATGATATTTGTAGCATTTGGTTATAGTATATTAAACTGGATTTTATTCCACTAGTAAGTTGGTCTGCTGAGTCGAGAA
>CM042197.1:511793-561497 GCA_023539305.1 Ilex asprella
TTATTGAAGATATGCTTATCTAGAGGGGGTCTCATTGAAGATATACATACTTAGAGGGGGTGTGGTTGAAGTTTATCCTCAAATATATCATGGGCAATTTAGTAAATTTGTATTCTAGTTAAAATTTTTAATTTCATAAGGGGTGTCATTGAAGATTCAGAAACTAGAGGGGGTGTCCTTGAAGATATGACAAACTACAGGGGGTGTGGTTGAAGTTTTCCCTTATTTGTAAAAAAATCTTTCTACTCTTTCTCTATTGCCCTCCTTTTACCATCATTTTACATCGGGAGACCCTGATCTCGCCTAAAGGGGTCATTGCCTGTTGGTCGTCTCTCTTCCCATTTCTTGGTTTAAAAAAAAACACTCTTTCTCTATCTTTTCTAACCAATTAGGGTGTGTTTGGTATGAGAGTTTGGAAATATGGGTTAGGGAGTAAACCCCCTTAAACCCATGTTTGGTATATCTCAAATAGGGATAGGATTCCAAACTGGCCTGGTCTTGGCCCGGTCATGAAACCCTTATTTATGAGTTTCATGAAATCCAAGGGGAGGTGAGTTTCATATGTGGGTTTGAGGGTTTAGTATACAAATGACATTTATACCCCTATATATCATATATACCTCATATATACAAATTGAGTAAAACCCAAAAATATTCGATTGAAGTTGAATAAATTTTATTTTTTTTAACTTATTAAAATTTGAACCTATTAAAATTTATTTTTTACATATTAAAATTTGAATCGATTTAAACTTTACCCGAGTTGTTAGCGCCAATTAAAATTTACTTTCGAGTCGATTAAAATTTATATTTTTTACTTATTAAAATTCGTGTCAATTAAAATTCGATTTATTAAAATTTGAGTCGATTAAAATTTATATTTTTATGTATTAAAATTTGGCTGATTAAAATTTAATACGAGTTGATTAAAATTTGACTTTAGTAAATTAAAAATAATTTTTAATTTGCTCAAATAAAATTTTAATTAGTCAAAATTTAATTCGTAAAAAAATATAATTTTTAATTGGTTCAAATTTTAATATATAAATAAATAAATTTTAATTAACTTGAATCGAATTTTAATTCACTCAAAATTTTAATGCTTTATTGCGTTTTATTATGGTTATGAATAATAGTTATATGTTATCAACATTCATTATTTTTTTTATAAGTTAGGAAAAAATATTTAATCATATATTTAACCCATAAAGACACATTTTTACTCATATATGTATCCAAACTCATGTTTAACGTAAACAAACATGAGTTTGGATTAAATTGATTTATGGGTAAAATAGTCATTTACATACAAATACATTATCATAATAGTCATATCTCTGCACATACCAAATATGGGTTTGGACAGCATTAATCCCCTCAAACTCATCTTTGAATCCCATCTTTGGGTCAAACCCAAATTTAAATAATTTAATCCAAACCTCTCCCAAAAAATATACCAAACAAGCCCTTAATGATTGTGTGCGTGGGTTTGAGAGTGTGTTGGGGGTTGAGGCGTTGGTGATAAAATAGTGTATTAATGATTATTTGTTTGGTTGTGATGAAAACTAAAAAAACTATTGGGTTTGATAGTTTTAGTATGATGATGGACAGTCAGGGGATTTTGAATGAAAAATATGTTGACTACCTTACACGCCTTTTCAAATGGGTTTATGTGTTATACACGCAAACCTCAAGCATAATCAATGCAAAATAATCGTACTTTAAAAGATTTAATTGGTTAGTCGCAAAAAAAAAGGGGGGGGGGGGGGAAGGGGGATTAAGTGGGATTTAAGCCTCTTTATACAAAGAGTAATATTATATAAACTTAAAATGTTGATTTAATTTGATGACTTGATCAATTATTCTTATTGTTTTAACTATAAATTCTAATATTTATTGGCACTTACTACTTTTAATTAATAGTGAATGTACTCTTTTCTGAATGTGAATGGAGTAAGGTTTACTTGAAAATATTAAGAGTGTTCGCGACAACAAACAAACGAGTTTTTGTCTGTACAGATCTCGACAAAGCTCTCATAGGAGTTGCATTCTATTTTTGTATAAGAAAAATGTTGCTTGAACTTAAAATAATGACTTAATTTGTTGACTTGATTAAATACAATCAAGTCAACAAATTAAGATGATATATAGTTGAATTTGAAGGCAGGTTTAAGAAGTCGGTGTTGACGTTGCATTTTTGGGTTTTATTCATACCAAAAAAAGGATGTATGGGACGCATTGATAGACATTGGGAATAATGCTAAAATAGAGCAAAAGCTGAAGACGAAGTTCAAGGGAAAGCATGACAAGCCCAAGCCATGGGACGATCCGAGCATGGACCACAGGAAGATCGACAAGTTCGATCCTTCTTGGAACGAAGGCAGCATGCTCGAAGTAAGCTCTTTCTCTACTCTTTTCCCTCAATACAGATGTCCAAATCTCACTCTCTCTTTCCTATAAAACCTAATCTAGTCGCCTTTTTCAATCATATACAAATTGCTTTGAGTTGGCTGCCATGGCCATGTCTTTGAATGTAATTGGGCTAATACGTTTTGAAATGACTTAAAATTTTGTTGCAAAATGTATTGACCTACTGAAATAGGGAAGACTTAAACTCATATGCATCGATGTGTTTCTAAATCTATGATTTATTCTCGTGTCGTGGTGTAGTAGTGTATTGGTTGTATTGCAGAATAAAGGTGTAGTAGTGTATTGGTTGTATTGCAGAATAAAGCAAAAGAATTCGGGAAACGAAAATCTGCTGAGAAGATCAATCCCGAGACCTATATACTACAGCTTTGGGGGAGTCTTATGCCAAAAGGAAGTCAAAGCACTGCCCTTAATAGATTTATATGAGTGGTTCTCAAGTCATATAGAAGAGAGGTAGGTTTGAGTTTAGTAAACTACCATCTTACTAAACTGAATTTTACAGTTCGCAAATCAGAGGGGCCTGTGCCCAAGTATAATACTCCCTCCCTGTTGTTTATCAAACGTGTATGTAGGGGAGTAGGTTCTTACTTTTGTTATGAAATCATTGGCCAATTAACTTTAGGGTTAATTTGTACTAGAAGTCCAAAAAATATAGGGTTAGTCTCATTTTGATCCCCAATATTTCAATTGTATTATTTTAGTCCCTGAAATATTGAATATGTTTCTATATGATCCTTCAAGTATACAACGTCCAGATTGCTAATAATTTTTTATCATAAACTTATCACATGATAACTAAATATAGACAAAAAATGATTTTGATAGTTCTTAAACAAAATTTGGGTAGTTTTTGAACAAAATTAAGATAGTTCATGATCAAAACAGTGTAATTTAGGTAAGTATTTAACTAAAAATTGAGTAAAAAATTTTGTTAAGAATTGTCCAAATTATTTTTTTATCCACATTTAAGTATCATGTGTTAAGTTTATGATAAAAAATCATTAACAATCTGGACATTATCTGCTTGAGGGATCATACAGAAACATTTTCAATACTTTATGGACTAAAATGATGAAACATTGAAGACTAAAATGAGATAAACTTCATACTTTGAGAACCTCTAGTACAATTAACCCTTAACTTTAATATCTGAAACTTGAGAAGAAATTAGACAAAGAACCAACCTTTTATTTTTCATTTGGTTTTCCCCCAACTTCTTTTCATCATCTAAATATACCCACTCCATACCACATCTGGTAGAAGCCTAGGCATTTTAAATATAATTGCTTGCTTGCTACTTACTCCTATACCGGCCTGTACTCCTTGTCATCGTGTCTAAACAAGAAAACAAATGCTATAGGGCCAAGGGAGAAATATTGCGAAAATAGAAACAGAAAGATACTACCACTATATATCTCCGTCACCGAGGGAAGGTCTTGTGGCAAGAACATAGGAGTACAACTACATAAAGAATAGCAGATAATTTCTCTGGAGTTAGATTTATTCAGAAGAAACATTTGAATCTCGATGAAAGAAAACAAGTGGGACAACTCATTGACCAGTTGCCGACAACACCCAAAACATAAGAATACAGTTAAAGTGTAGAAACAACATATACGACTGAAAGAAACAAGAGGAAAAACTCACGCTTAACTAATCAACGAAAAACTATAATGTAACTAAAAATGACACCCATCACTACTCAATCTTCAAAGCCACGGAAGCAAATGTATGTATGTATGCATCTACAAGCCATCATAGCATCAGAAACACATCTATCTGTCTATCTTGGACAGGAAGCATTAATGTTTGAAATAGTAGTTCATGAAACAACCATGTAAAACAAACAGAACATTATTGTCCTTG
Organism: Ilex asprella; assembly: GCA_023539305.1. Lineage (NCBI taxonomy): Eukaryota > Viridiplantae > Streptophyta > Magnoliopsida > Aquifoliales > Aquifoliaceae > Ilex > Ilex asprella. The sequence continues at coordinate 516,090 of CM042197.1, forward strand.
TAAACATCTGAAAATTGGAACACGACACAACACAAGATCTGGGCAACTCGCACAAAACAAGTACCAACACGGAAAAATGGAAAATTGAAACAAATTAAAAGACAAAAATTATACTGCCCGGCTTCAACATATTAATAAGCTGTCTCTCTCGATGTTGAACCCCTGCAGAAGACTTACAGCTTGTCCTCAAACTCGGAAAGTGGTGTCATCTGCTCCTTCAAACCCTTCCTCTTGCGGATCTCAGTGACAAGCTGTGCCGCCTGTGATCCCTGCTCCAGTGGATCCGATGACATCATGTCCCAATGATCAAACACACACTGGGGGAAAGCCTGCCCTGAAGTAGCAGCTCTCAAAGTGCCTGAAAAACCAAATGACTCAACAACAGGAAGGTATGCCTTTATGTTGTATAGTGGGGTGCCTGGCCTCTGCATCTCCTCAAACACATGCCCACGTTTCTGGTTCAGGACACTGTAGATTCCACCAAGAGCTTGCTCTGGAGCTTGGATCTCCACCAGATACACAGGCTCCAGAAGTCGGGGCTTGGCAGTTATTTGGGAAGCATAAATAACCCTCCTAGCTGTTGGAATGACCTGGCCACCACCTCTGTGAATGGCATCAGCATGAAGAACAACATCACAAACTTCAAAACAAATACCCCTCATGTTTTCCTCAGCCAATGCACCTTCCTTTGAAGCCCACTGGAAACCTGCAACAACAGAATCCTTGATTTCATTCAGATACTGAACTCCCTTACACATGTCAACCACCATATTAGGACCAGTGGTTTCTGGGCCAAAGCACCAAATCTTCTTTGCAAGATCTTTGTCCCAACCAAACTCCTCAGCCAAGATTTTAGACCGAACCTTGGGATCATCTCTTGGACCAATACGCCCATCATCAATGGCCTCAGCAAGCCCATCCTCCAGAGGTCTAGCTTCCATGTAAAGACGGTTGTGTTTGTTTGGAGATTTGCTCATCACAGTACGACATGACTTCTCAAGAACTGTCTCACGGAAGGACACAACTGGATCAGATTTTATGATTTCCGCTCCACCCATGAAATCATCCTGCAAGTCTTTCAAACAGATCTCAAGGTGCAGTTCTCCAGCACCAGCAATGATATGCTCTCCAGACTCCTCAATGGTACAAACAACCATAGGATCAGACTTGGCCAACCGTTTCAGACCTTCAACAAGCTTGGGAAGGTCAGACGCCACCTTACACTGAACAGCAACACGCACGACTGGTGAGACAGAGAACTTCATTGCTCGGATTGGATGAGCATCCACTTCCTTTTCATTTGTCAGGGTCGCGTTTTTGGTAATGTATTGATCTAAACCAACCAGGGCAACCGTGTTCCCGCATGGTACATCCTCAACGGTTTCCTGCTTCTTTCCCATCCAAATAACAGTTCTCTGGACACTCTTAAGATACAAATCCTTTTTCTCACCAGGGACATAATTGGGACCCATTATTCTGACCTTCAAACCGGTTGATACCTTCCCAGCAAACACACGACCAAAGGCAAAAAACCTACCCTTATCAGATGCAGGAATCATCTTTGAAACATAGAGCATAAGAGGTCCCTCAGGATCACAGTTTCTGATAGCATTAGCATAAAGATCATCAAGTGGTCCCTCATACAAGTTCTCAACACGGTATTTTTGAGCCGTGGCCGGTGATGGAAGATGGAAGATCATCATTTCCAAGAGGGCAGTACTAGCAGGAAGCCAGGTCTGCATAACACGCTTCATCAATGCCTTCCCCATCAAATCCTTCTCATCAGACTTCATGCTGACACCAAGCTTTTTCAACATGGGCCACAGTTTATCTTTCTGATCGTTCATGCAAGTATTGATGATCTGTTTAATGGGTTCATAGCAGAACTGGACAAATCCACGCTTGCATGTAGGAGAGCCAGTGTTCTTGGTGGTCCACTTCTTTGTAGCAGGATCAAAGAAATTCTCACCCCAAAGCCTTTCCATCATCTTAGCCTCATCAACTCCAAACTTAGAGGCATACATCTTTGCAAAATTAGTTAGAGTAAAGGCCCAACCATGGAGCCCAGCAGAGAAAGCAACTGTCCCTTTCTCAGGGTACACCTGAACATCACCAAGAAGTGGATCCTCATATGTAGCCATAATGACATTTGCATTCTCAATAACTCTGGAGAATGTCTGGTATGCCTCCTCTCCCTCAACCTGGAGTTCAAGGAAGCACCTGTCCATCTTGTTGACAGTTAGGACAGGTCGGATCCTTTCTCCAAGGGCTTGTCGGAGGACAGTTTCTGTTTGAACACAGACCCCTTCAACGCAGTCAACAACAACAAGGGCCCCATCGGTGATACGAAGAGCAGCTGTCACCTCGGATGAGAAGTCAACATGTCCCGGTGAATCAATGAGATTGATAAGATACTCATTCCCTTGTCGCTCTCCCTTATAGCTCTTTAGAGATTCATCAGTCATCTCATAGTAAAGTGAGATACCAGTGGACTTAATGGTGATACCGCGTTCAGCTTCATCTGCACGGGTATCTGTCATACGTACATCACCAGCAACTTCTTGTGCAATGATACCAGCAGCAGCCACAAGAGAATCAGTAAGAGTGGACTTCCCTGTTAGGGAGTAAACAGAAGTCAGCAAAAACACAAAGAGAAATAGCTCTCAAGTATAATCCCTTGAGGAAAAAAGAACAAGCAATATTAATTTGAGAAAAGGAACAGGAGTGTCAAAATTTGGAGGTGAAGACAGAATTAACTAAAAAATCAACACCGAGGAAGGTGATGGATCCAACCCATGATTCTGTGATTTGTAGATGTAAAAACAACAAAAACATTCAGACCACCGTTTCACCCATTCGAGGGTGGGTCAAAAACAAACACAAAATATGTAGAACTGTTTAAAACTGCTCAACATAGTATATCAATGTGGTACTGGGACCATGAAATGAGGGAATCATCTGACAGTAATTGCCTGCTGGATAAAGAAACACTATTTATATACAAAAAGTAAACAGATAGCTACTGTACCATGATCGACGTGAGCAATAACAGACATATTACGAATATTATGCTTATAGTCCATAATCCTGCGAAGTTCGTCAGCTGTGAACTTCACCTGCAGGCATCACATCAATTTCTCCATCAGAAAACTTCAAAATCTCCAGCAACATGTGGCAACTTGGAAAAAAGAAAAAAATTGGTCTACTTACCATTTTGACTAGTGTTAAATGTGACAAACAGAAGTATACAAATGGAAAATGATCTTCGAAAAAATGCCTGCCATTCAACATAACAAAACACAATCAGTAAATCAATAAGCTACACTTCAAAGTAAGGTAAAAAAAAGAAAAAAAATCATAAACTCAATATACAAACTGGCATCAACATGCGGCTCCTGAAGATTTGAGAAAAAGAAAACATGCGACTACAACACAAAAGGAAAAAGACCTACAGCCACAAAAGATATGAACAAAATCCCAAAAGTTGAAGCAATTTGTCCCTACTGCTCAGCTATGTTATTTGTGCATCAAGTAAACAGCTAGAAAGGGCATAGGCTATCACCACTTTTGGAAACAAAAAAATAAAAAGCTGGTAACACTTAACATTTTACCTTAGAAAAGGGCCACATAAATATATTGAAAAATAGCTTGCTCCTCTTTGGCTCAAAAACATGTTAGTACAAGTTGAAGAGGTAAAATACATCTAACAGATAAATTACTAAGTTCCCTTGGCTTGAAGATAACAGCAGTTGTGAGTCACAACATCCAAATATAATTAACATGGTCCCTTCCAGCCATTAATGAATTTTCTCACTCAAAATTCAAAATAATAAGACGGCTAAACCGACAGACAGACGAATCTGAAAATTAGCACACGTAGTGTTAAAAGAGAGACACAAAGAATATAGTTCCTCTTCAGCATCAACATAGTATGAGAAACTTTAGATTAAGTGCCGCACGATATTGAATTCATATTTAAACTCGAAACACTGAGAAGTTAGTTAAGCACGAAAACCATTGCAGATCACCGGAAGTAGATATATCAGCTGAAGACAATGAAATTAAAATCTATGGCTACCGGTTGAAATTCATAGAAGTTCTATTAGACCGATAACATTAAGGAGATAGAAAATCAAATCATAAGATATATCTAATTCACTTGATATTGAAATTCAACAAGCACGATGATTTTAATGCCAAAAAGAGCACAAAATCCCAAAATCCCCCATAGGCTTTTATAACCTGGGGGAAAAAATACATACTCCACCCGTCAAACATAAAGTAATACAGAGAACAAACGTAGCCATAGCGATAGTCGAATACAACCAGTTACAAGAAGCAAAGAGCTTAACACGGCAAATAGATCTAGTACACAGATGACAAGAAGAATACAGACACAAAAAATGGATATATGCTTACGTATTTATACACAAACACACGGAGAGAGAGAGAGAGAGAGATCTCACCGAAGAGAGACAGAAGGAGGCGGCGAGGTGACTGGAGGCTCTCAGTGACCTTACGCTAATCGGCGGGCAGCGCACTGAGAGAAAAGTGTTGATTTAAAGTGGGAGGCGTACACCTCTAACCCTAATAGGGTACGCTGCTTCTCTCCGGTTGCCTTCCCTGAAATTTGGTCAAGTAGTAGACTTTATCTCGCCACGTGCTGACTTTACCAGGACAAATCGGACTTTTTGTCGCGCAGCAGGGGGGTATATTCGGTGGAATATGTGACGGGCCTCTGGGGTTTGGGTTAATAAATTGGATAAGAGCCCAACAAATGGTGGGCCCCGAGCATTTCATTTACATCTCCGTCACGCTTCGTGGTAAGTGATCACCTGCAACTCCGGCAATTTGATTTGTAAATAATTTTTTTGACAATGAAACGTTATAGGAAAAAAGTTCCATAAACAGAAATTTTGACAAGAATTTCCATATGTAATGATGTGGAATTATGTTTTTTTTTTTTCACTATAAAAAGAATTTTAGTGGATACTCCATAATATTGAATTAAATAAAAAGAATACGAACGGCTGCCCGGACAAAATTTCACTCATGTTGCATTTATCGACTTCATCCATCTCTTCATTTAAGTATAAAAAATTATCCACATATATGTATGAGAAATTTCTCAGCATAACTAGATTTTAAGTGTAATTAATCCAGTTTGGTGGTTATCAAACAGTAAAAGAAGCAAAAGAAACCTAAATTGGTAGAAGTGCTGACTTTATCAGGACTTGTAGCAGTTTAGGCCTTACAAAAAATCACATCATAAGCTTAAAAACCAGCAACTGCATTAAAAGTAGAGGAACTCCACACGTGAAAGAAAGGCCACATTCATTGGAGTATGTCTGACAGTAACCAGCCTGCAGTTGATCGCCTGAATGTATAATGAACTTGAATATGATAGTTGAATTCTTATATTCATTCTTAAAGACCCTTTAACATTTTTTTCCCTCCAAAGGGAATAAATTGTGGCTGCCAGACACAATTTCAATGCTAGCTGGGTTGCGTTTGGCCGAGCAAGAGGATACTGAGAATGCCACACTACAGAGCTTATCCTGGGAATTTGTTGAGGAAACTATATGAGCTTAAGGAGACCTTTGGAGTAGATCTGTAGAAGTATCTCTGGTTGCCGAGGATTGGGGGAGATATGAAACAGCAACCCAAAGGCAAGAGACCACATTGCTCCAGAGAAATTCTGGATTTGCAGAATTTCATCTGCCTCAGAAGGCAGCCATACCCAAGAATTTCTACTAATAATAGTGTCAACTTGATCATGTGTAGGGGGGTGAGAGGAATCAATGATACTAGGAGACCATCTAGGCATGAAAAGACCATGAGAATGTCAAATGTCTTGTTACATATGAGTGTATTTTTCATCACCAATTATGTGAAGGAACATGGGTCTTGCCATATCTCTGATGAGCTTTAAAAATTTCCTCCAATTCCAAGAGCATGTTTGTAGGGCCCTTACTTCCCCAAAACTTTTCAAGTAATTAATTTTGATCCAGGTAGCCCAGAGATTCTCTTTATCAGAAAGAACATTCCAAAGATATCTTAGCATAAGGTTTTTGTTTCAGCCAGGAAGATCTTTAAGACCAAAGCCCCTCTTTCTATTTTACTTTTAGAACAGTTTCCAAGCAACTTTAGGAACCCCTTCATACACTCATTGTCAAACCATAAAAAGGATCTCAGTAACACTCTTATGTAGGATGATATGACTCAGCTAATAGTTTTGCTTGTTATATAAGACAGATTTCACCAATTGGAGTCTACCTACATAGGACAGGGATTTATTGATCTAACTTTCAATTTTAGTCGCAGTTTTTTTTTAATTAATGGTGCACAGTCCATTGGCTTGAGAAGTTTTGGAACATGTCAAAATAGTAACTGAATATAGGTCCCCATGATTGACAAGTATTAAGTTATCAGCAAGCACATATGAAATAATTTTTACTTCTTACATCTGCAATGATATATGAAGGAATTGGAAACTGAGATTTCATCTTGATTAAGGCCTTCCATTCCATAGCTAGGACACACAAGTAAGAGGACGTTGGGACGTCACCCTGCCTTATACCTTTTTTGCTTGGGAAAAAACCAATCAACTCACCATTTAGGCCAATGTTGAAACTTGTTGCGGAATGGGGACATAATTTTGGATCCAAGTAATCATGCTTGCTGGAAAGTTGGATCTCCTTAAGACTGATATGATAAAATTCCAATCAGCCATGTCAAAGGCCTTCATAAGGTCAACCTTAATAGCACATCTTGAAGAATCTCTATCTTTGTGGTAATCCCTCATGAATTCTTGGACTAAGAGAACATTATCACCAATCCTCCTTCATGGAACAACAGCAATCTAATCTGGTTATGATTCGCTAGTTCTCCATGAACTTTCTTGATTCTATTAGCAATGATCTTAGATTCTGTTAGCAATGAACTTTCTTGATTCTATCATTACTCCTTTACAATGTATGAACTAGACATGAACAACTATATGGTAAACGAACGGAAAGGAAGAAGGTCACAATAGTGGAAAACAACATTCCAGAACCAGGCATTCATTGATAAGAGGCCATAGATATGCCACAGCCCAACTGAAACTGTGGTACGACTTCCAATTTGGTCCCATAGGCAGCTTGTAGTATAGAAAGATAAAAAATGACAGCCACCTATGGAAATGCTTTGCGAGGTTGAGTGCAGACAAAGCAACAGAAGCAGGCTTCTGAGGTAAAACCAAAATACTCTGAACAAAATCTATTGTCTGCCCTAGAGGGTGGTACTCGGGTATAAAACTTGTAAAATGACAAACCTGAAACCCATAAAGCCGCTTGAAGGACCATTTACCAAGATATTTCACAGGTCCTTTACCACATAATTTTGATTGGAAGAAAATTCGATAAAAATTCAAAAATAGAACAATCAAACGTTTGCAAATAAGGTCTCCCACACAATTTGGTTTCTAGATCCGTCCCTAATAAGAGGTACTTGGACCGATTAGAGATATCTGGATATTCACTAAGACCATGAGGAGTATAGCATATGATCTTCTCCGAAAGTTCATGATAACGAATGACAATTTCCCGTTTCTGTATACCGAATGGGTAAACTGTGTTAATGGCTTAATGCTATTATCAGTCCTTTGGTTTACAGACGCTCACACACACACACAGTATTACAATCAGTCTCTATTATTTTAATTTATACAATCACTAATAATACTACACAAGGTTTTTTTTTACATAAAATATGGATCAGCGGTGAACTCCACAATCGATCTGAGGTCATCCCAGTCTCCATGCTTCAACAATTCTTCCATGTTTGGACTAAAAAAGCTTGAATATGGTGCAGTGCTTGATGGAACTTGAGACATAGAGCTCATTTGGCCTACAAGGAGCTGGTTCGTAACATCAACATGATTAACAAATGGTTTCTTCTCAATCTGTTGAACTACAGGAGCACTGAAACTAATGTAACCTTGTCGATTGTCAAATTCAATACTACTGTTGGTTTTGAAGCTTGCATCAGCTGAATTTCGTTTAGCGGGTAATTCCCTCCAATCCGGTATGCACTTTCTATACGGCAGATTTCTCTTGAGAATTCGACATAGTGTCCAGACTTCCTGCAAAACCAAAGAGGAAATCATATGTCATGATTGATAATCTCACCCCAATAACCTTTCATGATAAAGATGCATATAAGTTGTACATGCAAGTACTTCCAAGTTCCAAGAGATCTAGACAAAAAGGAGAGTTAGACTCGAATGCAAGAATGAATCTCAAAAATGTTTGCTCCTTTATAGGTTAGAGTATCATTTTCTAGACTAGCTAATTCGATCACTTGGGTATCTATTTTGTGAGTATGTATGGATCTCTTGAAGCCATCACTCAATGCCTTAAACTATATTGTAAATCCACTATTTTCGATCAATGGGAATCATTTGTACCGATTGAAAAACTATTCAGATGAAACAGTTTCTTACAGCTTCTTGTGGAATGCTTTTGGTATCAACGTGTTTGGTGCTTTTTTCATGATCATGATCAGCTGGAAGGCGAAACTCATGCATCATCCAATCAGTTTTAGTGCCTTTTCCAGCACTTCCACGGTAGTACACCAATGATTTCTTGAGTCCAATGCATTCCCGTCCTTCTCCGCCGGAATATATCGGCCGATCAATACCAGTTGCTTTCCAAAATCCAGAACCTGTGACTCTATTCGGTCTTATGCTATTCCTATATTTTCTCCCTCTTTTGCAAAAGAAGTACCACTCTTTGTCTCCCACGTTACTAGCTTCTGCATATATATCAAGCAAAAGAGAAACACCATGAGAGAGAGAACATAGAAAAAAAATGAGAGCCTTTCGATGCTGGTTATTTTTTCTTTTTCTTTTTTCCTTTCCCGTTTCCCCTCTTTTTGAAACTAGAAAACATATATATACTTAGGGCTTTGGGTTAACTTCAGCCAGTCATGATAACAACTCTATTCTTGTGCTAGATAATTTGATCATTCCTTTACTCTGTAAGCGATACCTTCAATTCTGTAGGAAGATTTGATCATACTCTTTCTGTAAGCGCCAGTGATGTGGCAAAAAAAAAATTCATCTAAGGTTTTCATAAAATAGCTGCGTATAAGGTTTTCATAAAATAGAAACTTTTCTGTAGTTACCTTCATATCATTTAACCCTTTTTTGCCATTTCATGTTACTGTAACCTTCAAGGTAGAAACAGAGAAGTTTTTTTATTTTATGAAAACCTTATACGCATCTACGACTATAAAATAATACAATTTGCATCATTTCATGATAAAAGGTGACCGTGAAATTATTACCAGTTTTGATCTCCAAAGGGTTATGAGAGTTCTAGGTGAGTATATATATATATAATATTTCAATCTCATGAACATCTACGAGACTCTAAGAGGTGGATAGTTTGGTACTCATATTTGTGCTTAAAAATTATTATTCTTAACATCGATCTTTTGAACCAAAACCTAAAATTTCATTCAAAGAGAAATGGAAGATAACAAAAGATAACTCAAGAATAAAACACTAAAATCATCACATACTTGGAAGATCCCATGGGTCGTATTTGTAGATATCAATCTGTTTGATAAGTTCAATACTGAGGGGTCTCCGCTCAACTTTCCGGCGAAGATAAAACCCTACAAGCTCTTCATCTGTCGGATGAAACCGAAACCCTGGAAGTGGAACGTCATCCTCATCATCATCTTTATTATCAACTATTTTGCTCAAGCACTTATCCACTTCCATGCTTCTGAATCTTTTGAACTCTTCTCTCTCTTTCTCTCTTTCTCTCTTTCTCTTTGTGTGTGCAGTGAAGGAAATGCTTTGGATACTTTGAACTTAGAAGAACATTCTTGATATATACCTCATGTTATGTGAAGAGGGTTTGAGAGAGAGACTATTTTTGGTCAAGTCCTAAGTTTGACTCCGGGATAATTCAGGGCCCACGGATTTAATAAATTGAAGGAGTCTTCCGTTCCGTCGTCATTTGCTCATCACAAGTTAACATTGAAGACTTTTTTGAAAAAAAAAAAATTCATCTTATTCCGTATGGGAGTTATCATTAAAGACTAGAAAACAGAAAAAGACGAACAAAAACAAAGGAAATTCAATGAGGGAAATGAGTGTGTGTGTAAGAGAGAGAGAGAGAGAGAGAGAGAGAGAGAGAGAGAGGCAGAGATATGCAGATTACCTGCAATATAAACTTCTCTTCTGTTCACCCGTAGATTGAACGTAGCAGTACGTCACATCGCGGTCAAGAGAGCAAAAAATTGCTTGACCAACATGCCCCTTCCTTCCTCTCCTAGCTATAACTTTCTTAGCTTAATTTGGAGATTATTTTTTATAGCAAAAATTGCACTGCTTGGTGAAATGATTTTGGACAAATGGATACCCTCGTAGTTTCTAAAATTATATTGCTGTCCCGTTTACTTTGTGCTTATATTTTACGAGCTACCTGTGAAAATTGACAAATGAAATCCATGAATATTATTGTATTTTTCTCTGTAATATGAGTGGGTGATCGAATTTTGGTGTGCCTCACGCTTAGTCAGATTTGATCACAATAATTTGGAAAGGAAGTTGAAAACCAAAGGTTGATGAGTTTGAGTCCTGGCGGAGGGGAGGGGCTGGCAGAAGGGTGGTGATGAAGGTAAAGATAAAAGGAAGATGTCTATTTGGTTGTATGACTAAGTTACTCTAATGAGGCATAAGCAACATTTGGGTGCTGGTGTGTAAGATGTATAACTAAGTTATATTGACAAAACACACGTACGTTGTGTTACCTCCGTCTGGGTATAAAATTTGATAGGACACTAGCATAATTTAAAAAACTGCAAGGGTATTTCTTAAAATTATCAGAAACCATTGTAGGGTGCAGTCTAATTTAATTTGGTTTTGAGATGTATATAAAATAATGTACTGTGGTACCATTTGGGGACCAAGTCCAGTCCAAGTAGAATTGAATTTGGTCATGATTGGTGATGTCCAGGCAGTTGTTTTCAAGTGGGTCTGGAGAGACACCAGCTAGCTAAAGTTACATGTTTATAAGTGTATTAGGGACACGTTAGGATGTTTATGACTTGAGGAATAGTAATGGTTTTAGTTGTCAACTATTGCCAAATTTGACTGCACAAATTTGCCCTTATTCATGTTGTTCATGGCTTTATGCTCTATATATCTTCTTGCTATTGCAATAGTCTTGGTAGTTTTTTTTTTCTTGAGATGAAAAATGTCAATTTCTCAATTCTACCAAATCATGGTTTAGTAGCATCTTTTTGATGAATCTCCACTACAAAATATAATTTAGTTGCATCTTTTTTTAAAGTGTGTCAGGGGGAGAGAGAGAGAGTTGTTTGTGATGATTTTTGGCTGAAGAAGCTGCACAACATATTTTTTAGTAATCGAGTATCATTCCAACCACGTATTTTTTAGAAAAAAAAATATTGACCCTGATGAATTAAGTTGAATAAATATAATTTCAGAATCTCCCTGTTCTCTCTAGTTGGAATAAGAGAAAACATGTCAATTCCTTCCCTTAAAATTGTACTTGAGTTTTCTACCTCATACGGTTCAAAAGTCAATTTTTTTTATTGTCCATTTTAATCAATTATATCTAACTTAATTGAAGGAGATTTCTTAGTTGTTTGTTTCTTGCATGCATGGCTGTATGTGGTCCTCCTTTGCCTTTTACTATTCTTCTTTGTTGAACTTGTGGTGGTTATTGTTGCCCAAGAAAGGTTCAAAAGATAGTGAGAAGTAGACAGACAATTAGAAAAAGTCAAAAGCATTTTTGTTGAGGTGATGTTGCCTTTGTAAAACTTGGTGGGTGGAACTCCAAAATTATAGGTCTTTCACCTTGAATAAATGGGGCTTAATGTGTAGGATTGTCAAAGTCGCAGAAGTCAAGGGAGTTTGTCCTACACCCAACACAGACCTACAGACTATTTTCATGGTCCTTTGAATAAAGTATCCTCTTGAATTTGTACCTATCAATACTAATAACATACAATTCATTTTTATTTTTTCATGCTAATCAAGGTCGGACTAAACATTCTCTCTCCAATAAAAATGCTGAATAATTTATTTTTTTATTGTAAAATTTTAAGGAATACTTAATTTTTGATCGATAGTATTTTTTTTATATTAAAACGTAGTTTTAAACACGAATAATTTTTAGTACTCATATATGCAACAAGTGTTTTGTCGAATATGTATGACCATATCAAAACAAGCCCTTCCAGAAGGCGCTGCATGTTCTGACCAAATCCTGCTGGTATACTATCTCACTAACAGGGATAGCACAATGACAACCAAAAAGAAAAAATAAAAATAAAAAATACCATGTCTAAAAATTCTAGTCATTGGTTTTAAAAATAATACAAATATAAAAAAAAGTTCAATTTTTTTTTTGAATGTGCCATTTTTCATTGATTTTCAATAGTATTGTTACATCTTACTAACAATACTACATTCATTAATTTTGTTTATATTAAATCAGTGAAAGTTATTGAATCGGTAAGTACAACAAATTTTTGGTAACCTCGTATAGTTCAAAATCTGATAAAAAAAATTTAATGATCACAAGACATTTGTCACCTCTAGTTAGAATGAAAGGAATATGTCAACAACAATCTGACCATGTCTTCCTTCCAGAGCGTAATGTTTGACTCTCTCAGCTTTGAAAGTTTGGTCACTTCTAGACCTTTGTAGCCGGTGATTGATTGGCTACAACCAGTATCTTGCCACAAGTACCCAACGCGAGGACCCACTTTGGGTCCCTAAGGAGGATTTTAGAATCCATTGGATCCATTGCTTTGGCAATTTGCACAAGGTGGCCCTGCTGTGTTTTTTTTTCCTTCTTGGGATCGAGGTCCAATCAAGTGTTTTTAGACTTTAAATACTAGGTAAATTTTGTATGTATAGAATTACTTATTAATTAAGAGTTATGATTGAATTCTAATTCCATGCAATTAAGATATAAGAACTCAACTTATACGTGTTTATATCTCGTCTTTTGTCGTACCGTTAAACCGAACTATGGATGTTCGATCAGTGTGTATGCAAGAAGTATGATTTTTTTTTGTTCAATAGTTAGAGGTGTTTGAGTTAACTTATGCGCACCTCAACTAATTCTTTTTTTGACTTTATCAAAAATAAGTTATTTATGTTGTGACTAAGATATTCACGAGGAACAAATATAGTATAGTCTAACCTCAAAGAATTACCAATATTCGAATTTAAAACGTCTGCGTTTACACCGAAAGTATGATTTGTAAGAGGCTATAAACAATCCTATATATTTGGAAGTTGTGGTGTTATGTATCCTCCTCCTTTTTTGGGTCTATTTGGAAATCTCATGACATTTCTAATAAACGATTTACTAATCTACATAAATACGGATTTTAATTTGGTTTGCTAGATATGCCGTTTTTCCTCTCTTTCCTTTTGTCTTCACAAACAGGGTAAGACAAAATTTGGAACAAATGAGTTCACAAAACAGGCTAATGTTCTAAACTTGGTCCTCGGTGACTTTTTTTCTTAGATTTTTTTTTTATCAATTTTTTTTTCTTAGAGTCACGGGAAGTTTGAACCCGTGACTCTTTAGGCCACACGGTGGGGTGATTGGACATTATGTCACCCGTAAATTCACCTAAGAGTGGCGTTTAAAATGACTTAAAAATAAACAACTTTAAAACTTACGATTTCATAGGCGGTTCAAATAAGAAAAGTGATGTTTAGAACCGCCTATAAATAACTCTCAATTAACTTTTAGGGTGGTCCAATGATCAAGTTTATCTAGTCAAAAATTTTCAAGTTCAATATTTCTCACACCTAATAAAACTTAGTCACTTTTGTTCCTTAGGAGATATGCTCTAAAACTAACTTGAGTTATAGTAACTGGTTTAGTATTTAAAAGAATAGTCGGTACAAATCTAAACACACTACTAAAAAAAAATAGTTTAGCACTTAAATAAGGTCTATAAGACACCTATTATATGCAAATGGAGAGAGTCAAATCATCAGTTCAGCTTTGCATTTCCTTGTTTAGGTTTTGTATCCCTCTAAATTGTCTCATAATAAGTCAACATATGTCAAGTTGACGTTAAGCGAGAGACTATCTAGTTAGGCATTTTTAATGTTCAAGGACCAAGTTAGAAAGACCAAGTTAGAAGGACCAAGTTAGAGGCTGGTAATTTTAAACATGTTCAGAAAACACTAATAAATTGTAGCATGAGGGATTAGTCGAGCTACAAACTCAAATGTCTTGAGTTTAAATTTTGACAATGTTTTAGTATTAAGCCACGAGAAATTTATTTGTTATAAATATCTTAATTCCGACATAGATGACCTATCTTTAATCGGATTGAGAAAAAAATTAATCAAAATATACATAAAATAATCCAAACACTATTAACCATTGAAAAAAAAATCCAAAAATTACTGCATCATATATAAAGTGATATATTTCTAGAAAAGAAAAAAAGTCAAGACACTGGGTCCAAGTCTTTGACAATTAACTTTGTTGACCCGAAGACTGCGCATAGTGGGCACCCACAACCGATCTTGACAATCAATTTAACCCGAACTGCTTCTTTTTTATGCGCAACATAGGGATGAGTATACCAAATTTGATGGTTTGAAAACTTTGAAAACTTGTTTCTTAGGCTTCGTTGGTTGTGTGATAACAGGCTATTTTGAAGGTGTATGTAGTTAAGATTAACTGAACATTTCACATCCAGAAGAAACTCTCATGGTCACGCCTAGAGAGGTCAGTATCTATTGATCGCGCCCCTCCCCCTTTTTTCTAGACAAAAAAAAAAAACTTCGAAATCATACATCAAATAGTGCATTTATCAAAGTTACTTACCCCCCTAACTCGCAAAAAAAATTAAAAAAAAAATTGCAACCAATTAAAAATTGTTGCACAAGTCATCCTCGGAATTTACTCATCGAAAAAAAAAAGTTAATTGTACTATGTGGTTTAGAGGTGATTAAGTGTATATAACCTTAATATTCGTAAGAGTGTCAATTTTCTTTATTTAAAAATAATTATTATATTTGAAAATAGGGTTGATCAATGGACTTCTTCTATTTTTTTTTTGGTTTTTACTTTGATTTGGATGGTCAATATGACATAATCAATGTTTTTTTTTTTTTTTTAATTTTATGAATTTGTTTGTTCAATTTTGTGTTGTCATGTGAGACTTGGTTGCAAGTGAAATATATATATAAATATAATAAGGTGGATTACGATTGCTTCTAGAGCAAGAAGAAATTAGAAGCATAACTACACGACATGTTTTATAATTCTTACATTTCGTGTCAAACCCAGTAAAGTGGAGTAGTGATTGAAAAGATCAGACGAGGGAGCCATATATGACTATGATAAGAACAAGTATGAAGGCGCTCCCTCCGAAACCCGTATCACGTGTTTGGAGAAAAATTGTTAATCTTATCGTTTTTATTGTATTTGGGTATACGTTTAAGATCAAGTTAATTATGGTTATAAGACAAATAATCGAGCCAAATTTTGCGAACTCAAATTAAACTTATTGAGTTTGATTTTTTGAAACGAGCTTAAAAATTATTCACGTTCAACGAGCTGAGCCTGAATAATTCAACTATTTTACATATAAATGAGTTAAATTTGATAAGTTCAAGTTGAGTTATATACGAATCAAATCCAAACCCAAATAATTTGGCTCAATTGCTGGCTCTATATAATTAAATCAAACTCGAGTCAAGCTCATCTGTCAAATTTAATTTTTTGGTTAAACTTGACTCGGAAAAAGTATAAGAGCATTCAAATCAAACTTAATCCAAAAATAAATTTCATTTCTCAGAATAAAATTTCAAAAAAATAAAAATATATCAAAATTTTGTAATCAGCCTTAAAAGTTAAAATCATGCGTATGTACATGCGTAAGCAATTTAAAAAAAAATGCCAAATTCTCATAAGATCGACGGCGACAAGAGATTGATGGAGTCATTCAAATGACCCATGAACAGAAAAAGTCAAAGTCTTTGGTCAAGAGACAAGAAATTAAATGGTTATTATATGTAGGCTAATGTGTTTGCAACTTGGTTCTGAAGTTTTTGCATGTGAAAACTATGCAGCCCGCTTCTGTACCTGCTGCTTCGTTTGACAAACAAAACTACAAAACTCCCATGGCCATTTCCAAGCATTGCTTGTGAGCAAATGAAAATGTGAATCAAAACTTTTCTACAAAAGGTTTAGTAAGTCAAACTGTTCATACAAAAGGGAGATGACCAATCTATACACAGCCCTCAGTTCTTATTTTTAGAATCAGTAAGGTAAAAACACATTCTGGTGACCTAAGGTAGTGTTTAGTAATATTTATTTTTATTTTTGTTTTAAATTTTTGTTAAAATTAAAAACAATAATACGTTTGGTTTATATTTGTTTTTTGTTTTTTTTAGTCAAGTTGTTTTGAAAAAAAAAGGATAAATATTGAAAACAAGAAAAATGATGTTTTTAAAAACATAAAAAAAACACGCGGGGCTGAGGGGCCTTTAATGAGGTCTAGCCTTCGACTTTCATTAGAAACAAAAAATAAGATATTTTTGTGGCACCTGTATAAAGCAAAAATGAAGCTCTTTCTCTATCGTCTGTGGATCTGCAACTGTGGCGAAACTAGGATCCCAATTAACGAAGTTTCAACTACACTTCTCTATGGCGAAGCTCTCTCTGATGAAGCTCTTCACTTTCACTGACGCTTGCCCTACCATCCTCTCAATTGGCAATACTCACTCTTCCATTTTTTTTTTTCAGATCTAGGTTTTATTTTTGATCTAAGAATGTTTTTTCATCTCCATCGAAAAATGATGGTAGTGGACTAGTATTGATCGTGGTGTATCAATGGTGTAAGAGTTGGTGTATCGGTGGTTTTTCTTCATCTTCATCTTTAGCTCTTATGGGTTGGTATATCAGTGGAGGTGGACTAGTATTGGTGGTGTTTTTTGGTGAGTTAGGTGGTGATTTTGGGACTGCAGCAGCTGAGTTCTCTCTGTGTGTGCATCGATGGTGGTGGACTGTTATTGGTGGTGATTTTGGGTGGTGGGTTTTGGGGTTGTAGCAATTGGGTTTTCTCTGTGTACATCGGTGGTGATAGACTGTTATTGGTGATGATTTTGGGTGGGTTAAGTAGAGGATTTTGGGGTTACATCAGCTAGGTTTTCTCTGTGTGCATCGGTGGTGGTGGATTGTTATTAATGGTGGTTTTGGATGGGTTGGGTGGTGGGTTTTAGGGCTACAACAACTGGGTTTTCTCTTTGTGTGTGTGTATCGATGGTGGTGGACTGATATTGGTGGTGGCTTTGGATGGGTTGGGTGATGGATTTCAAGGCTACTACGGCTGAATTTTTGGATTGCTGCAACTAGGTTTTCGGGGCTAGTGATGGCGGATTTGGTGGTGGGTTGGGTGGTGGGCTTTCGGTGGTTGAGTGGTGACTAAACAGGGGTGATGGCGATAGATATTCGGTGGTATCGATGGTGACCAAATAGATGATTAGTAGTTGGTTTTAGAATGATGGAGAAGATGGTTGTTGGATGGATGGGTGGGTTTTCAGTAATTTGGGTGAGGATGTATTTTAAATTAAAAAATTAATTAAAATAATCACAATAAACTATGAAAACACTATTATTATACCAAACATATTTTTAATTTTGTTTTCATAATTTTTTAAATATAAATGATTACCAAACATTTTTATATTTTTAATTTTGATCATAAAAAAACAAAAAATTATTTTGTTTTTCTTTGAAAAAAAAAACATAAAAAAAACGTTACCAAATGCACCATAAACAAACCTAGAGAGGGAATGTTTCTTGCATCATGGTTCTCACTAACATAGCAATTAGGAAGAAACGTTGTACTTGGCCTAAATGGATGACATAAAGCACACACAAGGATTTTAATAAGAAGTTTACACAGTGAAACAGACACTAAAATGTGAACGTATCACTAGAGTGCGGACTGGAAGGCATGTATACAACTGCTATGTGAAGAATACAAACAAAATACCCTCTAAATGTCTCATACGAATTGTACAGGGACCGAGCATCCAAATTATCGCAAATTAGAATTTAAAGGCCACTTTGGAAAATCACTTTATACAGATCACAGAAGCTCATAGAAGCTAAGTTACATATTCAACTATGATTCATTCGTCTATTTCCCTGCTCCTAGCGCTCTTCTATGTCACCTTGCGGGCAGTGCATCCCATTCTCTAAGGAGGTTTCATTTCTAAGATGTGTGTATTCCACAGCAGTCGTGCTTTATTTCTCCATTCCTCTGCATGACTGTAAATATTGTCTATCCTTGTTTGGTTTCCTATCACTTTTCAAGAAGGCAATTATAAGAATATCCTCAAAACTAATCTGCATCTGGATATACTTCTTGTCCCACTCGAAGCCATGAATTTGTGTCCTGCCCAACTGAATTGCCATCCTCATATCTCAGAAGAATCCCAAAAAGTATTTTCCCCTGTTGCCATTGAAATTATATTTTGACTCTAAGAATCAAACAAGACAAACCAACAAAACATGAAAGGTTGTGTATGATTATTTTGGCTGACCTTAGTTCTCCTGTAAGCTGCTAAAGTAGCCAAAGGCTCGTTTGCTTTACGCACCTCTCCCCCTTGAGGATTCAAATTGATCATCTGGCAACGGTTGCAACCACCCAATGACTGCAAAGAACGAAGGCACAAATAGATCAGAGAGAGAGAGAGAGAGAGAGAGAGTCTTCATCATGCCTAAGGAAAAAATTTCACTAGGCATTTATCTGCTTCATGAAAATAACCATAATCTTGTATTATGCTTTTTGTTCGTGGGGTGGATAAACTCTCCTAGAAGAAGGTGGAAAAAAGTAAACTATTAGATTATCCCTATCCCAAACCTGATCTACTGTAAATTTCAGGAAAACCAACGGCAGTATCATGATACAACTATTAGTGCAGTATGATGGAAGATGTAATCTGTTAACTGTGACTTTGTACAATGCAGGGCTTCAGTATTTTCCAATTAACACTCCCTACTCCAAGGTCCTAGGAGGCTGGAACTTACAGTGAAATTGTTGTTTCCAATTCTAAGACTTCCCCATCCATCTTCTGCATAAGGTTCGCCACCAGATATGACAAGGTTGGGACGGAATCTCATTGAATTAACTTGAATTGGCTGTCCATGGGAGTCTCTCTGCAGATCTGCTACCAACAAAATATGGTTGACATAAGTAGTCAAAATTCACACTTTGTCAAACTAACTAACAAAAGAGTCTAAATCAAACCAAATTAGATTGCTGAAAATGTTTATCAACTTGTAATTTCATAAATACAATTTAAACAAGAATATAATACCATAATAACTCCAATTATAAAATTTCAGGTCACCAACTGTGAGATTGCAACTTCAAACATGGGGGACCATCAATTTGTGCAAATGATGCAAAAGATTTAGTTTGTACCGAGTCCACCACACCAAGCACCCTCATTTATATGACCAAACTGGTCGATGAACTTCTATTTTTAAATAGATAGGAAACTCAGTTGAAGATCAGAGCCGAGATAAAGTCAAAGAACAAATGATGGCTAGCTGCATATTTAACAAATTACATGTAATAACAATGCCGGCTAGAAGGGGGAATAATTAGGCTTGAGTGGACAACTGGATATGTGATGTAGACAAGTTGTGTCAGTATTTCGATGTCGAGAATTCAAAAAAAAAAAAAAAAGTATTTTGTTGTCCCATGGAAAATCATCTATCAATTCTCTAAGCACAGTCCATAGTGTTCAAACATGATATTGTTTCCATGGGATTTAAAAGCATGCCCTCGACCAATCCATTCAGTGGGTTTATTCAACACACTGTCAGTGAGAACATAAAGCATAAGACATTAGGTTTTCATATAGAACAAATGTGAAAAACTAATGATTCCACATTAGTTTTTCAAATAGAAATCATAAGACATTGAAAACTTCATAAACTCATCTACAGGTAAGTTCTCAAGAAGAAGGGTATGGATTTACTGAGTTAAAAGTCAAAGAAAGTTACTATCTCAAACATACTTGAGCATAATCTATTGTTGAGGTCAGACACACTTTCCTCGGTTATCAGCAAAAACTGAGCTTCATTGACAAAATTCAATCTGGTCTTGACATCTCTGCACATCCCTACACCTCTCTTACTGTTCAAGCCGAAATAGCTTGTGGACCCAGAACTTCTTAACAAAGTGCAAGGCCGACCAACAGCATTGCTAAACCACATGTTGACTTCATTATCATAACCCTGGACTTCATATCTATTCAGCAATATTAGAATAAAGCAATACACAATTCCAAATGCAACGACAAAGTTGGGTAGAACTTTCAACAGTTTTGACAGGTACATCTATCGTATGAGTGTCAGACACACTTTAAATGAATGAATGCCACATTATTATGGAGGTGATTTTTATCAACTTTTACCTTAGTAAATTAACTTTAAAATAAGGAGATCCGATTTTAGTAACTTGAGAGGAAAAGGAATGCCTTTATCAAATCCAAGATTGGTTCACTAAAATATATTTCATTATCAAATTCAAGATCGATTCACTAAAATATACCTCAATTTTGTAGCAGGACAAAAAAGAGACTTTATGATCGGGTATGCTGGCCAGAATTATAGGCAAATCATTAGGCTAATAGAAAAAAATATAAAGAGCTAGGAACTACTAAGAACTAAGATTTACATCCAAGGAAGACTGGAGACATCTAGTGCCCAGCCTAACTTCTAGTGGTCAACTCATTCGCATATGCATAAGGTCATATGAGAATAACTTGTTCATTAAGAAGTCATTTGTCTGAACTATTTGAACAATAAAGCAAATATAGAAAATAGAAAAATATATTATAAGCATGTCAATATTGGAGTTCTATAAAATGGCGCCATGAGTACAAAGAACTATTGCAGATCCAAATTGATCGACTAGAGCTAATGGTCACACTATTGCTAACTATTCCAAGGGTATGAGCTCTGACAATCCACTGGCACAGGCTTTGTAAAAGTTATTTCGGGCATGTGCAATGAGTCCATCCATGTCATTCGTGTCTGCCACACAATGTTTTTGTGGTGCAGACTGCAGAGTCTTTGAAGAAACTGAGGGCCAGATACAAAGAGAGAACTACTACAAATAAGAACACAAGTATTTAACCTCACCTATCTCTTCCGGACATAAATAAATCAGAATTAAGACTAATCTGCAGTTTCTCTTTGCAACGAGGTGACTCTACAAAGAGAATTCCCAAATTGAGGTCAATCAACGTACTAATATAGCACATTTCTGGAATCTGCAATAACACATACAAATGATTTAGAACTTGATGTTATACACAAAAAAAAAGAATTCAATATTCCCATGTAATATATGCACAAGTGGAGCCTGTTCTGTTAACAACCAATATGCGTTTAAGCATGACCAACTGAAATGCAATTCATCAATTGATAAGCAAGCCATAATATGGCATTTCACATAAACAAACAAATGGTACCAATTTTTAAGCTTTCCAACTACTATCTACAAGTTGTTGGTGCACTCGAAATTGCGCCTACAGAAAAACAGTAACAAGTAGCCATAAGCTACTGAAATGCATGACCCCAGCAGAACAGCCAGCTTCATCTGCCTTTGTTTTGTGCACGTGTCTATGATATAGTCATCCTATGTTAGTGCGCTCAAAAAAAGGGTATGTTCCCCACAACTATTTGGAATATGGAAATGAAGTGATTGGTGAACCTAGATGTCATATAATTGCAGTTCTATATACCCATAACTGACGATTCATGCAAAGATAAAACAATGTCACCAGGGACACAAGCACTGGGATGTCCATGTGATAAATAATGTCAACAATTTTATCATAGGACATCACTTGAAACAGATAATGGAGGTGTCTATAGTTGACACCATTGTCTATGTCTACAGATTCCTAGTTCCAGTCAGTCAATCACTCCACAGTAGTAATGCTAGGGATGAGAGATTATGTTTTGTGCAACTTTTTGGAAGTTGTTCTGAAAGCGATTAGTCAACCAAGAGTTAGTTTTGCAGTTTCTAAACGTATTGTTTTCCAAAGATCTTCTTTTTCTACTTCATGTACTCTGCATATTTCACCCATTAATGCACAAACCCTCTTAAAAAATTGGAAGGATAGGAACGCTTTGTTTTAATCACGTAACTTGGACTACCTATAAAAGAATGGCTTTCTTTCAAAACTAGAATTGCAAACTTACAGCCAGACAAACTCATTCAAAAATTTTCATAAGTAGAAGTTTAAGTTGGTGTGCAGTGTACTAAGAGAATCTATCACTCCACATGTACAATTCTCATGCATCAGTTAGGCCAAGGAAGTTAAAGCTTAAAAGTCATACTTATATCTAGGTAAAAACTTAAGCCCCTCGTACATCATCCAAAACGGGTCAGCACTCATTTAATCTCTAAATCGTTTTGGGCTCTCCTAATCCTGGTCTACCAATGAAAATACTTTTGAACAAATTGTTTTCCCCTAAATAATTATACAAGTGCCTCACATTCAAGGATCAAAATTTTGTTTTGGTGTGTATAGTTCCGGTCAGTTTGGAAAAGGAAATGTTTCGGTAATATTTCGAAAATAGGATTAAAAAACAAAAGAAAATTTGAAAATTTATTTCCGAAACATTGAACGAAGAATACTGCAACACGTCGAACATACCAAAACACCTCAAACATAGGAATTTTTTATATTCAGTAACTAATTGATGTTGGTTTCTAAGGAAACAGAAATAATCACCAAAATATCAACAAGTCTTTTTGTATAAAGTATGAAAATTTCTTTGTTAGACTAGCCTGAAGTAATCTAGGACAAAATTACTTGTTTGGTATGTTTTATTACTTATTCTCATATTAGTGACAAATATTAAATCCTCACATCAGACCTGCGAAAAGTC
This sequence comes from Ilex asprella, assembly GCA_023539305.1. Taxonomy (NCBI): domain Eukaryota; kingdom Viridiplantae; phylum Streptophyta; class Magnoliopsida; order Aquifoliales; family Aquifoliaceae; genus Ilex; species Ilex asprella. The sequence continues at coordinate 539,090 of CM042197.1, forward strand.
CTTTATTCACTAGATACAAATTAGAGTTATTAGCAAGCAAGGGCTTTTTCCAAAACATAACTGGCTCGTGCTTCTACCTATCATTTGGACTCTTCTACTCTTCTATAAGATAGATACAAATTTCCTCTCCAATTGACATGTAGGCTTGTAGCTATTGGGAAAACGTATCATTGCTACTAAATGAAGATCCACATATTTAATTAGTTGAATCTGATCATCACAACTCTTTAAGGGGTTTCAGCTTATTCCACCTTAGATTACACATAAACTTACAAAGTAAAAGAGCTATTCATAAAAAGTTTAGCATGCTTTGGGATTAAAGCTCGAATTAATTATATATATTAATATCAACCAGTGTTTTAGTTTTAGTTAATCAAGATCAATTAGTGAATTATATTAGTTAGAAAAGATGTACAAAATATATATGCTTATGGATTGAAAATTAAAATAGATACTAAAATTGTACTTGGTTTCCGTACAATGTGTGCAACAACTAGTATAAATCAGTGATGTATATATTATGTGACATCACCTTCTTTTGGGTAAGAATTTCACCACTCATACTTTTGAGAAGCCATTCTCGATCGTGCAACAGCCCTGCCAAAATTTAATAGCCAAAAGAGAGGAAAAGAAAACTTCAACAAAGCAATGACATTTTAATGCCTCACACAACATTGAAGAAGGGCAACCTTAGTAAACAGAAAAACATTAGGTAAACTTTTGTATTACACGAACATACAATGTTTTGGTTTTGTGAGATATGATGTGCTTGAGTTAGCTAGGGCCATGGATCTTTCCCATTGATACTTTTATGCGAGGATCAAAATTTTGTTTTGAAATGATCGAAACTAACAAAACTTTTCCGTTTTCAAGAAGACCAAAACAAATCTTTAATATTTGTCACTAATATGAGAATAAATAATCTTCCCAAAACAAAGAATAAACCCAGATAATCTTCCCCCTTGTCAGGGAATTTCTTACCAAACTTTCCCTACCACGTTATGTTTTTCCAACTTCCATTAAAAATTTGAACATTTCAAGCCACAGATTAACCTAAAATTAACATAAGATAGACTTGATCTTGATTGGAAAAGTTTCAAAATAAGCACAACGCACCTCTTTTCTTGCAAACGTGCCAAGCACCAAATTGTGGTCCTAACAAGAATGAGATGGATTTTGGAACAGTGCACAGTATGATTTTTTAAGTGACCTAATTCACGATATTAGAAGAGGCAAGATTTACAAGGATCTCATTCTGTAATTGGACATAGAATGTAATTCAGACATTTCTGGAGGTTATTACAATTGTTTTATTACTGCAATTTAAAATCAAATCTAAAGTAAATGCCTCGGTTCCTTCGTGAATCTTAGTGTTCCTTTCTATGTTTGAGATGAGATCAAAACTGGAGTATTATTGAGAAACCCCATAATATAAACATGAAATTTGGCTAAGCAGAAGGCTTGTCTACAATTCAGCTTACAAATGGCTACCAGTACTGCTTAAAGGCCAACTGTCCACTTTGAATCCAGCACAAGACTTTATTGGATAGACTGTAATTGACCTAAGATAGTATCTTGAAGGTGTCCTTTCAAAACCTGCAATTCGGTAATCATGCACATGTTAAGCAAAATGGTGAAAACAATGATGAACACACCAGATTTTGTTGTGATGTCCAAATAAAGATAGTTTTATAGAAAGATAAATAAATAACCTTCAGTCGAAAGGGGGATGCACTTTGGTCTCAATGGAGAATGAGAAACTGATAACACAAAGGATCTCTCTATGAAATTCAGAAATTTCTGCATAACAAAATAGAAAACAAAGAAAGTCGAGAAACAAAAAAGACTTTTAAACTCATAACAAATGTTATCTTGATAAACAACCAAACAGCTGCAATTTGAGAGGGAAAAAAGGAAAACAGCTACTTCTGCTTTGAAAGTTGTTTCTGTCCCTACAACTAGATCAATTAATAGTCTACGAAGATTCTGCATCGCAATAGAGACGACACTAAAAAGGAGGAAGAGCTAAGTTTGACAAGAACTTTTTATGTGTAAGTAAATGTGAAAATTCAGACCGACTATTTTTATGATACATAAAACAGATAATAAATGAGACCGGCCTGATCATTTGTCATTCCGTATATCAAAGAAATATTTGCTCATATTTCTGCAATTCAAATAGGGAGTACCTCCCTAGAGTCTCAAATAGTTGAATTTCTTTCATTCAAATTCTTAGAAAGGGATAGCAGAGCTCATACACAGCAATTTGGCATTTGAAATTGTCTTAAACATACTTGATATGAAATTAGACATTTACCCTTGCATCTTCGAAGGTTGACATATAACCAAAGGAAACTCTAACAGCTCCGGTAGGTTTTCCATGTAATACATCATTATCATCCCAGCAAATATGCCCAGCCTATATAGAAGAACAAAGATTGTCAAACCAATAATGATGGCTGAAAATTAGAAACATAACGAAAACTACCTCAATGTTGGAAAGAAGATCCATGTGAGACAAACGAAGATACTTTGCGCATGCACCAGGATTGCAGAAGCATCCTGTCTACACACGAACATGAGCAAAAAAGGACAAAAACGCAGTCAGCATTGATAATAATTGGGACCGAAACCTTTCGGTCAGCATTGATAATAATTGGGACCGAAACCTTTCGGTCTTCGGTCCTCTAGTGTTAACAACTATGAACTGACAGCCTAAGCCATTCTCACACTGAGCAAACAACCAATGTTTGCTAAAAAATAGCATACAAGAGAATACGAAACTTGAAAATGTCCATGCAACAAAAATATGATAAAATTTCGATCTAGCATGTGTGTAACAACCATAATAATAGAGTGGTGGATATAATTTGTCTCCTACTTGGTTTGTTTTGCACTCTAGTGAGAAGCCAATTTATGAAACAGACCATAGGACTGATCAAGTTCACAGAAAGGAGAACCATTTTATCTGCAATTGCAATCTATGTGATAGAAGATGTAGAATGGAAGATTTTAGATGTGGGCAGGACAGGATAAAGAAGGGACGCAGATGCTCATTTGATATGAATAGTAGACATGATCCTTTTTTCCAAAGATAGCATCCATCAAGAGGCAAGTGGATCAACGACTAAAAAAGGATCATCAGAATAGTGGTCACAAGAGGATTAAGCTTTAGAGGAAAAAGAACAGGTGGATCAAGAATGGTCACATGGTGTGTAGACAAACATGTAAGAATAAATCGTAAATACCAAACTTACCCGTAACTGAATCCCAGATAACGAAGCCAACTTTTCCACCTCACGGTAGCCAAACCAAGACCCATCTGGTCTTTTCAAGTTGAATGAAACTATTGGACCCATTTCATTATATAATAGCTGAAAGGGGAGATCCAAATTGACATCATATAAAATGCATATGCCAGCACCAGTTTATTATTCCATATAAAGCTGAGCATGTCATGCTGATTACTTTCTATGCCAAAAGTCAGGAACTCCAAAAAATGGAACAAGTCCACTCATTTGTAATTTTCTGGCAATACGAACCTTTGACTTAGGTACTCCATAAAGTGTGCAGATGCTGTCCCCATTTTCATACGTTAACGATGAAAGCATATTCCTCACATATGTTGCGAGTGATGCTGTATGCCTATAAGGTAAAAAGATATAGCCCATGTTAGTACATTAACACATTCCACTTAGGCTGCAAAACACAATCCAATTACCATGAGAAGAAAATATTAAAGGGGATTATGTTTTTGTACACAAATCAAGGGAGAAAGAAAAATATGCATCTCTTTCCCATGTAAGAAAACTTGAACCCCTAACCAAGGCTTAGAAGTTCCAACAAACCAATAAGGCAAGAGGAAGGCCAATAAAATGAAAGTGTCTTTTCTTTTGTAACTTCTAGAAATATAAGAAAAGAATACAAATATACAATGAACATAACAGTTTGCAGAACTAAACAGATATAAGAGAAAAGGGTATTGTATCTCACCCCTGCCCTAACTATTCTGTGAAACTAGCACGAATTTTATCGAATATATAATTCTTAATAGAGCTTGTATCCCATGTCGAATAATTAGGACCACAATTATAAGTTTATACTTGAGGGACCATTCTACCCATAACCAATTGGTTTTGGATTGGATGCTCTAATGTGGTATCAACGTTGTGCCTTGGATAGTCAGTGGGCTAAGTCTCTTACCTATTTGAATTTTTCGGCATGCATAGTCATTTGTTTGTTTGTGGACCACATGTGAAAGCCCGGGTCCCGAGGGAGGGTGATATGAGAGTTTGTATCCCACATCGAATAATTAGGATCACAAGGTTAGTTTATATACTTGAGGGCCACTCCACCCATAACCAATTGATTTTTGGATTGGATGCTCTGACAAAAATAACATGCAATAACTACCATCACCCATCATGCCACTGAATACACCAATTTCCTATACATGCAACTAAACCAATTTTATGTAACAATAAGAGGCATAAGATATATTAAACAAATCTATAAATCCTAAATGCTGAAAATGAAACGAGCTGCATTACTTAGGCCTTTCAATTGACAACTCATCAAAGACATTAAATAGATAACAATCAAGCTAAGATATTCAAGCCAGACTCTAATTGTCAGTTTCTAGAAATGTCCAATCTTGAACATGAGTGTAATGTTGCAGTGTGAGAGGCGTTTGTTCCATAAAATACTGAACAGATCAGTCATTTGCAACACAAGAATTATCATAATTTTTGTACTAAATGACTTCTAATTTTATTTACTCTTCTTGTCACAGTTTAAAAAATAAAAATAAAATACAAAATTGAGCCTCGGCACATCCCCTATATTCTTAATTTATCAGCCGCATATACTTGATGTATCCTGATCATATCCAATATCAAAAATTAGAGTAATAATCTATGATACCTATCCGGCTGTATCAAATGCATATTCCAGTCTTGGTGAAGTTGTGTGCTTGCAAACATTTGACAGAACTACAAGTTTGTAGAAAAAGCAAACAAAGGGATCTTCTATTCCTTTACAAGCAGGGAACATTTTCCATTTAGATAGACTAATTTTTTACGTACCGTGATATAGCAGAAATGGTTAAAGTATTGAGGATTTTAAACCCATGGTGAATAGAAGCTATGCTCAAGAATGATAGGGTGCCATCCTCAAAAAGTTCCTCAGCACCTTCTCTTTGTTTTACAAAGTCAATATCAGCAATGGATGCAGCCACAGTGCCTGGAAACATTTAAACGATGTAATATTGCTCTCAAAGATATGTTTCATAGAAAAGAAGAGGCCTGAGGCCCTGAGCACAAACCTCCACTAAAGTAAGTTTTCTTCAGTAACTTGGCAGCTTCTGTGGTTAGTAAGAAAGGAAATCCATTAGTTAGCGTGAGACACCAAGAATATATTTCTGTAAGCACAAACCTTCATTAGCTGCTTACCATTTCGAACAATGAGGGCTCCAAGTCCGGTTGGATAGCCAAATAGCTACACAAAAACAAAGGTTTCAACAGCATTATTTGGAGGTAGTGATCACTCATATCCAAGTTTGGACAACTTCAGAAGGTGTACACAGATACCTTGTAAAAAGAGATGACAACAAAATCTGCTTTGTACTTTGATAAATCTGGTGGTTCTGTTGCACATCCTTTTGCAGCATCAATCAGAACCATCCAGCACCCCCTGTTTTCACACTTTAGGTCAGATAAAGACTTTGAAGAAATAAATGGAAAATAACCAGTTGAATTGCCACTCAATAAATAAGTGTCAAGCATAGACACTTCAACATCTCATGGCACTTTGGTCTTACATTCTTACATGAAAGACTAAACTTTATAGAAAGACTAAACTGGTGCCATTACTGTGCTATATTAAACCTAAGAATTTATGTAGGGCTTCAACATCTCATGGCACTTTGGTCTTTTCAACTCTACAAAAGCCTTGGTCCAGCCCATTTGTATGGGCAGACCTATCATTTTGCAAATTTTGCTCCCATCTGCAATCATATCTTCTTAAACATCACACTACTCAATGTCATCCACAACTCCCTCCTGTACCAGACATTTTGTACCTTCATCTTAAATAAAACCACTTAATGGTGCAATCCTTCGCCTTCAGGACTTACTATGGACTTTTAGAAGTTACAAATTTCAAAGTAAACCACTCAATATGATCTCGTTTTTGAAGGAGCAATAAAACATGGCATCAAGAATTGCTCGATTAAAAGGCATCTTTGTAACAGCTATTTACATTGGATATAATGCTCTGTAAGTTTTGACATGATATATTTTGGTATATTTGTCTTTGATATAGATTAAATACATAAAAACTGGTATGGACATATGTACTTGCAATATGGAGAGCCTTCCAAAATTCTCTCTGAATCTTGCTTAATAGCCTTCGCCAGATCGAGGTTGAATCTCACACCTGAAAAATTGCACTCCGAAGGAAAGGCAAATAAGTTGTAAGCATCCCCTGCAATGAGCGACATACAAATTGAGTGAACAAGAAGAAGAAGTGTTGCCAATAGAACCATTGTTATCAGATTTTCCAGCGTGACATTATGTGTTAGTTAATTCAAGAGTTACCAATAAGCTCTTCTTCCACTACTCTAGCTTCACTTCTCCTTTGCATTTGGTGCTGCAAAACCTTAAGCGAAGATGCAGGGTTTGTTGATCCACTATCATGTGCAGCGTCTTCAACATCCACTGCAAAGGCTGCAGCCCCTTGACTGAGTGCATATCTAGAAAAGTTAAGGGTGAATCCATCCACGAAAATGATCAGTCCAAGGTAGATGATAATAATGAGAGAGGAGTTCAGCTATCTGTACATGGGAGCAATGGAGTCATTGCCAAGCCAACAACAAAGACAGCAACAAAGTTTCACTGGTAAATAAGTTAATGAAATAGCATGACTATTTCCATCTTTACAACAACTATACAATCACAATGGTATACAGCAAGGACTAAATAGATTGCTATAGAAAAAATGTGTTATTTCAAATATTAACTTACCAAGACAACAGGTTTTACTTGTTATAAAGATAAACTAACTAATAAAAACATCCAATTATTGATTATTGGCTAATATTATATAAAGACTAGTGAGGTCCACAACAAAGTGATGGCACCAATAGAGAGGCAGAAACAAGGTCAGAGTAATTGACACATTAGCAAACTGAATCTTTCCGCCAGCCAAAACAACTGGAAAGTACAAGAAACCAGCATTCTATATCATGCCTTCACAAAGTTACTTGGAGACAAGAAGATAAGCTCAACAGTGGTAGGATACTCTCTGATACCAAGGACACTGTTGTGATTCTCCATTGTATACATAAAACTGCTCTGACTGCTCCAAGGAAAGGTCTCTCCAACAAGTTTTAATGCCGCTGTTGCCCCAGAAGTAAAAATGCATTTGTACTCCCACGGAGACGCATTACAAAAATTAAGGACCTGCCTCACATTCACGTTGAAGAAGAATGACAAACAGGAGAAAGATCAACTGATTATAAAAGGAAAAACCCATACAGTATGAGCAAAAAAGTCGATTCCACACAAACACCTCATGGGCACAAGGCATGGTTAACAAACTTTCTTTTTATACCTGCACACGAACTACTATACAACCAGAGGCCAAACAGTTTACAATGTTAATAGCAATGTATTTAAATGCAGATATCTAACTTTCATCAACATGAGGGGGAATAAGGTTCTCCAATCCAATCAATAGGTATAAATTTTGGCATGAGACATGTTACCCGTTGGCGAGCTTCCCCTACAATATTGCTTGTGGCCAAGCTGGAATCACTTTGGCTATCTAAAGTTTTACAAGATTTAAGGAACCCCAGAATCATATTCAATTGGGATAGAGTGTACTTTTGGAAAAGATACCTAGTGTTTCAGACAAGAATTGAGGTATAAAGGATACGGGGATTTCCGTAAACATTAGTTGTAAAATCTTTAAGAATCGCTTCCATCTGCAACTCAGAGTACAAAGATGCCCCAGCATGATCCAAGTACACCGTACCTACAAATTCACAGAAAAAATGGCAACCCAATGCCATTTTTTTTTTTTGAATCACACTATACCACTAACTAAAAGCCGAAGAAAGTAAAGGAAATCTTGAATTTCTCGTTTCCAATAACTTTGTGTTTTATTAAATTATTTTCAGTTTGCTTGGCAACCAAGAGGAAGATAAACGGTTAGGTTGGAAATAACGAAATATTGGAGAGAGAGAGAGAGAGAGAGAATCTGACCGTCCAATCTTTTGAATTCGGAGGCTCTTATTTCATCGATGTTCTTAGGAGCCTTTGGATAACCATAATCGTCCCCGAACTCCTTCAAGAATCGATCTTTGTCTGATTCGGAGTTCATGAATGATGGGATTGCAAATTCTATGCGAACAAGGAAAAGAAGCGTACGAATGAAATTCGAGAGAGAGAGAGTGGTTAGGTCGGATTTATGGAAAAGAGTTCGACGCAGGATTTGCTTCCGATGAGCTGGGAGAGTGATTCAGTAGATACCAATGGCTGATGCTGATTGAAGTCATGGACATATGAGCAAGGCCGCCTTGCGGTTAAAATGGCCCAGTAGGCAGGCCCTTCTTGCTCCGGAGTCAACTACCGGGTTTTGAGATACATTACTGGTCCATAGGCTGGATGGCCCGATCAGCCTAGCCCTGAGAATTAAAGTTAGTCCAATAGAATAATGTTGTGGGTCGAATCATTCGGCCCACAACATTATATATTCAAATAACTTTATTTGTTTTGAGTTACGTTAGATAAACTGAGATACCCCTTAGCCAATCAAATGAATTTGATAAAATCATAATTAAAAATAATCTAGATCCAAATCATACATGAATAACTTAACTATATTCTGACCTCTAATCAGAACCTAAGAGAGTTTACATTTAATTTTTAATCGAGTTGAGCTTGTCGATTTTTAGCATGTTTAAGCTTGGCTCACATAATCAAACATAAAATTAAACTCCAGAAATTTAAATTTGTAAAAAAAAATTATTAGAGAAGAGAGAGGTAGAGAAATCATACGATTTACAACATTTTAGAGATAAGTTCGACATTGTTCATATTCAAATAAGGGTGTTTGATTATTAAATAAGAATTATTCATAAAAAAAAATATGTTCGAACCGAGTGAGTCACACATTACTCAAATTCAATTTGCTTACTAATTGAGTTTAACACTCTAACCAGTTTTAATTTATTTTGCAATTTCAATGAGTCAAAACATAACTGATGCATGATAAGAGCTCAAAGTGACACAAATAGAAAAATAGGAACCAAAATTGCGTGTTTGAAAGGCTATTATTTTGGTTTAGCCATTTATTTTTGTTCAAGCAGAGCATAAAATGACGAGCATTTTTGGACCATCCTTAACTGCCCAGAAACTAAACAAGAAAAGTTGTTGACAGAAAGAAGTTCAACAAAGGATCAAACATACAGTACTCTAGCTAAGTAGAGACTTTATTTTGAAGCTGAGGGACAAAGATAACATAGAAGAGAATACATGATAGACTTCATTTTAGACATCAAGCTGAACCAATATGAGCAAAATCAAGGGACTTCTTTCCATCGTGAGCTTGTCCAAAGAAGTTGTTCATGTAGTCTTCAAACATGAACTCCCGATAATGAGCCACCCCATCGCGCTCCACTACCTCAGGCAGTGGCCCGATCTTTTCCGTCCGTCGTGGGATTGTGAATATTGGTATCGACACTCTTGATTGCATGCTTGTGGTACGCACTCTGTGTTCAGCACTTCTGTACCTTCCATTGCTGAGAATCTACAAACAAAAAACAAACATAGGTATAACATAATAAACCCATTTAGATAACAGGATACAAGTCACACTTGGTTATTTCTCAACTCAAATCTCAAAAACGATACAACTTGCTAATGTAAATCAAAACAAGTTATGCCATTGTTAAATATACGTATATGACATGGTAAACCCATTTAAATAACATTATACGAAAGAATATGTGTCTTAGTTTTTTCACACTTTGATCAACTATTATATGAATTTTTTGTACGTCGAATTATAATATGTCATGTTAGTGTTAAGATAAAAAATAATAAATTAAATAGATTGGGTAATGTCGACTAATAGTCAATATAAGCACGTACTTACACGATCCAAACACACAACATGACTCGATTTCTTATTACTCTTGAAACGTGTTAAGGTAAAATTATTATGATATCTAGCTAACCTGTAATGTGTCACCAACGTTAATGACCAAAGCTCCAGGGATGGGAGGAATCTCCACCCATCCTTCATTTTCTCCTGCATTCGAGCTTTCTTCAACTTTGACATATAAACCACCAATCCCATCTTGTAGCAATACGGTTAGGGTGCCCATGTCTGAGTGGCGCCCCACGCCAACAGTTAGCTCAGGATTTGGGCATGGCGGATAAAAATTCATGTTAACCATCTTTTGACCAATAAGTGACTCAACTCTTGAGTCTTCCAATTTCACTCCAAGGTTCCCAATTAAGATTTCCAATAACCTTCTCACCATCTTCGTTGACGTCTTTAGATACTCAAGCGCCTCGTCCCTATAAATAAAATATGTACAAGTAATTCAGGATGAATCAAGATGATCATAATATTGTGTTCATGTTGATAGTATGAGTCAATGAACTAATGGCAATGGCAATTCCACTAACATAAATGTTCTTACTTGCATTGATTAGGCCAATATTCAAGGGCGTCCACATCATTGGTGTACACCATGCTCAGATAGTCCTTCCATTCCAAGGCCTTCTCTTTCTCAGGCGCAAAACTTGTCCCATACTTAACAAATGGGCTCGGGCTCACTCCTTTGAGATAAATTGCCTTCTTCTCCGGCCGCTGGGCAAAGAACCGGTGTGCTGCATCCTTAACTGACTCTAGCAGTTCCACGGGCACGCCGTGGTTCACCACTTGGAAGAACCCTAAAGTCTGGGCAGCTTTAACAATGGCCACCACGACTTGGTCATGATTAGGCCCATCCAGCAATGATAAGTCAATGGGTGGCTGTTCATGTGAGCTTGCGTTTAGCTTTTCAATTCGCTCCTGTGGTGGTTGGATGTATCGATCAGGGACCTTGGCTAGGCCCGAGTCCACCAGGCCTTTGACACCGTTACCGTCTTGTACAACAAAGTCGAACAGTGAATTTCCATCATTGAAACTGAGAGCCATTTTCAGGTAAGTGCTAATTGTATGGGATGAATATCGAATTCGATGGTGCACAGCAGCCGGCCTCACCCTCACAGTGGAATGCCAATAAATTATACGTTTATTTATAGGTTAGTTTTAAGGAAAAATTACCCTCGGCCACCCTTCAACTAAACTATCGAATTTTTAACATTACACCCTCAACTATTTTTTTTTTAGAAGACACCCTCAACTACTTGAATTGGTTTTATAATCTTCTAAAAGTCAAATGTGAGTAATGTTTTGGATGGATCAGTAGAAGTAGAATACATGTTTTTGATGTCTATAATTGAAACACTGTGAAGATAAAAAATCATAATTGGGGTGGCAATGGGAGAAATATGATGGTAGAGGGAAATATGAGATAAAGGGGTATGGTTGAGGGGTAAAAGTATATTTGGCATATGATTAATTCTAATATGACAAATCCAGTACCATTTGGTCGACCTCTCAATGGCTTATACTCAAAAGGCAAGACCCCGGCTTTCTAAGTTGTTGGGTAGGGTAAGTATAACCTACCAGACACAGTATCATTCTCAATATAACGTCATAAAATAGTCTTTTTTTATTATTTTTTAAAAAAGACAATGTACATGGTCCCTCTCACTTTTTTTTTAAATTTTTGTGTGTTGCATGACTGTGGAGATATATACCAAAAAAAAAAAAGTCCATTTGCATGCTGATCGAGGTTCACATACCTTCCACGCTGTGTTATCCTTTGGTGGCATGAATTTGTATTTCAAAGTGCAAAGTCAAAAGTCTCTTGTCACATGATCAGTAAATTTATATGTCTTGAGTTTGTATTTCAACAGTTCTTTAAAATCAGGTTATAAGAGATTTATTATTCATAAATTTTTTAGTCTCGACATTGATAACCAGTCTTTGACCACACCGATGAAAAAATTAATCGAGTTGACATAAACTGGCTCTAACACGCCTTACCGTTGAACAAAAAAAAAAGGTCATTCTTACGCACCTGCTATGCTATTTCTAGCATAACTTTTTTTTTTCATTAAATTTAAGAATAATGCTATGTGCACAAAAAATGTATTTCCCAAAATTTGCACTAAATCACTTGCAGTCAATGGATTAGTGGATTTCATTACTGATCCAATAGTTGCAATTAATTTGGTTTAAATTTTGATGCATAAAGAATTATCCTAAATTTAATCGACAAGTGTAGCATAAAGTTGCTCAACACCTATTACCAGTTAAGAGCAAAGCGGCCACTTTGGCGTTTAGGGTAATTGTGTGCAACATACAGTTACCACATACCATGTCGTGTTAGCTTTGCGTTATGTTGTGTCATTTTTGTACAAATTATAGTGGACAAAAGATGAGAAAACTAGAAACATATTTGGATGCATGAAAGAGTTATGTTCTGACTAATCATCCCATTATACCAAGCACTTGGAAAGTAAACCGATGTAATTTAGATTGTCTAGAGTGTAAAGATCGTTTCTGTTTCTAGAACCTTCTATTTGGTCCCCAGAAAAAAAAAAAGATGAGTGTCTGTACTCCATGCTTCAATGGCATGGTATAATCCATCGCTTCCATATCTGCATGCTAGCGAATTGTAGAAATATCCATTTGTCTTATATATATTAGAGGTAATTCGTGTCTAAATGTACAGTATAATGTGAATGACTTTAAGAAGAATGTTGATGGCCGTTAAAGGAATCTATTTGAGATTGTTGGATGAATTTATTGAAATTTGTCATGTTTTATTATATATGTGTTTAGAGTACAATGAAACTTACTTTAGATGAGATGAGTTATGGTATTCTGCGTGGACGCGAAGGATCACACTCTTCTAGCTTTGCATATTCGAGAATGGATTGAGCTGACCGAGAAGTGAATACTAGCTCAATTGAATTTGTAAAAACATCATACCCGAATTTAACCTGATCTTGGATTTGAAATTTAGTCTTAGATTTGGGTATGGCCTTAAAAATTTAAGATCCCAACTCCAATATTGCCTACTTTAAAGCAAATTGAGAATTTTTGTCCAAGTAACACTACTACTGAAATTTTTTATTCACAAACTCAATATTTTGAATTGGGTTCGAGTTGATCCCCAAGTAACACCTCTGCAAATAGACCTAACTAAAGTGCGAGGAAGGAAAATGAGTGGATCGAGAAAAAAAAAACCCAAACCGACCAATGTATACATTGATAGTCATGCTTCAAATATAGCATATTTACATGAGAAGAACGATAAGGAATTTTGATAGATTGCTATTTACAACTTGATCATAACACATGATAGAGTGGAATTTCTGTCAAAAGTGATGGGCTTAATAGAATTGGAAAACTACAGTATGGCCCGGAACCACTAATGACTAAACCCAGGTCCTTGTGAGCCCACAATTACGCTTACGCCCATAAGCAAACAAACGCAAAGGGCTCTTGCTTTTTAATCCAAAAAATTTCAACTTGAATATTTGATGCAGGAAGAGTGCATAGAGAATTATAATATATTGATTATCACAATAATATTAGATTATAGTCTTCAAAAATCTTGTTAATTCTTAAGGACACTGAATACCAAATCAATTGAGAATTGAAATAGAACTCGTCTCTAAATTTTATTAAAAATAAACCAAAATTGTTGAGTAAGTTTTCACCACAATATAAATAAAAAATTTAGTGGTCTTAAATTATCAAAAAAATCAAACAAATACACAATATTATGAAAATACCCTAAACAACGAGATAAAAATAAAAATAAAAAGTATCTAAAAAGTGCCCTAAATGCCCTTTTTTGGCTAAAAAATGACTGCGTTGAAGGTGAATGATACTCTTGCTTAGATCACTGAGAATTTTTTGAAATGAGGTCTTATGAAATGTTTTGACATTGTCATCCAAAATCAATCTTAATTGGTGCCCGATCACCACTATTTTTAACGGTCTTAATCTGTCATGTAATCTTTCTGCATATTTTTATGTGTCAATCAAATTGATCACATTAATTAACCAAATAAAAGGCATGATTAGGATTAAAGAATGATAAAAAGCATTCCAAAGTGTCTCCTCTCTACTACAGGATTACACAGTTTACATAATGTAAATCCAACTACACGTGACCCACAAATCGTAAGCCGCCATTAAACTCTTTTTTCTTGCTTAGCTGATCGAGGGTAACAACGACGGTGACAGCAACAATGGACAAAAATGATGTAGGAGATAATGCACTTGGACTGTTTTCCATGGTTTTATATCCGAGTAATGCTACATTGATTAAATTTTGGGACCAAATTTAAAGTCCGAATGACATGGCAGTTGAGTTGAACTTCCTTGTTTGGTTCAAAGTCATTTGGGTCCCAATAAAAACATCAAATGATATGCTGTCATGTCATTTGTTCTCTAAATTTGTTCTCTAAATTTAGTCTCAAAATTTGGTCAGTGTAACATTACTGTATATATCCATCAGAATTTTCTGCTGTTTGGTAGAAAAATTTGGCTTGCAGACAGTGAAATATACGGAAAGATCCTTAATTATATCATCATGTTCGCCATAATGCATACTTAGATAAATAAACAATTAATTATCCTTTGTACTGAAGCTTAGCAATTAAAGCACTCTCTCTTAATGATGTTACCTGTCTACAAAGTCATTCTTTCTCTCCAAAGTTATTTGGGTTTCTTGAGCAAAGTTTTTAATTGCAGAACTGGAGTCAAGGTTTGTATGTTTTAGTTTTTTGTTTTTTTTTCAAAGGTCGGTTAGGAGTATCGAACCAACTTATGTTTTCCTCGACTAATATTCTTCTTGATCTGGTCAAAAAGAAGTCATTCACACCAGGATTAAGATATTCGTGAAAGATAAATTCCTCGTAACCTGTAAACCCTAACATTAATCATTAGACTCCATTGTTGATCACCTCAACTCTTTAATTGGCCACTTTTGGCATTTGACCATTATGCTTTCTAAACTTTCTCAAGGGATCTGCAGGTCCTTGTGTGGATTTGATTATGTGACTCTTCATTATTTGGTTATCAACTTCTCATAAACATATTTTATGGATTAGCATGAGGCATATAAAAATATTGGCCATGGGTTCTTGGAGGCAGCATAACCCAAACCAAACCCCTTTTATTAAGCTTTGTTTACTGTATATTCTTCCTTTCCATTCCTTCTGCAATTTTCTCGTACTGCATTCACCCGTGGTGACATAACTTGGGAAATTTATATACAGGAACCAAGGGTTTTTGAATTGTTTTATCATATTTCAATGTCAGTTGTATCACATCAATCCTTGTTTCTTTGCATGTCTTGCTCCAGACAAGATCTTGTTCAAAATCTTCATCAGAAAAGAACTTGAACCAGAACTACCACCTAAGATTGTAACCCTTTTGTGTGTGTGTTGTAGGGGGGGGGGGTGGAAATTAAACTTGATTAACGAGGTGGCATTGCCGAACCTTGTAGTCATGAATTTCCAACTTGGGTAGGGAAACAAAGGAGAATATATACCAGAAGAGAACACGAAAAGGGGCTGCACTTTATTTGCTCAGTGCCATCCTTCCTTCCTGCTCCTTTGACATAAACCATTCAGATGGGACATGGTTTCAATTAAACCACAAACCTAAAACTCTGGTCATTTTATTTCTGTCTGTGGTTGGTAATATACACATATAAGGTGCTATTTTAGTAAAATTACTGGTAAATAAATAAATATATATATATTTGAATTGTAAGCCACCTAGCTACAAGCTTTCGGTGGTGGATTGTGACAGCAGAAATGACCACGGCAATAACTGGTGCCGTAGGACTGATCATGCTCTCTAATCCTATTAATTCGGTGCCTTTTCTTCAAGAATAAACTCAGTTAATTAGGATCGCACAGGTCATTCTATATACGTACAAGCAGCAAAAAGTTAACCTGTAGTTGCCAACCATCTTATTCGGTGCTTTTTTTGAGGGGGGTTCATGGGGAGCACTTATGAAACAAAGTCATTTGGTCCTAAAAATGAAAGGCTTAAAAATGATGTAGAATCATTGGTCCCCCATTAGTATTGGTTTTACCAAGTTTGATATATCACTTTTAACTTTAACTATTTCGAGTGATTCTTGAATTGACTTCTTCTCATCATACTTGTTTAAAAAATGATTTAAAAATGAGTATTATTACACACTATATGAATTTTACTATACACGATCGACTATATATGACTTAGACACGACACTACACCAACTACATATGAATGGTTTATGGACTAAACTTATTTTGATATGATATAACTTAGACACCGACTCAACTTGACACATTGCTCTGTAGTTTTAGTCTCCATGTAAATCGTTTGACTTATAGCAATTACCACCTCTCTTTCTTGTTCGAGGACCTTTTTGGTAAGAATTATTATAGTTGTAAATCGCCTTCTGTTGATGCACAAGGGTTATCACTGATGAGATGGTATCCTCCAACCACCAATCCAGTCATTCTTTTTTGCACCAGAAAAGAATTTAAAATACTAACAAATAATAGTCATCTTCAATGATGTCACGTTACTATAAAATGATTCCCATTATATCACCAAACAATACGATACCTGTCTGGCAGAAAATTTCCACCAATAAATTCTTTGATTCATATAAATTATTTGAAATTTTAATTGTCTTCTTTCATGCTTCTTGTGACACTTGGAGTTCATTATGCCAAAGCTCTTTGAGCTCTCATGTCAAATTTGTCACATTTACCCTTGTCTTCTCATCCGAGTATCTTCCGGCAAGATCTTATCCTAATCTTTGTGATGCCAAAGCCTAACCAGAATATTAATTGAATTGGGTGAAGGAGGAAATTTGAGGTATGATGGACATATATGTGTGTGTATTTAAGCATAACCACCGTGGCCGAGCACTTTTTTTTTTTTTAATTCTTTTGAATGATAAATTATTCACAGTGTATTGGTGAAGATGTCTCTTTAACATAGTAGATCTCACTTAAATTTATGATAATTAATCTACCATTGACGGATACGATTTTAAATGAACATCATTTATAGTAAGACGACCCAGCCACTTGAATTCATTGCAACAATTTAGGAGGGGACCCCGAACCTACCAAATGATAAGTAACTTGGACCATATATCCAGAGTCAAGCCATGCAGCACCTGACCATGATGACAGTTTGCCCAGCCATGCCAAGGTCAATGAGGAATCCCTAATCATCACCATCCCATTTCTGGGGTAATCGATGTGTTAGGTAGTGGAATTGCTTTTTCTTCAAAGAAAAAGCACCATGTTTTCACATAAGGGATCTCTGCCAGGTGGGTTAAGCCATCTCAATTCTCAAAAAAGTAAACATAAAATCCCATGCCTAATTATATAACAAGAAATTAATGAGCCCATGTCCCATTAACAACTTTTTGTATGTCATGAACAAGTCTACAGCTTCTGTTGGCCATGCCTTGCTAATGTATAGCAAGAAAGATAAGAATATAACAAAAATGCGTGGCAGTGTAAGACAATGAGGACCCATCATGTTGGAGTATTTTATATTGAACAGGATGTGCCCACATCTTATAGAGAACATATTCAAAAGAGATATACTTAGTGGTAGTGCCTGCCACGGTTTTCCAAGAGATTAATAGTCAAATGTATTCAAGATTAATGAAATGGGCAACCTCCACCATATATATTATATTGTCTAAAGTATACAAGAAGATTTGGTGGTTTGAACTTTCATGTTCCATATCTAGTTTGCTGAAATTTTCTTATAAAAATCGAATATATGACCAATTACGGAGATTTTTTCTTGATCAAATTAAAAAAATCATTATAACATATTCGAGCCGAGAATCTATACTCCTCTCCATGTATTAATAGTTATTAGTCATTAAGCATGAATATATTTACTAATATCACATGTTTTCTTTCATTTAATCACCTTTTACTTTTAATCTAACCAGTATATTTGACTACTTACATTTATCTATTCTAATCTCGTATATCTTTCTCTTTCTTTTTATCCGCTACCATATGCTCACAACGCTTTCTAATATAATCTATTATCAAAAAAAAAAACCCTTTCTAATATAATGAATTTGGACAAATATGCAAAGCAATTGGAAAATTGAAGTGGCGTCCGAAGTTCATTTCCTCCACATGTTCACTGCACATTTACTAACTGTTTTGATGGTTACAATCATGATGCCAACTACCCATTAAAAGAAGAACAATGATAATAGAACTATGATTTGCTCAAGGGAGAGAGAGAGAAAGAAATTGAAACTAATCACCTTTTTAGATTGAATCCACCAACCAAATTAAAGAATATCTTAAAGGTCAAATTAACCCAACAATAACTGTTGCAACTTACAACTACCAGAGACTTTCCAAAAAACAAACCTTGTAACTACCAGAGGTAAAAAGTGAGGCTAAGGTCTAAAAGAAGATCATATAAAACATTATTATTTAACACTCTGTATCACTTTTGAATGATGAGAATTTGTTCAAATCAGTCCTTGCAGTTCATTTTGTATTTTCACTTGTTCTACAAAATAAAAGAACAAGATTTGTTAAGGTGAACAAATTCTTACGTTAAAACATAACTACACTCCAATTTAGGAGAATAGCGTTGCTACACTTGTCACTTCATCATTCAATTTTGTCAATTAATGCTCACGGACTTTCTCAATATATAATTATACGTCGGCTGGTATTGTAACGATCACATCCTACACGCTGAACAAGACATCTTCGGTGATCTAAATACTTCCACACGTTCATGAGTCCAATCCAAAACGTTGATTGATGAGATGTTAATTGCCTACAAGCTTTTGCTTGATGGGGATGATTGTCAAAATAATGCATTATTTAAGGTGGTGGTATTAGTTGTTAATTTGTAGGGCATTAAAATAGTTCACTCTATTGTAGAATAATATCGGATAATACGTAACAAGTTAATGATAATTACTTGAACGATTCAGCCAAGTCGACCGAAACAACTTCTAAATCGACAAAGTCAACCACAAGTCTAGTAAAACTCGTAGTTTACATAGAATGAGAAATGGCAACTAAACAAAAAATTCCGAGCACATTAGACTCCACAGATTATTTGAATACTGATCTGACTGCAAGCACACTCAAGCTTGGCCCATGGTGGGATCATCAATCAACCAAGATTCGAGCTTTGAGCCATCCAAAATTCATATTTTTTACATGGTAATCGAACCCATTTATTCAAAAGGATCTTATCAGTTCATAAGCTTGCTTAAGCCCATAAAGCATCTTTGATTAAGACAATTATCATAAACAGTAATTAGTGGTGTGCCATGCTAATGCAACCGACTATATAATTAAATTACTCAACCACCAAAGCACTCGCTCTCAAATGATGTTACCTGCCTCCCAATCATCTATTTATTTTACCAGATCTCTTTGGCCAATTTTCCACTAATCAGAGTGCTTAGTTACACTACCATTACATTTTTATGTTTGGTTCCAATCTTGTCAAACAAACCATATCAGTTGGAGTTATCAATAAGGTTTTTTGAGCTTTCAATTTCACTACATGAACCCTTGTCTCTTTCTGTGTCTAAAGCCTTAGGCAAGATCTAACACCATGAGCCCGTCACAAGCGATGTAACATATAAAATAACTAGTCATAACACGTATATGAATGCATGATAAAATTTAAAATTCGAGCGTCCAGATAATCAATTTCACTATATTAAATTTTTTTAAAATATATTAACAATAAATTAATTAAATATTAAATAATTAAATATATGATAGAAATGAGTGATATGATATTTTTAAGGAGGAAATATATAAATAATTAAACATACGATAAAAATAAGTGATGCAATTTGATGTTTGAGTCTAACAAATGGATGATGGGTGAGGTTAGGTAAGTAATTGGTGATGATTTTGATGAAAAAAATATGACTAGGAGAAAATTCAAACATACTCATGGTTTATTATATAGATAGATTACTAAGCCTAAAGAGAATAACCTAGTGATGCAGCTTAGGATTTAAGCTAACAAACACAGAAGCAACAGCTTTTATACATAAATAAATATATATTTATCTATGTATATGTATATATATATGTATCTCCCATCTGCAACCCCCACCAAAAAAAGTTGAAGATATCATATATAAATTGGCCCAAACAGATGCAAGCAATTACAAAAACTTTTTGGGTAATTATTTTTCTGCCATTAATGAAAAAAGTGGCTAGATAATAAAAATTAGTCAAACAGAAGTGTGCAAAGGCCTGCAGAAATGCTAGGTCAAAGTAGTTTTAGGCTCGTTAGAATTGTTGCAAACCTCCTCCCCCAATCGGTAAAATTGGAAACGACATAATTCAGGGCATGATCAAAGGCTCTCCTAGTTAAACTCTCAAGAGAGATATTGATCGAGATACAAACAATATGGTCTAGCTAGAAGAGAAAACGTTCGCAATTCAAAGGATTAAATAACTACCAATCTCACATCCTGAGCCTCCGATGCTCGAATACAAATGCCTTTGATTTATCTCTTTATATGCCTAGATTTTGCTCACAACTCAGAAGTTTTAGGCACATCCTATCACTCCCAAGGCATGTTTCTTTATACACTTTGGTTGGCTCATTCTTTTGCACTGGGATGAAGAACATGACATTTCTTGCATATTGGAATAAGCATGACACCTTTGCTCTTGAAGCTCCCTTTGGCGCTGTGTTTAGCCGAACAACACTGGGTGACTCAAACTGGTGCTCTACGGAGCATCTGAAATGAAAGAATGTGTTGAGTTCAGACGGCCATTTTTTATGAGTTGATTTTAGAGCAGATTCAAGTTTTAAGTTCTTAAAGATTTTCTGTATTTCTTTCTTTATGTCCAGCGTATTTAAACATGGTTATTAAGCATGGAAACAAGTAATGAACAGGACTCCACACGTATGATCACCTCCGTAAACCCTTCTACTAGTTTTTACATCATATAAATTGGTAACAGATCTTCCTAAGAATTCTGTAACAATTTGACACAGAAATCCTATTATTGAAGTAATGAGGGCAACAACAAATGGAAATGAGTTTACTAGCTAGCCTTTGTTTTTCTCGATCTAGTTTACAAGACTATGAGGAGATCCTATTGACCTAATGTACGAACCCAGGATTTTATAACCCAAAATAAACATTAACGATCCACATTAGACTTAATCATTTAAGTGAAAGAAAGAAGCAGCCACTCCATTCAGCCTAATCTGGTTAAAGAATGATACTATCACTCACTAAATCGAAAAGAAGCATGCACATAAAGATGTAGTTCCACCGAAATTAGCCACTAAGAATCGAGAGAAAGAGTAAGAAAGATCTAGAAAAGAACCAGACTTAAAAAATAAGATAGAGGGTAAGTAGTATAGAACATTGTTTCTGAACCCTCCAAGCCAACAATATTGCGCTTTAGAAGTAGCCAATCCAATGGGACTCAAACCAATTTGTTGCTACCCGTGGCATGCTTCTTTTTTTTTCTTTTTTTTGGTTGAAGATACTCGTGGTATGCTGGTAAAAATCTAAATCTAGTTTTTTCCAATGTTCCTAGGTAGAAAGAGGAAAAGGGAAGGAGGGGAAGAGAGTGACCAAATACATAATGGAGAGATGGGACAAAAGATCTTATCAACAAGGATGTTTTTGTCTAGCAAAATCTAGGGGTTCTTCTTTGGTAGGCCCCACTGAAGATCTCCTGCCTTCTGCTTTTTCTATATAACACCCAAGAGCTCTTCCTTAAAGCTCCCTCTCCCTCTCTCACTCTCACTCATGGTCTTCTCTTTATTTTCTCGCCTTTAATCCGCTCTCTCTCTCTCACTCTCTCTCTCTCTCTCACACACACTGTTTTTTTATGTCTGTTATGATGACCATATATTATAAGTTAATTTCCGAAAAAACAAAAGAAAGATGTATTTAAGGTAGAAAACCCTTGCATTTAAGGCTGAGTTTTCCTGGTAGTTACTAGTTACACTAGGTTAGTGCTTGGGAATATAAAATGAAGGAGAGTGGTAGAAAACAAGGTGCAGCATCCCCATGCGCAGCATGCAAGCTTCTTCGGAGGAGGTGTGCTCAGGACTGCGTGTTTGCTCCTTATTTCCCAGCTGATGAGCCTCAAAAGTTTGCCAGTGTGCATAAGGTCTTTGGTGCTAGCAATGTTAACAAGATGTTACAGGTTAGTGTTTCTTTCATGCATTCACATCTCTCCCC
>CM042197.1:561897-629593 GCA_023539305.1 Ilex asprella
GTTCTCGACCCCTTCTCTCTCTCTCTCATTCACACACACACACACAGTTGTTACAATTTAGAATTCCTTCAATTGCCATTAGAATCATTCTACATTTAGGAAAGTAATGATTTGAAAGCATAATACTTTTGGATCTAAAAATTTAATTTAATATTTTAACCTAAAAATATGTGAAGAATATAATCACTGTAAAGCGATTCCACATTGTAACTACAATAACATTACTGTATAAAAATATGTTGAGTGATATAACCCTAAAAAATCAGTTCAATAGCTACAATAATGATATTATATTGTGTCAATTTTTGTACTATTATTATACATTTTTAAGTTTTAATAGCATTACTCCACTTAAAGTCCTGCTAACCTCTTCAACTAACGTCAGTTGGGAAAAACACTTTGTGAAAGCAACCATATTATATTTTTGTTACTGTAATTAAATTTATGAGTAAAATTATAGTAAAAAAAGTAGAGTTGAAAGAAAAATTCCCGGTTGTTTCTGTTATGACAGTTGAAAAGGCTCCAAGACCCCACTGCTATTACTTTGAGTAAATATTGTTACACCTTTACCAAAACTTACCAACTATATTTTGAAAATTCTTATGAAATGATACGATTACTAAGCCTTTGATTTTCATTCCTCCACTATAATTTAATCATTTTTTCTGTTCAAAAAGGAAACACTGTTTTTAGCAAATGATTCCTTAACTAAAGAGACTAAAGGACCTTAACTGATCGTTAATTTTTCAGCCATGTATAGAAGAATAAAGGGAAGCTATTTGCATTCGGTTCTGTATAAAAGAAGTGTTTACCTTGTCTTTAAGACCACCAAGCTTTTGGTCAAAGAATTCTTAATTCTGAGCAATTTTGTAAAGCTATGTGTATTGATCACCTGGGCTTTAGCCTTTATGCTTTAAGTTTAAGAGGATGATTTCCCACTGACAACTGACAAAGATAGAAACTCGATTGCTTGATGCCATGTGAAAACGCATAAAGTTCGAGTGTTTATGTCCTTCAAATTCAACCAAATTCGAGTTACGTAATCATGATGTCATGGCAAAGTTTATGGTTTGTCAAGTTTTGGGGCCCAAACATCATGATATTTCTTGAAGCTGCAGGAATCTCTATGTGCATAGAGAAAATTGGGTTGATCAAATTTGGGTCAGCATTAATCCCAATGCAAATCAAGTCTTCGATGAAAAACCGTGTAGTCAAGGATGTGTGTCCCATACATGTAATACTTTATCGAGATCTTGCAAGCTCACATAGGCGACGCAGTCAATAGTTCATCGTATGATTTTTGTTGTGCAGTTGATTTGAACGAAAATTCACGCTAATTATCCAGATCCATCAATCCATGGGTCTAGGCTGTGTTAGTTTTATTTCAAAAGGTTATATGCAAATAAACCATCATCGGTCATGCCAAAACTATAGGCATAAACTTCATTGAGATTAATTCAACCAAAGTTCCTAAGGCTTTTTGGGGTTATGGCACTTGCAGGAGTTGCCGGAACACCAACGAGGAGACGCTGTAAGTTCCATGGTGTACGAGGCGAATGCCCGGGTGAGAGATCCAGTTTACGGTTGTGTTGGAGCTATATCATCACTGCAGCAACAAATCGACGTTCTTCAAGCCCAGTTGGCACTTGCACAAGCTGAAGTGGTGCACATGAGAATGCGCCAATTCTCTTCCACAGCCAACAACTCGCCGGAAAACGCCTCACCCTCATCCAAGCACATAACACAGTCTCAGACCAGGTCCCTTTTTACCATGGACATGGAAGCCAATCTTGGGGAGTCCTTGTGGTCATGCTAGGCTACACTAGCCTGCCTTCTCTTTTCTAATATTACTATCATGGGTTTTCTTTATTGTCTGCCTCTTTTTTGCTTTCTTGCTTCTTTCTCCTTCATACTTCTTTATAGCACATCGATCACTACCTGACCCAGGGATGATGATGACAGTCATTAACCATATTGTACATGTCTAAATATATGATTATGAGTTATGATGATATATATAGTTTTGTATGTGAAGTTGACTATCTTTGGGAGTTCCTCTTTGTCTCTATTTTTCACTTCATTTCCTATGTTTGGCCACGCCATTATCAGTAACACATGATCCTTGGTGAATGGAAAACAATTATTATAAACGCCGTATCCGTACCTTCATCATGAAAAACGGGCAAACCCTTATGTCTCGATCATCATTACTTGAATATAATTTTTTAACGGGCATACCCTTATGTCTCGATCATCATTACTTGAATATAATTTTTTAACTTAATATTTTTTTGTTAATAAATTAAAGATAAATATCAAAATTAGACGAAGCTCATAGTCAATTCACCGCTCCCAATAAATTAAGTAGCAAATCGGATCAACAAAATATATGTCTAGATATTATATTTCATCAAAAAGCGTGATAAGAAAGCCAGAAAAATTCATAATGCTAAGCAATCATTTTGCCAAATAATCCATTGGAGAAAATGATTACACCAAATGTCACGTCTACGATTTGTTTCAATAATTCACCTTGTTTTGAACCAGCAAGCTCAAGGTTAAAGACAACACCTTATATATAATAACAAACTTTAATATATAATGATTTGTTTGTCTAATCCGATAAATTTCATTTTAATCTCGAGTTTTATGTAGAATATGTAATTAAATTTAGTATTTTTCTTGGTGTATAAACAATTCCCCCCGCGTGAAAAATGAAAGTCTTGAAAGGCTAAACAAAAGTACGAGTTGTAATTGTCAACAACATAACTAGGAGTACGAAAATTTTCAAAGATAGCCTGCAAAATTGACTCAATGATATACACGAAACTTGACTAAGTGGATTTTATTTTAAAGTAACACAAATTTCAATAATTTTTCAAATTTCATGGTCAAAAGAAAGTTTTTTTTTTTTCCCAAGAACTTTCATCATGAATCACGCACGCAACCCATATATTCGTAGTCATAAAATTTACGTCTCTATCCGCTCACCAAAGAATTTACACACGCATGTGCTCACCAAAGAAATTACATGGTTTCTATTTTTGGTCTCTATCGAAAATTATTTTTGAGAAGGGTGTTAGAAAATTATTTTGATGTTTTTTGTGTTACATAACTTGTTTGGTTATATAATTCTAAAAATAATTCTACGACATAGAAAATAATAAAACATATTTGAACAATAACTCAAAAAATAATGAAAACAAAAATGTGATAGTGGTGGTAGAAGTATGGTGGTGGTGGTGGTGGGAGTGTGGTGGTGGTGGTGGGAGTGTGATGATAGTGTTTTCTAAATTCTAAAAAAATGGTTTTAAAAAACATACAAAAGAGTTATAACTTGTTCTCTAAATCTATTCACTTTTTGTTCTCAATTTTCAAAAAAAAAAAACAAGTGTGTCAAACAGCTTTTCTCCTATATACTATTTCTGAAAACAAAAAAATAATCTCTAAAGATGCACATCAAGCAAGACCTAAAATTATTTTTCTATTTTAGGTCTCTGTCTGCCCACTAAAGAAATTAAAATTTTATGTTTCTATTTTTGATCTCTATCTGCTCACCAAAGAAAATTTTAGCTGGGCTGATGAGGGAGCTTAAGCTCAGTGCATATATATTCTTGAGATCCACTAATTGGGCCCAATATACACTTGATTTTTTGCCAAGTTTGGCCCGGAAGTGAAAAAATCACGCATCTGAAAGATTAGGTCAGCCCACGGATGTAGGCTCCTTATTCCAAATTTGATCTGCTTATTCAAGACTGAAGATGTTAACACCATCATTTTTGGTGAAAGACCGAGGGCTGTTTGGTTAGCGTTTCAAAAATTAATATTCGAAAATAGTTTTTGAGAAGAGTTTTAAGAAAGAGTTTTTAAAAAATTTTAAATTGCAAAACCTGTTTGGTTACATATTTTTTAAAATAGTTTTAGAGAACAAAAATTATAAAATTTGTTTGGACAATAATTTCCAATTCCCACATCTCTTCAAACTCTCTCTCTCTCACAGTGCATCAAGACCACCACCACCACCACTAACCCAAAACCATAACAACCACCATCAACCCAACACCCAAAACCACCACTGTGCATCAACATCACCACCGAACCACAACCACCCAAACAGAGGATCACCACCAACCTACAACCACTACCGAAAAATCGAGAACCGAAACTCAACCCACAACCACCACTGAAATCGAGAACCACCGCCAACCCACAATCACCACCAAATCGAGAACCACCACCTTAATCGAGAATCACCACCGAAAAAATGAAAACCACCGCCCAACCCACAACCACCACTGAAATCAAGAACCACCGCCAACCCACAACCACCACCCAAACCACAACCACCACCGGATCTGTGCTTTCAATCGCCGAATCTTTGGATTGAGGACAAAACCGATGGTGTCGGCAAGAGAGAGAGAGGTCAGATAGAGAGAGAGGGGTCAGGCAAAAAGAATGAAAAAAAAAACATCTTTTATAGTGGTACAATAAGTGCACAGTAAATAAGGAGTTGTAGTTCTCCTTGTTCTCATAATTTATAAAGAAAACTCCAAAAATAACTTTTAGTTGTTCTCTGTTTTTGTGTCTCAAATCTCATTTTTTTCGAAAATTTTGAGAATAAAAATGTTAAGCAAATAGGTTTTGGGTGTTTTGAAAATTTTGAGAACAAAAAACTGTTTTCGAGAACATAACCAAAGAGGCCCAAGTGTTCCACCATTTTTCATCCTAAAGGATTTGTTTATAGCCAGCCTGACACATTTATTCAATCTAAGAATTTAAAAATGCTAATGCTCCCTACACCCATTTGCATTCCAGGGGCAGAGTCAAGATTTCTTCACAAACAATTAAGACAAACCATCAAATGGAAAGGAAACACACAGACACAGTGCCATGAACATGTAACCTCACTGAAAAAGAAGCAACAGTTGCAAACAGAACTATCATCACTTGGTTTCAACTTCAACCTATTATCCTCAGATTCCCCTATATATACATATACATATATGAACTTCAAATGATGAAAATGGTCAATCAAGCAAAACCATGGGATGGGACCCCTGGTTACAGCTGTGGCAATGGTTGCTTCTCACTGGCTTAGTGGATCACAATTGGTTGCATGATCAATTTGTTATCGCTGACAAATCTTTTGGGATGATTGAAGTTTGGACTTTGTTTGGTATCCCGTTGAAGCAACAGTTGAAATAATTGAAGTCTTAAAATTGTACTGCTTTGATGTATCCCACTAAAAACTTAACCCTCCATCAATTCGAAAGAACACTAGCTAGCACTTGTGTATATTCTCACATTTGGTGCCTAGCTCCTGGTTCTAACTGTAATAGCTATCACAGTGCATTGACAAGGACCTCACTAGCTCATGTTACAATTTCATTGCACAAAATTTTTAATCTTCTCTGTATCGTTTCAATTTTATCGGGTGTCCCCGAAGGAGCTATAATATTTGTTTGAAGTTCAGTTCTACTCACACTATATACACCTAAAACACACAGTATCCAAAGAGTTACAAAATAATTTAGTTTCCTTTCTATAGAATGGATCATCAGCCGTAATGTGAAGATGGGGATGTGAGGTGTTGCCATGGCTTCAGCTTAGTGCTTTCTTACGATTGGAAGAATGCTTGATCGTGAGACGCATTTGCCTCTTTTTTTTCTCAATCTCCTTATCTCTATATACCCATCATAGAGATGATGTCAAAAGAAAATAGGGGAGTAAGAGAGGCTCTATCATATCCCATTGGCATGTTCATGTTGACTTCGATCAACAGCTTGCCAAATGCATAAGCACCAAATTATTGACTATCTATGCATAAGATCACCATCATTGGCCAGTTGCTTTTCTTTCCACTTTTGTCCCCACTCCCCCATCAATATCATGGCCAGAGATTATGTATGGGTATGGCCAGTGGCCCCAATTGGAAAATAAACTTGAATTCTCGGGAGTTATGTCCTTTCATTTGGTTTGTGGTAATGCTGGTCGAATTAGTGCAAATGTGTTAGCTGTTTAGGAGAAGCCTTGTATTAATATTGTACCGTTTACAAGAGATGGAGGTAATGTTCCATTAATGTAACATTATGGTTGTTGGAGTCCACAAAAATGACAAATATAATTTAGTGATTTGGGGAATAGAGTTGAGTTGGATAAAATGACGAAGTTGAGTACGGTTGTAAACAAATAGAACGATTTTTTTGGTACTCTTCTATGTATTTCCATTGCATTTAGGGTTTGAGTATGCATGTAGACGTAACCCTCTTACCTATCACAAAGTAAAATCGGAGTCATTTTAACAACATTAATATTGATGTGGTTACACTTGATACCCATAGAGCATGGTTTCTTTTTTCCTTTAGATCTCCTAGCTTATTGGTTGCCTTTGTTATGCCAAGATGGGTAAAACATGTGGAACAATATGATGATTTGTTGTCTTTGTCCCAAAACATTATATTGGTATAATTGATATGCTTAAAGCACGTTATAAAACCTCTCTGATTTGTTTCGGTCAGTACATTAAAGATCTTGGAAGTGTTGAAATTATGAGAATCCCATAAATAATGAGATTTTGTCCCACTTATTTCATGTCATCAATTATAGGATTTCAATATCTTCAATACTAAGGCTGAAGCATAACGAGAATGATTCATTCAGCTGTCATTTACTTATGTTCACTTTGGTACGATGAAAAAATTGAAAGATAAAAAGTTAGAATAACGGAAAGTTGGAGGTAGAAGTGACAAATGAGTGGATTAGGTTGGTTATGGGTTGCGTTAAAATAAATTCAATCTATTTTTTACTCACGTAGTAAATAGGTTATAATTGGTTGAATTTATAACGGGTTGGATTAAACCGATTAATTCATAAAATAATTAAAATTCTTAATAGACACATTAGTATACCAAAATAAACACACACATATTAGTAGTACATCAAAATACAAACATACACACACACACACTAATACACCAAAACACACACAAACTAAGATACTAAAAATATACACAATAATACACTAAAATACACACTAATACACCAAAAATACACACACGTACACTAACACAAAAATTAAAACACATTTAATAAAAAAAAATACACACATAATGGGTCAGGTCAATTGTGGGTTATGGGTTGCTCCGTGAGTTATGGGTTGTGTGGTGACCCGTGGATTGTGGGTTGACCCATGGGTCGCGGATCACTACTAACACATGGGTCATGGGTCACAACCAGCACATGGGTTGGTTCATGGGTCATGAGTCGACCCATGGATTAAGGGTAGTGTATTAGTGCGTGTGTTTTTGGTGTATATGTGTATTTTTTGGTGTAATAATGTGTGCATTTTTTGGCATATTAGTATATTTATTTAATTTTATTACTTGTGTTATTTAATAAAAAGATAAATACTCAAGCCAATGGATTCTCATTTATAATCCATATTAACTCGCTTAATTAAAATGAATCATATTATTCAACTCATTTACAATTCATATTAATTAATATATATATGTACTTAACTCATTTATTTATGGGTGGGTTAGGTGGATTAATGAGTAATGCGTTAAAATTGTCACCTCTAATTTGAGAGATAGATAAAATATCATGTTTGGTAAGGAAGAAAAATATGAAAGATGAAAAAATAGACGGATTAACTTTTCTTCCAACTCATTAAAATCAATCCCTCCAAAATTGGATGAAAAATTAATTATGTATTTATATTTTTTCATCCTTCTATTTTTTCATTAATACCAAACACAAAAAATTAATTATTTTTATTTTTCATCCATCCTACCAAACACAAAAGAAAAAATATGTATCATTCCTACTTTTCTTTCTTGGAGGATAGAAAGTGTATCATTTTTATTTTTTATACCTCTTCCTGTTTATCCTTCCTACCAAACGGAGCATTTAGCTACGGCTAAAACATTTAGTTAAGCAACACAAAAGAGGTTTTGGATCATTTGCACACTGTGTTATGCAATTACATTTATGTCGGACAAAAATAATTTGTTTCTCAAACAATACCATTTTGTTCTATGTGATTAATGTTCTAAGTAATTCTATGTCATATTCATTGGGTCTAGCTACTCTGATACATTTTTCTCTTTAGTCAAGATTACCTACCATGTATTAGTGATCAGAAACCCACTTATAGACAACAGATGTAAAAGAAAACAAAGAAAAATATATATATCTGACGATACCTCGCTCCATATTACATTGAACTGGTGAACTATTAAAAGTACAATAAGGTCATAAAATGTTCGTACTGTTAAGTAAGATTCCTACGTTAGTTGTTCATTTTGCAACAGCTCCATGGTATCACCCACCAATATATGGTAAATACATAAGACTAGCCATAGCTTCCTGTAGCCAGTCCTCATCATCATGTTTGATCTGCAAAAAACATTAATTTACAGTATGATACTATGAGCATATGAGCGAGTCGAAAACCTGTCAATGTCTACCAGATTGTAGTAATGAAAACTTTGGGCGTTCTTGAAAAATAGGTACCTGGAGGTCCTGGACACAATCATCGTAGTAGCAGAAGTCTTTTGCTTCGTTAGGATTATCAGTCATCTTCATTCTGACTTCATCTTCACATGGTTCATTGTTCTTTGCAAATCTTCCACGAACCCGGACCCTCTTGTCAGCCAAGGTCTTGCGACAGGCATACTGCAGAGAGAGTAGACAATTGAATAAACACATGCAAAACCAACACACACTGGAATAATTGTGTTTGTGTGTGTGTGTGTGAGAGAGAGAGAGAGAGAGAAACAGAGAGAGAGAGACCTTGATGGTTTTGTTGAAATTCCTTTGGTTTCGTTTCTTTAGATACCTAAGAATTCTGTCCTTCCTTTCTTCTGCTGAATACTTCCCAATCTTCAGTGTGGGCTCTTCAACTTCTGGGGCAGGCTTATCTTGAATTCCCTACATGCACATATACCTAGTGTTTTATGCATTAAGACTTCAAGTAATAGAATCACTTTTGCATGAAGCTTAATTTGAATGCTTCACAAAACTATGCATGATGAAAATTAATTTATATGAATCATCTGCAACATTATGAGATTTAACAGGAGTCAAAAAGATCATATAGATACCCAATTGTCGACAGCCATGGAATAAACCGGCCAGAAATTTGGCACAACCCCACTGCTGGAATCCTCGCCAAACTGATCACATACCTCATGTTGGTATCTACACTCAAAACCATGAGGTCCAGCGATGCCATATGAACCCATATTGATATTACGCTCCGTCAATGAGGGTACAGCCATATCAGAAACTCCGAGACGCTCAGGGAACGATGACATTGAAATGGATGGAACGATGTCATGAGGTTCCGGTGGCACCACATTAAGTATCCCATTATCGGAAAAGGGCGGTAAGCATTCTTCACTCCACATTGCAATACCTCCACCGTTGTTTCCGCCAGGCATTGGATTAGAGAAAGCATAGAACTCACTGGAGAAGTATTGAGGAATAGAAGCCATTGCTGAAAAAGAAAAGCTTGACTTGTAGACTTTGTGGGTTACTGCCCATTTTAAGCCATTTTACTATTTATAGCATGCACTGCTTTGCTTTGCAAGGGAAAAAAAAAAAACAAAGTGAGACAAGACGGCTCGAATAGGATTCTACTCAAGCTAGCAAAGTTAAGTTGGTTTGTAAATAAATAAGGGCTAATTTCAATTTATACCATGAAAGATCACTTAAATTTTAATTTATTCTCTTAAAATTTAAAAATATCAATTTATACCCTAAAATACATAAATTTGTATCAAAATGCACAGATAGTTAACTGTCATCCATTTTTCCTTTAAAAAAGTTTAGAATAATTATAAATTACACATTCAAAGTTTAAATATTTCATATTTATGATTAAAAAAAATATTCATCCATTAATACTCGTTAAATATCTCTCAGTGTTGTATCATGTTATTTTGTGTCATGTTATATCATTTTTGTGTTGTATTCGAGTCGATACAAAAATATTTTTAACGTATAATAAATTACGTTGTGTCGTATATTTCATATTTATTACTATTTATATAATACTATTTAAAATCTATAAAATACATATTTTTTTGCTTACAATATTCATTAAATAATTATTTTCTGTGTACAGTTGTGTTATTCATATTTAACTTTAATTTGATCGAACAGTCAAAAGATTCATGTTTAACTGTGGACAGAAAATAGTTATTTAGCAAGTATTGTAAGCAAAAAATAAGTTTTTATAATTTTTTTAAAATTTTAAAAATACTTTTTTTATTGACTCGAACATGATGCAAAAATATTATGACACGAGACAATTGAAAGCTATTTAATGAGCATTAATGGAAGAAAAAAATTGGATCATAAATATGAAATATTTAAACTTTAAAGGTGTAATTTATAATTAGTTCAAACTTTTTTAACTGCAAGATGGATGACAGTTAATCTCAAGTGCACATTGATAAGAATTTATATCATTTAGGGTGTAAATTGATATTTTTAAATTTTAAAAGTACAAATTGAGATTCAAGTGATCTTTCAGGATGTAAGTTGAGATTAGCCCTACAAATAATCGAGTTAATTGGGCTCGGCTAGGATTCTAAACAATTTGTAGGCTTGTTTAAAAAAATGAGTACAACAAGTTCGAACTTAAACTCATAAAATTTAGAGTAATGCTAGATGGACTTAAAAACTAGACTTAAAAATCTGACTTGATAATCTCAACCATTGAATAGGTAGTAGGTCCCAATAAATGCTGGGACCTACAGTGAAATCAATGGTTGAGATTATCAAGTCAGATTTTTAAGTCTATTTTTTAAGTCCATGTAGCATTGCTCTAAAATTTAACTCAATTAACACCCCTATTTGGCACATACACCATAAGTAGCTGATAGGTTTCCTTGTTGTATACCAAATTGGCAATATTATTGACAACTAATTGTCTGAGTTAATTATGTGTATGCTGATAGCGTCCTAGACAAAAAAAAATCTGATAGATATAATTACAGTAAAGTGACGTCATTAGTTCATCGTACCAAATAGTTCTAGAGAGCAAGATTAATAACTAAATCAATTGTGACTGTTTTTTTAATCATGATTTGGTCGGTGTTTTAACTAGCTTATTTGTTTGTAAACACGTAAGAATTATTTGTTTGTCGAGATATTTAAACTTGTTATGGTACTCGTTTAATTCTTTTGGACACAATTAATAATTTTTTTTGAAATAAATCTTTAAAGAATAACCCAAGAGATTAACAAGATTTGTTGATGTGACCTGTCTCCTTGTAACTAAGGTGGACCACATGCTTTTGAGCCAAACCCCTTGGGTAGTAAGAGAGATTAGGTTGCCATAGCATTCCCTTATCTGAACAAAAGACAATCTTTTCCTTTCTCTCATGAAATTCAGCTAATATAGAAAGCCATTTAGGTACTTTACCCAGGCTTTTTGTTGATGAAGAACATAGAGAAGTAACTGGTTACATAATGTCATCAAGTGATTCAGTTATTTTAGATGGCCAGGCATAAATATTAGGAATATTAGTGAACTTGTGTGTAACCCAAGAAGATTATTTTGAATAGGTATGTCAATTTCTGTCGATGATGTAAACTAGAAATGAATATGAAAATAACATATTTTGTATATAACATGATCCAAGAATTACACAACATAACTCGTTTGATAGTCTTAGTTATAAGGTGCATAATTTACATATTCAGCAAATATAAATGCATATCTTGGAAAACACCCTTTAGAGGCAACTTAGAAGGAAAAAGCTTTAAGAGCCCCCACATAGAGGAATAGAGTCTCTCATGTGATTTGTATTCTCATACTCTTCAAAGCTGTACACCCTATGTACTGATAAAGATCTGGTCTACTTAGACCAAGAATCTAACCCATGCATGGGCTACTAAGATTTGCATAAACAATCAAGTACAACATATATACCTCACACTTAATTCCATATTTACCCATCCTCCATTATTGTTTTGTTGACATATTAGTCAGATGAAAGATTGAAATAGCTTTGAAATCCAGTTGTTACACAAAAACAAATAATCAAACTCATGCAAGCTATTCTTCTCAAACCTTGGAATCGCGAGACTCGGACGTACAAGGGAACCTTTTTTATGCAGAACACTCTTGATCATATTGGAAAACTCCTATTATCATGTTTTACTTCAAATCAAAATTTTGACTAATGAAAACAAAATAATGAAAATTTTGTAAGTGACATGTTTACTACGAGGCTATCCCTAGAGGTTAAATCACTGAGAAAGCTTTCATAAAGGCCTGCATGCAACTTTCTGTATGCTGAATCGATTCTCCATGAAGTGGGAATAAGTTGGCTAGGCTTTTAAACACACACACTCACCCCTGTTTTCTTCATGTTATTTATTTGTCAGAAAAAAAAAAACAGCAATTTGAGCTGATCTGTTTAATAAATGTGTGTGTGTGTGTGTGTTGATTAGATTCTTTGTATAGCTTTGTACCAAAACAATTGTAGACAGTACCCTAATAAAAAAGTTGCAACGCTTACAAAAGTAATACTATTGGACCATATCAATTAACAAAGTTAACATTACTCTCAGTGAGATTAATAGTTCAGTATAACTCCTTTTAATTGTAGTTATGGTACATCATTTGTTATACAGTAGCTGTTCTTTCTGGGAAGCTTATCTGGATTGTGTTCTAAAGGAACACATAAATCTGAATACTTGCTTTTGAATTCACACTGGAATCTGGTTCAAGAGGAATCTTGTAGAAGGGACCAACTTTCTTCTCCATGTTACGTGCTATCAAATTGCAACCAATTAGATATAGTATTCCTCTGACTCAAGGTCTATCTTTTCCTGGCTGTTTGACACAAAAAGCATGCAAATAACAGATAAATCTCTCTCTCTCTCTCTCCATCAGTACTTAGCCACTCCCTGTGCTCTGAATGGTCTAAATTCAAAATCATAGTAAATTCTTCATTATCAATTATGCTGACATAGAAGCACAATAATGGTCTTAAATCACAAATTCAGAAAGTAAAAGAGAAATGCTGCAACTTTACATCAGAGTTGGCAATTGATTGGGTCATAAGGGGCCAGAATTCCAAGGGCTAGTCACAAAAAACATTAAAATAAAATAAAATCATGCAGTGCTTGGTGTGCAAAAAGACCAATTACCAGACAATTTGGACCCCAAGCACATTTGCATCCATCTAAATTAAAAGCTTCTCAAATACGGTTAGAAGTACCTAATTTCCCTTAGTTTGAAGTCTCAAGGAATCAAATAAAGCTCACACATTTGAGATAACTATCCCACATCACCTGACACTGTTTTTTCTTTATTATCTTTTTATCACCTCCTGCAAGTGGTTTCATGAGCCAACAAACTTTGTTGGTGCATGTTACCTGGAAGTGAATCTAGGTTGATTGACATTTGGGCATAAGATCACTGCAGATTTTTCCCACTTTCACTGTTCTCCTCTAGAAGTAGTCTTGTTCAACATAGTACACTTTCTTTGCTTCTCTGAGCATGCTGAGATTCTTGATCATAGATTTGTCAAACTTTTCATCTACATGATCAATTTGCTTGCATGCTCACAGGCCGGCATGCCTATCCTTTTGGTCAAAATAAGATCGAACTGCATTCTCTCCTTTAACATTATTACTACGACTCAAAAAAAGAAGTACTTATTTATTTTTATTTTTTTTGACAGATGTTTAATCCTAACTGGTAACTCAACTCAACTCCTTAAAAAAGAGAAGAGATGAGCACCACTATATACTCACACACACACCCAAAGACTCCCGATGAGGGAATCCCAGCCCCGGCTAGGTCAGAGACCGACACCTCATGGCGCATCCTCGAAGCCAAGCCACGCCGAGAGCGTTTGGGGCACACGCGCACAATAGGCGCTTCGGACAAACACTGTTTTTTTTTACAGATGTTTAATCCAAACTGGTAACTCAAAAAAAGAAGTACTTATTTATACTCTTGGATGATAACAAAAATGTGCAATTATTACAAAAATACAAATGTCCTATCTAAAAACTTAAGCTTTTAGATGAGTTGATGATTTATACTTATCTAGTGGATGAAATAGTATCAAAACCTAAAAGTCTTGAGTTCAAACCAAACCAACCAATCCTGCCTTAGATTAGGTTTCTACAGTTCAACCTTGAAGATTATGCAATAGAATTCTTTAGCTCAGGTTACAGGGTATTACAGCTAGGATCACTGAGCTTTTGCTATTCGATTTTTCTTAAATATTTGTTGGTTTGGAAACTATTTCCACTCGATCTAATCAAGAACCCTGAACTTGACTGATGCCATGTGCTCAAAACAAATAAAGTGTAACACATAACCTTAATGGTGCCCAAGTTGTTTGACCTGAAACAGTATTCTATCAGACTGATTCCTTATCCAAGAGATTTGATTATGCTGTCTGATTCCAGTAATTAATCAGCATTAGAAAAAGTGGATGCAAATATTTTTAGCATATCAAATTGAAGTTTATTGTAGCATCCAAATTGAGATTTGAATCACTCAAGGAACACTAGCTATTGGTGTTCAAGGTTATATGCCCCCATCCCTCTGTACATTTTGCTAAACTTCTGCTACATTCAAATCCATGTTGAACATGTAGAACCACTTTCTAATTTGTAACCCATAATCCAACAATGCACAATAACACAGCACAGAAATCCTACTGGACATTATTTGATCAGCAACATCAAGGGCAAAATGTGGTACACCACAAGTGCTGGCAGAGACACTTGAGGTTAACTGATAAAGATCAAGTAGAAAAAACACAGAGAGAGAGAGCAATTTGTCAGATGCATTCAAGAAAATTCACTTTTACGTTAAATTCAGTACCTCACTAGTGCTAATCAACACTTCCAAAGAAGTACATTAGATGATCTGGAAAACAATTGCAACTATTTACAAAGCATACCTGCATGAAATATGGCACAACTAAGCCTAGAAACACTATGCTCCAGTCTACTTTGGCTTGATCTGTTCAAATCCACATACATTGATGATTTCGACAAATGTTCCAATGTCAGAAAACCAGTAACGGGCAATCCACCCATAGCGACCAGATTTGAGTTTGACTTAGAATGGTGCTGTTTTTAAAAGGCTGTGGTAATTTGCCACAATATACTTTGTAAAAGAAGAAGAAACAAGGAAAAGACAAAACAGAACAAGCTCAAAATTTGAGGGACAACTGATGGCAGATGGATAGAAAAACCTATGATTGCACACCATTCCCAGCAACACTACCCTTAATTTATGTTGCGATTAAGCAATCCCTGGAATGATAAGTACAGATCTTTGTTATCCATCCCAAAAATATCTTCTGCTTTACGCAAAGTTTCCTGAAAGCAAAAATTGTGAATTCTGTTCATTTAGTCAACAAGCAGATCAAAACAGATTCGACTGCATCAAAAGAAAATGTAACATAGATTTTGATATGTTAAAATCAATTTTTATGTTGATCACCTCACGAGATTGTTTTTGAGCATTTAATTCCTTTATGTTAGCTAGAAATGCACTGAACTGCTCATACGATAGACGACTCCTGGATTAAATAACCATACCGAAACTGTCAGGTAAAAGGTACCTCAAGAAAAGGTGGTCACAGTCTAATAGTTGGAAATATAAAACTCACCTGGCTTGGCGGAAGAACTCCTTTCCATCAATTCTAGGAGTACGAGCTTACAATTTTGAAGAACGAAGAAAACAAATTAATCAAGCCATAATCTATATAAGAAATTTGATTTAAGCACTAGTATTCAATATAGTGCATCAATCATAAGGAGCTGCATTATTAGGAAACAAACTGCTTTTTTGTAACAGGAAGGAACGTGGACAAGTATTATCAGAAGATTGCAAAAGAAACAGCACTTATGTTTATCATCTAACAGCCAGAAGTCAAATTGGAAATTGCAATAGGCTTTCCAAACCTGGCATTGGGCGTCCATGTGGAGGAGAGTTTGCTGCTGATGACTGCTGGCTTGACGGGTACCATGAAGACAGTGTACCCCGTCCTTCATATTGATTTTTTCTTGGAGAAGTGGTAGCAGAGCTTTTCTGAGGAGATCCAGCAGCCGAATACCTTCTGGGGGACACACTCGTGGAAATTATTTTTGGAGTTCCCATTGGAGTGAGACGGGGTGTTATGTAAGGGGTCATAGAAAATCGTTGATCAGCTTGCTTTGACACTGTTGTCCAAAACTTGGCTTAAATCACATCATGAAAAAAATGATATGCAGGCATATGCAAGACTGAACAAACCGAGAGTTACTGATACATACCATCATCAGTGATGTTTGCACTATCTGTGGAGCCGCTGAATGAATGTTGCGTCATGTAGCCATTTGCCGCCTCCTCTGCAAGGTAAGTCGTAAGGAAGTAATAGCACATCCAACAACAGACAGCAAGCAGAAAACAGAAACCAATATAATTTCATTAAATGCAAACAAGATACGACACTTGACCAGTTACTAAGCACTATATTCAAAATTTTCATCAAGCCAAGGCAAAAATTACCCTTCACAGGATGGGCTTTGGGAACTGAATGATCATATATTCCTATATCCACTGTTGCAGCTTGCTGATGAAACACAAAAAGCAAAGGGAAAAAAACCAACATGAACAAGAAGATATTTCTCATCACAAAAGAAACCATATGAATCACATTGAAATAATTCGGGAAGAACAGCAAAAAACTTAAATCATAAGAAGAAAAACTACAAGAATTGGAAGGGCAATCTTACAGACGCATTATCATCATTTAATGACTGCATCAACTGTCTCTTGAAAGTCTCCAACTGTCAAAACGACTAAAGTAAGTTGATGACACCCTAAAGACAGCATCATATGAAAAATACAGCGACAGAAACCTAATGCATCTTTCAGCAATTCTTGGAACAAAACAAAAGAAAAAAGGGAGAGAAATGAGAGAGGGGTGGAGGAGGAAAAAATATTAGAGAACTATTAAGTCAGGAGATCAGGTTTTAAGATGATTAGAGCCTTCTCACACGTTTGAATACCTCCATTTCCAAATACCTTGAGAAGTTGATTAATGCACGCATATAAAAAAAGAGTTATCATCCTTAGGACGAGGGAATCTACCATCCGCAGCTACTTGGAAAAGTTAAGTTTAGCACCAAGAACCTTCAAATAACAATGCCAAGGATCCATATTCAGCCATCAAATGTAATTGCTCCTCTTCTTCCATATTCCTCAGCTTAAAGCTTAAATATAATCTCCTTGCAATAACGAGTTCAAAATCTACACCCACTCAAACTGGACACTATAGTGGTGTGAACTACCTTCTTAGAGAGGGTCAATTTGACAAGTAGTTCACGATTCTATCATGGTTTGCAATCCAGATCAGGAGACCTAGCTTATAGTGAATCCTGTGCAAAATTATGCTGAATTTCTCGACAACCAATTTGAACCTTTTCGATCAACAGGATGCATCCTTGGGTAGCAAATAACACAGATGAGAGCATCCTACCTCAAAGTGTTGCAAGTGATCAACGTTGAATCATACTACTAATCATAAGCTCCTAAAATCAAACCACGACCAGAACATTCATGGAGGTTAATGAAGAGACAATAAGATTAACAGTCCACATAAGGTTCAAATCCGTTGGCCTTCATGTTTCCTCAAATTCCTTCCCTAGTTTCATGATGTTTCTTTTTCTTGAATTCCAAGTTTCTCAACGTTGGCACTGCTTCTTTAGCTTTAAATCCTGTACTACTTCAACCTTGATATTCACACTACTGGTAAAGGCCAGTTTGTATTGGATAAAAAATGATAGTTACAAAAACGCAGCAGTTCTCTTTATTCTTGCAAACTAGCATGATACAGCATACACTACTTCTCTCTACTAAGTCTAAGATGATACAATATTTGTGAGGCAACTATAACTTCTCCTGAAAAATCAGGTGCATCACGCTGACAAAACTATGCTCGAGGCAGAAGGCCAGACACTGCGGTATTAAAAAATAAACATCCTTGTTCATCCCACTCCCAATATATGCATCTGACACCTACTTTATTAACCAAAAAAAAAGGAAATAAAAGAAAAAGAGGGTGAGTTTCATCTATGGTGCTGACAGGAAGGAAAATTTGAATCATCAAGAGGGACAAGAAAAGTTTCGGAAAGCAATAATCCTTGTTTTGAGATCATGACAGGTGCTTGAGCATTCCATAAAACTCAATAACTATTTTATAAAATTCGGACTGGAATTGCATTAAAAGTAGTACTCTTATCGTGATAAAGATGTTCTTTTCGGACAATGCAAATCAAATTTCAATTAGGGAGGTTTTCCATCTTCTTGCACAGACTGTATAACTCAGATAATTATCATAGCAGCAGAGCAGTTGTAAAATATAAAAATATATGTTCGGTGAGAATTGCCAAGAATAATACCAACTACATTCAAGCTGGAAATATAAAGAAAAAAAAAGTGCTACCTTTGACAAATCACGGCTTAGTTTGTTCGCCGTAGTGGCCAACGAATGTCGCTCCTTCGAGAGCTTCATCTTCAATCAAAAATCAAACGATTACGATAAATAAATCATGAGATTGCTAATCCTCCGAAACCAATTGTCACAGAAAAAAACAAGAGAGACAAAGAGAAAGATCAATAGAAATCCATACGTTATCATCCCGAGTGAGTTTTAAGCCCAATTCTGCCTCGTGATATGCTCGTTCGAGTTGCGAAACCTTGTCTTGGAGCTCCACAATTACGCGGTCTTTGTCGTGTAGTTGTTGCCTCAGCCTCACCATCTCGGACTCCAATTTGGAGACGCGCGACGCAATCGCCATTGACGTTATCCTCCGAGCTAGATCCAACTGATCGTACGGGTCAGTAGGGATCACCGACAGTATCTCGTCCGGTAGATGGAAGTCTGGTCCGCTTACACTGCTCTGCGTACTGCTATGCGACATCTCCGATTTTTTTTGAAAAAAAAATAATAATAATAATAATAACGCCCACAAATTGTCTCTCTCACTCTCTCCTAAACCCTAGTTTTTTGGGACAATAATGTCTGAAGATGAGAATTTTGGGTTTGAAGAATGCAGAGACAGGAAGGGTGAGGTTGCAGAGGACTGAGACCCGACGACGTCGGACAAATCGATGGAAAGTGTAATTAAATTGGAAGCAATTTTTTTTTTCTTTGCTTAGCTTTTTCTCTCTCTTCGATTTCTCTTCTAGGAATGTGTCTGGTAGCTAACGTCGTGTTTTGCGGTTGGTTGTCTGGGTTTGAATATTTTGAGTTTCCCTCCCAATGGACTTTCACACCTTTTTTTTTTTTTTTTTTGAGTATCAAGGACAAAAATTTATTAATGAGAAATATCATAAAGAATGAAAGGCCTAACAAATTGGGGTGTCTGCTCCAATCAAATAATACTATTCTTTAATGAAATTTCAAAACGGGTTAGTTCATGTGCTACACTATTTTCACTACGCCGAACTACAGACACTTCAAAATAACGAAAACTTCTCGCTTCACTAAAAATGTCTAGTAAAATAGCTTCTAAAGGATCAAAATCACTTTCACCACTTCTAATAGAATTCATGACTACTCATGACTACTGTAGAATCTCCTTCCAATATAACTTCTGCTACACCTTGTTGCTTTGCAAATTAGACCGTTATTTTTATAGCTATAGTTTATATTTTACGGATATCACACCTCATGACGAGTCTTTTGGTCAGTGCCCCAACAAAGTAACCTCGGTCACCTCGCATAATAACTCCCACACCTAATGGACTTCACACCTTAAAGATGGTTGGACAGCACTTTTTTTTTTTTTTTTTTTGGGCTTTATGACTGATTATTTCAATAACTTACAACTACTTGTTGGTACCATAATGTTCCGTTTGGTATTATTGTATGGAGAACAGATACCCTAGAACCAGAAGTACAGGTTTGAGTTACAAATAGATGATATGATGTATGAGAGGGTTCCTTGTTGACAGTGGATATGAAAGGATGCAACAATTATGCCACATTTGCATTTCATTTTGAGAAGAATTGTTTCCATTCCATGTCTCCTTTTTCTTCCTCTTCTTCTCGTAACACAACGTAAAATACTAAGAATTCAAGTAATTACAAACATTTATCTCATATCAGAGTTCATGGATACAACTTTAACCCCGATTTACAAGTATACCCCAATGGTAAAAATTACAAAGGCATCCTCCCCTTTGGAAGCAAAAAAAACCAGATTTTTTTTTATGTTTTTCTTTTCCCTCAGCAATCAGGGGAGAACCTTAAAAGAATTTGAGACCTTGTACAATGATTGGCATGCAAAGCAAATCTCCAGATAACAAATACATAAATAGAACCACTCCATGCTCAGCTGTGAATAGTAGGCAGTTCCTCCACAAGTTTGGCAGCATGAAGAAAGTGAATTGGGTAAAAA
The DNA here is from genome assembly GCA_023539305.1 of Ilex asprella. NCBI lineage: Eukaryota > Viridiplantae > Streptophyta > Magnoliopsida > Aquifoliales > Aquifoliaceae > Ilex > Ilex asprella. The sequence goes on from CM042197.1 coordinate 582,343, forward strand.
CAAGATGACGTCCATCAATTTAACCCGAGGCAGAGGTCCCCAATACCAACTTAACCCGAGACAGAGATCCTTTAAATACCAATTCTCCAGTCAGATCAGTTCAAATGTTGGACTACTTACCCATTTTGAACTCAGCACATGGAAGCTGGTCTCTCACAAGTCACAGCTCCAAGTTTCAATAATGACTACAGGGACTGAACCCACCAGAGCTTTCCACATACAATGCTGATTGTAAAATGCCACAAAGCCTTTCTTCATCCAGGAGAATGCTAACCTCTCCATACAAGCAAATTGACATATAGAAGAGTCAATCTATATGACTGCATCATGTGATCTTGTCATTTCACTTAACAGGTCGTACACCCACAGTTTTCACACGGAACCGGTACTGAGGCTGAGACTCATCATCGTCTTCATCATCATCATCATCATCACTAGAATCATCTTCAACTCTGTCCCACCGCGAGTAGTCAAGGTGTGAGTGCCCTTTTGGTTTTGGGATCGCCTGCCATCCTGAGGAATGAGGTTCATGTAATTCCTTGATGCTTTGAGTTTGAGAACTAGTGTCATCAGTCTTAGAAATGGTTGTTTCAAGCTCAGCCTTTTGATCTCTTCCTACTACATCTGCCATATCTTTTCTGCCTTCTCCTTCATCCTCCACTTCTTTTTCTTCGTGTTCTTCTTCCTCAACTTCTGTTACTATTGCTTCATCTATTTTTTCCTCATCTTCTGTTACTACTGCTTCATCTGTTTTTTCATCATCTTCTTCTAACTCGGCCTCAGCTTCAGGTATTGGAGCAAGTGACTTTCCTTGAGCAAAAATACATTCTCTTATCAACAGCCCAGATATCAGTAGTTACAAAATCATAAATTGGCGCACAGATCAACAATTGTAAATACATATTTCTGCTACGATAATTATAAAGACTATAGACTGACTAAAGCTGTTTAAAGAGGTTTTTTTCGTTAAAAAAGAAAGGAAAATAAAAGAAAAATATAATGAAAGAGTTGATTTTGCTGCAAGATCAGACAATTGATATCTCTGATGCTAAATGTATTTGGAAATTTGCAATCAATCCCAAACCTCAACCATGTGTGTGTGTATGTGTGTGCGCAAGAAAGAGAGAGAGAGGGCATTGCAGTTTTGGGCCAGGGGAGAAGAGACTATTTGTCACTTCAATCTTGTCACGGAAAATAAAAATGAGTCTCAGTACAGAGCCTGCATGTAGTAGGTACAGAAGTTTGCCGCATTCATTCAGATAGGAGTCCAGTTATAACATTCTTTTGGGATAAAATATAGGAAATATTCTGAATTATTAACAGCAGGTGACAAGGGCCACTCCCAAGGCGTCAACCTCATGACTAATCCTATCCTAGGGCCTCATGGCATCCTACTCCTACCCATTGGGTATATTATAATGGTCTTAGATCCTAAGTTGTTCCACAACAGTACAACATAAAACAGAAACTAATAAGTATAAAATTAATATATATTATAAATGGGAGTATGAGACTGCCTAACTGCTGCTTGAAAATGTCAAAAAAAAAAAATATTAATAAGGCAAATACAAAAGGAAAAGAAAAAGAACGGAAGGAACTACCAACTGTGTCTTCAAACGGGCTTGAAGATTTCGGTACACTTCCGATGATGGATTCAACTCAATGAGCCTGTTGACATCAAAAAGTGCTGAGTTATACTCCTTGAGAGTGACTAGAGTTTGAGCCCGCAACATTAGCGCTCCAGTGTGCTTGTGATCAAGCTCAAGCACCGAGGTACACTCTTCTGCTGCCTAAGATGGAAGTGAGAATGTCAGTCTATTTACACCAAAAGTTTCTGATAAGAGTCAAACGCCATTTTTCCATTTTATTTTTTCCAATGACAAGTAGGTCCACATTTAAAAAGAAAGAGCATAGCTCCATTGTGCAAAAGATAGGCAGCATAACATAATAAATAAAGGTGTTACAAGAACCAGTTTTGAACCCAACCTTCGCAAAGATATATACACCCAATGGCAGAAATGACATGTTTCCCCAGAGCTTTAAGGAATTATAATGGCAACATGAAAACTGAACAACACAGGACATCCTCTGTACTTCAGTTGTTTCTATCAACATTGATTAGCTTCACAAATGGAATATATCTTCCAAAATAATGATCCCTACTAAATGAGCAAGGATGAGGCTGTTATTTTCAATCTTCACCAATTATTCAAAGGAAACAAGTTCTACCAATACTATCCCACTAGTAAATTAGATTGTCTTTCCAAAACGTGTAGAGAAGATGAAAAGATGGGTGCCGCATGGGGGGTGGTTGCGCTACTGACTCAAACAATAGACTACTTTACAGACAAAGCCACACCTCCTTGACATTGCCCTAACCAAGGGAGATCCCTTGCATTATCTAAAATGATACTAACATCCCTTCTAGATGCTATATACATTTCAGATAGTACCAGTGTACTTCAAAACCAGTAGAAACCAGGCAATATGCAGCATTTTGCCCAAAATCTTTGTCTAGATGAAATAAAAAGAAATAGATCCAGCAAAAAGGGGTTCAAAACATCAACGGGCCAAGGGAACAAGTTCCAGTTTTACCTATAAAAAGTTCACCAGAGCATTGCAATCCCATAAGTGTACCTTGGCATAAGTATGGCAGGTATTTGCTTTTTTTTAAAGGCTAAACAGGCAACATAGATAAAATTCATACTGAAGCAAACATCACAATTTTATCAAGTTGGACCACTTTTAGGATAATACGCAACAACAAAAGACAAAGATGACAAATATGCTTGTTTCTATAATCTATACAGATCATATGCAGTTATGTGGATGAACCACACCTTCGCTATTGCTCCACGTCACTGCTCAACCTCGTTATTTCATTGATTCTTACCAGATAACAATTCCTTGTTGAGATCAAGATCTTGTTCCATTAGACCCAGTTCCATAATATAGCTTGCCTGGACCAGGCTTTCAGTGTTTGGCCAGGCCGGATGTACTGAATGATCATTGCTCGGGAAAAAAACAATAAGACTTAAGGGTTTCGCTATCGCTCTTTGCCTAAAGCCCTAACTTTGTTCTTCGACCCTTCGCTATTGCAAGAATATAGCGATCATAAAAGAGCTATTGTTCGGCTGCTTCGCATATTAAGAGTGACCAAACAAGTTGCTCAAAACCATAGCCAAGAACATTGCTACAATTTTACAGTGAGAATGAGACTTGAGCTATAGTTGTATGATACACATGTTAAAGACAAACAACATATGCCACCACCACAGCATAGAAGGTGCATGTGATGTAGGTTAAAATGACTTCATGACAAATATGTTAAGCTGAAGTTTTTCTTTTCTTTTTTTATCTCTCAGAAAGACAGTTGCGTACAGCTGAATCCTTAACATGAAATCATTCTAATCACGTATGAATCTATTGAGGCCAACGATGTTGATTTAAGGGGTATACATAGAGTGAAATCACCATGCCCTCTTCTGCTCGAGCTATAGTAACATCTTGGTCATCTAGAAAGACTTTTCCAATTGTTTACAAATCATTTGTAAAGATATAGCTCACAAAATACGCTTGCTACTGAGTTAGCTTTGAGACCACCCATTTCTCTTTAAGTGGGTCAAATTATCAATATAAAAAAGTAATCTTTTACCTTTTTTCTTCTGTACAAAAGGGTCCGCTTTATACATCCACCAGGGACCGAAGTTTCTGCAACTTGAATCCTAGGTTACGTGCAATTAACCAATTAATTGCCTGTTGGTGATTAATCTTAGACGACAGCACCAGAGCTATGATGGCCGACATTGAAATTATTAGCTATTAACAATAACTCATGTTAATTGAATATTACTAATAAACTGGTCTAGTTTCATGATTGAAGTGCCAATTATGCATGTAAGTATGTAAGCAAAAAAAAAAAAAAACAATGAAATAGTCGAACCTTCTTGAAATCGTGAAGTTTGAGGAAACATGCGGCTCTATTGCTGTGGAGTGCGATCTTCTGGGGCTTGGTCTTGGCAATCGCAAGCGCTTCCGTATAAAACCCCAGAGCTTCCTCATATCCACCTTCCCTGTACAACTGATGAGCTCTTTCGATCTTGTTCATGGATGCCGATGCCATTACTAATCTTTATAATCTATATCTGCTAGAACTCTCAACTAGAGACAACAAATACCACAGACTTCGAATTCGGTAAAAAAAAAAAAACTACAAATCTAATAATATTTCACAAAATCTGAGATTTCAGAATACGATTTGTAATAAGGTATGGGCAAATAGATCGACGAAAATAAGGTGGATGATCAATTGGTTGATGTATATAAGTTTTGAAGATATAGAGATAGGGTGGAGATACACACGAGGCAAAAATTTCTGGGAGTACAAGACGAGACTCATACAGCAGCAATTTAAAAGAGAGAAAGAGAGAAGGAGCCGAGCGGAGATGCTGGAGTTTGGGGCTCTGAGCGGGAGCAATTAAAAGGGGACGTGAGTTTGATGGTCAAAATATGCCAATCAATTGTTACGGCAATAGTGTTTGATAGATTGGAGCATCTCTCATCATTATTTAAATTTTTAATTAAATTTAAATTAATATTTGAATAAAAAATTTAATTTAAAGTAAAAGATTTGAATCGGAAAACCCAAATTTAAAGAAAAAAAAACTCAAATTTAAATGATGACAAACTTAAATTTAAAAGAGAGTAAAAATAATAATTAAATATTTAAAAGAAAATGAAATCTTACCATTAAAAATTTGAGTAAGAATTTGAGTCTCTCTTGATTTACGTAAAAAATTAAGTCTTCCTTAATTTAGTATAAGTTTGAGTTAAGGTTGGATCAAACTTTTTATATTTTAATACTCAAATTTAAATTTGAGTCATGATTGAAGATGTCCTTAATTATCACCAGCAAACTCAGATGTCTGATTGAATCTTACTATCGATGTGGATGATCTATCTAGTGTCGAAGTGAATGACTTGTCTTTAATCAAATCAGAGAAAAAAAAAATTAAAGTATACATAAATTAACTCGGGCATCTGCTAACCTTTGAACCAAAAAAAATAGATATGAATTTTTTAGATGTGAGTTTGTTTTTAACCTATTCAAATTATAATTAGACCCATCTAATTGGAGTTATTTATCACATCGGTAACTTTCAAATAATATTTTTGACCTACGATTTTTTTGAATTTATTTATTAAATTAATAACACTTTTCAAAAAATATAGTCAATAACCCATTTTTAATCTTTGGTTAGATAATGCGAAAGGAGAGTTAAGCTCAATAAGTCCTCTCTTAAAAGCAGAGTCCACAACCCTGTTTTATTTTTTAAAGTGTCGTAATTTGATAAATAAATTTTAAAATATCATAGATCGATAATATTATTTGAAATTTGACGTATATCAGCAAATAACTCAATGTAATTGTATATGATTTGATGAAGTTGACACAATCCGATTCAACCAACTTGATTATATGGCAACTCAATGTATGGTCATTTTCAAGTAGCCAAATTTGCAGTACAAGTAGCATGCAATTATAGGAATGATGGATGGGGGCAGTGACCCACCCCTAGGACCACTTCATTGACATCTATATGCCAATAACCACCACCAATATGCATTGACATTGAGGCTGTGGCTTTGCTTTGCCCAGTTGCACCCCCAACTGTGTTTTAGCACCTAAAGATCATCGAAGTCACGATTCATCTCCTTAATGCCTCTATTCACACCATGTATCCAAGAATGAGATTGGTGAACAAATTGTCTTAATCCAAATGTAAAACTAGATCATGATTTGAAATATGAATATGTTTGATTTGGTTTGTATGTCGTCGGTCGAGTTCATTGGTTCAAGTTCTTAGCCAAAATGCAAAATAATTCCAATTAAAATTGGATTTGCATTCTTCAACTACTTGTGTTGCTTGTCAATATGAACTCAAGCCGAGCATAAATTCGTTTAATCAATGAGTCGATTCCGGGTAAGGGACATGGGTTGGTGAATGTCTGCCCAAAAATAATAACTGGAAGGGAGAATTGCACCTAGACCTCTTGAAGTTTGTCATTTAATCATTTAGATCCCTGACATTTGAAATATTATACACACACCCCTCGCAGTTTATACGCGCGTAACACTTAAACCCCTAGTGTAAATATATCTGTTAATAAATTACACTTAGACCTCCTAAAATTTGTAAACATATATTATTTAAACTCCTTAAGTTTCAAATATTTTACTTAGACAAAAAATACTCTAATCACAGATAAAATATCAAATATTTAAATTTTACAATTAAAATTCATGTTCTATTGTATCATTTATTGAAATAAAATTAAAAATAAAAATTTAATTTTTCTTAAAAAATCGTAATTAGTATATAATTATATTGTATATTGAAATTTAATTTGGTCGATTAAACGACCAAATTAAAATATCAAACTGCCTTAATTAAAGCTAAAATATATTGAGTTCAATACAGTTTGACCCCATTTTTAAATTTTTTAGTTTTATTATAATAGATAGTATAATTATATGCTAACTATGCTTTTTTTAAAAAACCTAATTTTTTATTTTTTATTTTATTTTAATAAATAACATAATAAAACTTGAATTTTGATTGTAAAATTCATGTTTTATTATGAATGACTTAGACCATTTGTTTGATTTTTTAGTTTTATTCTAATAGACAATATAATTGTATATTAATTACGTTTTTTTAAAAAAAATTAATTTTAATTTTATTTCAATAAATGATACAATAGATCATGTTTGGTTGTAAAATTTAAAATATTTTATATTCTACCTTTGATTGGAGTATTTTTTTTCTAAATATAATATGTTAAACTTAAAGTGTCTAAGTATTATATACCTACAAACTTCAGAGAGATTTAAGTATAATTTATTAACGGATATATTTAAATCAAGGCTCTAAGTGTTACGCGTGTACAAACCTCAGAGAGTCTGTGTGTAATATTTCAAATATCATTGAGTTTGAGTGATTAAGTGACAAACATCAAGGAACCTAAGTGTAAGAGTAATGTTATACTGACCAAATTTTGGGACCAAATTTAGAGCTCAAATGACATGGCAGTTGAGTTGGGCTTCTTTGTTTGGTACAAAGTCATTTGGGTCCCAATAAAAATATCAAATAATGTGTTGTCATGTCATTTGAGTTTTAAATTTGATCCCAAAATTTGATCATTGTAGCATTACTGACCAAAGTGTAATTCTCCCTAACTAAAAAAGTTGTTCATGGCCAAAGTCCTGCTCTCACTTTTGGTTTTTGGGCCTTGTTTTGAAAATAATTTATCTTAAAAAAAATAAAAATACATCCCAAACTAGTTTTTATTATTGTTTTTCCAAAACAATGAAAGCAAAAACAAAAAACACGAAACAAACACTCCTTAAGTTTCAAAAACATCGAATTAATTAGGATAAATTATATCAGTAGGCCCTGAGGTTTAGGGATGTCAATGAACCGAAGTGGGGGTGGGGGTGTAGTCTCCATCCCCGTACCCGCTTAAAAAAATTCTGTCCATCCCCGGTCCACCCCCGTTAGCGGGTATAATTTTCATCTTCATCCCCGTCCGCGGGTAAATTTTTAATCCCCGTCCCCGCTTCCCCCATACCCGCTCAAGCTCAAGCTAATTAAATCTAATATTTTAAATAATCCAACAACATTCTAAATAATCTAACACAACATAATATAACATAACATATTTGAATAAAACACAAACAACAAATGTCCAAAATACTACTTCAAAATACTATATATTTGAACAAAATACAAACAAATGTCCAAAACAACATAATGATGGTAAAATCATCTCAATCAAGTCAATATATATATATATATATATATATTATTTTTTTTTTATTTTGCGGATAACAGGGACGGGACGGGGTTAAGGGTAAGTCCATCCCCGCACGGGGTTTATACGGGTATCTCCGTATACGTCCACCGTCCAATACGTATAATCCATCATCGTTCTAAACGGGGCGGGTTTGAACGAATACTCGTTGTTCCCCGATCTATTGACATCCCTACTGAGGTTTACCATTTGTCGCACTTTGATCCTTAGCATTTCAATTTTATCAATTTAATCTTTAAAATTTATACATTGAACCAATGTGGTCCCCACCACCACACATCGTTTAAATCATTGACGAAAAATGTCACGTGCTAGGCACATGAGAATATTGAGGGGGTATTTATGTCATTGTCCAACACCCTAGAGCCAAACACAGTTATCCTTAATTTGAACAATAGTATACCAACACTCAAACACACTTCTTCTTCTTCTCCCCCGCCTTTTATTCTCTTCTCTCTCCCACAAAAGCAGTCAAATACAATTTTCATTTCTTTCTCTCAACAACAAACAAAAATCTTTCTCCCATTTCTCTCTATACACAGTACACACACAAGATCTTATTCTTCTTTTTTTTGGACTTTAGCTCTTGTGGAAATGTCAAGAATAGGTGAGGACCTTTATAAGGTCTAGTTTTCCGTCATTTTTTTGGATAGCAGTTAGGGTAAGGACTAAAGTAAGTTAATGTGTTAATATAGAGTACAAAAATAAATTTTAAGGACGAAAATGCAACAAATGTTAAACTTCAGCGACTAATAGTGCAATTTATGCAATTAATTACTTGTGCCTTATAAAAGCTGGTTGGATAACTGAGGATAAGAACGTGACTAATAGAGTGTGGTTGGACCGACAAGGCTTACCTATGGGCAGCTGGCTATGATTATTTGCTTGAATGCTTATCTGTACTAGCTTAGATACAGCACTATCAAGAGTAGAGATATGGAGACAACGAGACATTGAAGCCAAACACAGCTCCTGCTGCTGCAATGGCCATCATAGGATTCTCTGAGATAGTCTTAATGCTTCTCTTATTCATCTTTCTACGGCGCTTGATGAGAGAGAATTGGCACAAAAGCTCATCACCCACAAATTGGCCTTTTGTTGGTATGTTACCCGGGCTACTTCGTAACGCTCATCGTCTCCATGAGTTTGCAACCGATGTTCTTAGAGAAAGTGGAGGCACTTTTGAACTTAAAGGCCCATGTTTTGCTGATATGGACATGGTGGTCACTGCTGACCCTGCCAACGTCCACCATATCTTAAGCAGAAACTTTTCAAACTACCCTAAGGGCCCTGAATTCAGAAAGATATTTGATATTCTGGGAGATGGGATTTTCAATGCCGACTCGGAATTGTGGGAAATTCATCGGAAAACCACCATGTCACTGATCAACAACACCAAGTTTCAAAATCTGCTAGAGAAATCTGTCTGGCACAAGGTGGAAAAAGGGCTAGTCACAGTCCTGGAACTAGTCTCAAAGCTTGATGTAGAGGTGGATTTGCAGGATCTATTTCAGAGGTTCACTTTTGATAGTATTTGTACACTGGTCTTGGACTATGACCCCTGCAGCCTCTCCACTGATTTGCCATACATACCTTGTGAAAAGGCGTTCAACGTGACTGAGGAGGCACTGTTGCACAGACACATATTGCCAGAAAGTCTTTGGAAGTTGCAAAACTGGCTTCAAATTGGTAAAGAGAAACACCTGAGTAAGGCCTCTAAAACTTTTGATCAGTTTATATTCAACTGTATATCTATGAAGCGCGAAAAGTTGAGTAAAACAGAAAAGTCAAAAGGCCAAGAGGAGGAATTTGACATGTTAACAGCTTTCATGAAATCCTACGACAAAGAAAATAGTGGTATATCTGGGGATACTGGTAAGTTTCTGAGAGACACAATATTGAATTTGATGATTGCAGGGAGAGACACCACAAGTACAGCCCTCACTTGGTTTTTTTGGCTCCTTGGAAAAAACCCTTTTGTAGAAATCAATATCCTAAAAGAGATTGAAACAAAATTGCATGTGAAACCAGGCCAGAAATGGAGGTTTTTCAATGTAGAAGAGTCGCGAAAACTTGTATACCTGCATGGAGCTTTGTGTGAATCTTTACGGCTATTCCCACCGGTTGCATTGGAGCACAAGGCTCCGGCTCAACCAGACATCCTTCCAAGTGGCCATCGGATTGATCAGAATCAAAAGATAGTGCTATCTTTCTATTCCATGGGAAGAATGGAGACAATATGGGGCAAAAATTGCTTGGAATTCGACCCCGAGAGATGGATTTCCGAGCGAGGAGGAATCAAACATGAACCATCTTTCAAGTTCCCGGCGTTTAATGCAGGACCTAGGACTTGTTTAGGTAAGGAAATGGCTTTCATTCAAATGAAAATGGTTGCCACCACCATTATACATAATTACCAAGTTGAAGTGACAGAAAATCATCCTATTTCCCCCAGTGATTCCATCATACTTCAAATGAAGAATGGTTTGAAGGCCAAAATCGCCAAAAGAAGCGGGTAATTAGTTAAGGTTCAGACATGTGTAGTGAATAAGAACTCATTGGGGAGGTGATGATACATTAGAATGTATTATCAGTATGGTATTAGGCCAAATTGTACTAAATTTAAATATGCCAGTAAAGTAATATTTTTTAAACCATTTATGTATTTTTGTGTTACTAGCTGGTGCACACGTGCACCCCATTAAAAATATGATGTGTTGTGTATTAAAGCGTAATAAGTGTGTCCATAAAGCTTAGAGTGGTCATAAAAAAATCTTCTGGCGTTTCTTTAAACTCAGAGGTCGGATATATAAATGTCCATGAAGTATTTCTTTCATATGAACATACCTAAGAGAGTTTAATTGAAACAAAGTATTAATCACAACCAACATAAAAGCCAATATCGATAGTTTACCGAGAAACTCAAATGTTTTAGTGAAATTCAATGTACTTTAATCATCATCTTCAAATATTTCAGTCCTTCATTTTTTCTGCCTTTTGCTTGCTAGTTCTTTTGATGTTTCAGTATCTTCAATTTTTTTCCATTTCTTGGGCCACAAATTGTTCCATTTGTTAGTCATTTACATCCTAATGAAAAGTTGAAATATCATATGCTACATAGTATTAACTTCCCATAGTGTTTACATTGCATTTTATTCAGCAATATCAATTGAGAAAGTTGGTAGTTTTTCTATAGTATATTGGGTGTTGCCTTGTTACGTTCTTTTTGTACCAGTTTTTTTGATTTGATGCACTCCGAAATTGGACATCTAATAAGAGTTTCTGCAGCATCGAATAAAATGAAATTGCCGTTTTTTCTTCATCTATTATATGGAGTTTCACTATGTATCTGCAAAAATATTATATTTGTAAGTTTAATTATGTTCATTTTACCCCCCCCCCAAAAAAAAAAAGGAAAAGTTATTCCCCAAGTGGGATGAGGAAGGGGAGAGGATGACTCTCCACTTCATTGAATTTGCATAAAAAATTGAATAATCAATATTACTATGAAACCAAATCTGTTAAAAATTGCTATGAATCCTTTGTTCCAATTAAAATGAAAGATGTATCCAAAAAGTAGCTAACTTGCCCGAAACCCAATTTCAATGAAACACTTTTCCTTGTAGCAAAAGAAACCATGAAATTGATGCGGATGATGACACACTACTGGAGGTTTCTTTTATGTCTTGCAAACTTTTGTAGTAGAGCACTTGTTATATCTAATCTAACTTCAAAAGAAAAGTTAATGCTCCATTGTAGGTGTGGACATTGCATACATATTTATGTCAATTGAGATATGGTACAATTCTTTCTATTCACCATAAGAGTTTATGATTGTCCTATAAATAGACTGGCATGCAATTTTAGAGAATTCATGGATCAATGCAATTTCAGGACTTGTGAGAGCTACACAAGATTAGAGACGATGAAGAACAGATTCATTTGAGCAAGGTGCCTTCCTCAAAGTAAAGCTCATTCTATATTACATTACTGAAGTAGTTGCAACCTTCAGGAAGTGCAACTTGATTAGCGGGGGTGGGGGAAAGAAAAAAGATCATGAAAAAAGATTTCTGAAATGACTAAACAATTAGCAAAACACGTCGACCAAGTTCTTCTTTTGCATCTATTGTTGTTGTTCAATACAAACCCAGATAAGAATTTCATAAAAGCCTATTATCAAACATATAACCGATATGTGTTCACTTTGAATTGATTGTGGGTCATCGAGTCTGTCGTCTTTAAGCAGAATCTTGTTGATCTATTTTATGAAACTTGTTTATACTCCTCTTTATCAAGTTTGTTGTGTCTGCTCTTTATCTTTGTTTAATGACATCGTTTGAGATGAGTGGACTTTGAATGATCAAGTTCTGAGTTTTATTATTCAGGCAAGGGACTGTAGGGAATGTCATCCAATTTGGATAGTCCTTATTTGTAGGTGTAATGTATCATAAAGTTGAAATGGTAATGGGTCTTAATAAACACTAAAATCAATTATATGCTAGAGCCTAACGTCTATCGCATAATAGTGATTTATTATGTCAACAAATTATATTGATAGGTCATTTGTATTACTTAATTGGGTGTATTTTATTTTTTACTTTGGGTGGCTATCACTCTTTTTTTGTTTTTTGGAGTTTTTATCCAAATATTTCTTTCATCTTATTCATGACTTGACAATAAATTAGTATGACTTGTTTTGCAAAAAGTGTTCTTTTATTGGACCTATCTCCGGCATTGTACAATGGAGGAACCATAGAGATTGTTCAAGAGTTGCAAGACTACCATAGAGATCCATAAAACAGTCTAATGATCAAAAATCATAGGAGATACAAATTATACTAATAGATAAAATTAATATCAACTTATAATCATCACCATAAAAGAAAAGGCATGACACAACCACTAATTTCTTCACTACAAATTTTCAGTCTTTTTACCCTTTATTTTTTGTACCAGTTTTGATGACTATATGCCCTAAGCAAAAAATGGCAGCAAGTGCACTAAGTACATCTTGGCTTTCACTAAACATGGACGAGAAAAATTAGGAATCAATCATTTTGTAAGCCAACATAGTAACACCACTGAAACATAAACCAATCAAAATGATTTGAAAATGTACCAGGAAGACGAACAAGTAGACAAAAGAGGAAGAATGACATAATAACCAATATTGGCAATATTAAGAGTGAAGGGCGGATAAAATTGATATGAAAGAAGGATAACTATTAAATAAAACAAAGAAACTTCCAATTCCCAATGACCCCAAAGAGACATCTAATATGTTCATCATACCTATTAAATAAAAGAATCAATTAGAATAATCATAAAGGAAAAATGAATTATCATCAAATAAGAATACAACAACCCACAGAAATCACCAAATTCTAAGAAAATCAATAGAAAAATAATACCCAATCACCTAATACAGTGCAACATAAACTACTTTTTATTTTTCCCGAGAACAAACATTCCAAATCATTGATGTTAATGGCAACCCAATGATGCAACTACCAAACAAGCTCATTAAAAATCCAAAAAATTCACAGAACCAATGATCTACAAAGGAAATTAAATGCATTTGGTATTATATATCAAAGGTGAATGGTTAATGGGTAATGGTAAGATATTACAAACCTGGGAGATTTGATGATAACTAAATGGTGAGGATGACTTGGAAAAAACTTTGTACCTTCAATTAGGAGATCATGTGATGGAACAGAAGAATTTCAAAATGGATGTTGATCTGAAAAGTAGCCATAATAACATGTAGAGACAAGCTTCAGCTGTGCTAATCCTCAAAGCCCAATGTCCTTTTTCAATTCTTCCCGAAAATATCTTTCTAATGCCTATTCTTATGCAATGTTTCATGCAAAGAAGTGGAGGAGGCATTGATTTATTCGGAAATGTAGCGTACTAAGTAACAACTAAGAAACACAAGTGGTCTGTAACTATGATCTTAAAGAATAGTGGTATTCCTCACAAACCACTCTTAAAACAAATTGCTACAATCTGTTTTGGGATTGGAAATATTCAGGAAGTCAAAGCAAGAGACCAATTTGGAAATCTTGGATGAATTGGTATTTATTTGGTATTTTGGATGATGTGTCCAGTGGCATGTCTAAATTATGGAGTGTATGCTGTTCAAAAGAATTTGAGGCGAGTATTCCAAACACATTTAACCCATTACCCTTCAGCCCATCTATAGAAATTTTCCCACAAAAACTAATGGTTTTGAAATAGTCTATTCATCTTCTTAAGATTAAAAAAGCAACAAAGAAGGGACAGAGCATTGCCAACATGACCTCATCCCACCCACCAGGACCCTTCACTCAGAACCAGGTAGTTCAAGAGTTGCAGGACTGAACATTAAAGTTCTTGAATCAAACCAATTAATATAAAAAAACTCAATTATGCTTAAGGCTCTCTACCGTCAATCTATCTAAAACCAAACATATAAATGGACTGATTACATATAACCAAACTGCACATAATATTTAAAATAGGCAGAACAAGCAATTCGGTCAAACACCAAGCATCATCAGCAATGATAATTTTTCATACAGAAAACAATAACAATATACCAACAAAAAAATTAGATTCAGAAAATTTACGTTAACAAGTACTATTTGCAGAATTGTATGTATAATGGAAAGAATGAAAATTGAAAATGGAGAAATGGAGAACCTGTTAAAGAAGAAATGGACTACCGCTGCTTCGGCAATGGGAACAATCACACTGTGTTTGCCTCTGGGAGAGGAAGGGAGCAGAAGGAAGGCGCAGAAACTGGTGAAGAACAAGCAATTTGTGAGATCCTATTCGTAACTGATGTAGCCATTGCTGCTACTATTAATGGTTGGAATCTGAACAGCTAAAAGATGAGAGATGAAGGATTAGAAAATCAGCCAAGAAGAAGAGGGTGACAAAGGGTACACTTTTGGGTTGGGGTGTTTCGGAAAATGGCAAATTCATATTTAGTCTAAAGTGTGATATTCAGCCTAGTTTAAGCCGGTCATGAAACCCAAAGTCATGGGTTTTTTGAAATCCATGGGGGTGGGTTTTGGGTTAAAGGGTTTAATATCTAAAATAACATTTATACTTGTTATATATCCATATTCATGTTTGGATTAAATTAGTTAAGGGACACAATAGTCATTTACATAAAAATATATTATTATAATAGTCATATATCTTTACGCATACTAAATATGAGTATGGATAACATTAAATATTGAATCTCATCTTTAAATTTAGAAGGATTTAAACAAATCAATCCAAACCCCTTCCAAAAAAATATATCAAACAGACCCTAACTTCAGTTGGTGAAGGAATGAATGAAGGGTGTCGGTGTGGAAGTTTAAGGCAGAGCATATAGTGACAGGTATAATGCCTTAATTAACACAATTAAATTTATGAGAAAATAATTAAAAATTTTGAAATTAATCGACATTCTATATTAGTATAGATATAGATAATGGAAAATTATAAGTTTTTAATTCTACTAACATAAATAATTAGTAGAGGTAAATAAATAAATATGAAAATGGAAGTCTATGAAGAGTCATTTACATATTTAATTAATAATTAATATTAGATAATTAAACATAAGACTTAGTTCGGTTGTTAGATAATTAAACATATAAGGATTACTTTTTTTTATTTTTTTAATAGGGACATAATAGTCAATCAATTTTTTTTTACTTTTATTAACATTTTAGAATAGTAAAGATATGTGCATATAAATATATTAGATACAGACGTTGATAGCAGAAAAACAATGAATTCCAATAAAAAATATTAAGAAACAAAATAAACATTTCTTAAAAAAAAAAAAGTAACCAATCTCCAAATGGAATGTAATTGTTTGGATTATCAATAGGCTGATAATTTATGCTGGAAAAACTAGTGACTTTTCTCTGTATCTTTAAATCAATAGAGAATAACTAAAACCTCAAACAAACAAGCACAAAAACAAATCAAACCAGTAAAAAGAAACATAATAATTTTTAACGTGAAAACCTTTCACGACGAAGGAAAAAATCACAGGACCAAACTTGGTCCAATCTCTCAACTATCAACGAAAGTAGGATTACAAGTCTTCTAATCACAACTAGAAATGTCAAACATCAAGAGACAAATTTCTCTTTGGCTTCCAAATATAAAAACTCTACCATTAGGTGGATTTCAACACAAAACAACTAAACAAATCTAACCGAAATGACTAGAAGAGTTTGATTGACAACCCAAAACAGTAGAAGTCAACTATGACAGTGAAGAATATGTCCCTGAATTTTCAACTCGATCGGAGTATAAATGAGTCTTGAAGGAGAGTAGGAAGTGAGTTATTGTCTTTCACTTTTTTCTCACAAAAGAGGTTGTCCACTATCTTTGTTTTTCTACAGATTTTTTCACTCAAAGTATAAAACCAATCAGATAATTTGAAAGCCAAAAGGTTTTCAATTATTGACTTGTGTTAGACTCTTCCAATACATGGTTCCAATATACACATACACATGTCTTTAATTTGAAGTTGGGTCACATTGAGAAGGCATAAGAAGGGAAACCCAACAATCGAATCTAACCAATCGAGCTCATTTTTTTTTTATGAACCTAAAAAATTATTCAAGTTCGACTCGTTTAGAAAAAGAGTCGAGTCCAAGCTTAACCTAGCTTCAAACGAGTCAAGCCTGTGTAGCTCGCCTATTTTACATATAAACGAACCAAGTCTTTTAGGTTCATTTTTTAAACGAGTCTAAAAAATTGTTCAAACTCAGCTCATTTAAAATATAAGTCAAGCTTCAGTCGAGTCCTATTCAAACCAAGCCTGAATAACTCGGCTCAATTATCAATCTCAACTCATCTTACACGAATGAATTTTATCTTAAACTTTACCATCATGTTTTTCATTTTGAAGTTTGTCACAAGGGTTGTTGAAACTCTTAACAAAGAAGAGTTATTATATCTTATATTTTGTCTAATCTTAAAATGTCATGTGCTAAATTTTATTATTTTATTTTATCATGTTTAAGATCAAAAATTAGGAATAATTCAAACAAAAATCAACGGCTAAAAATTATTTTTTAGGGTAGTACACAAAATTAAATTTAATACCATAAACATTTATATCTATATTTATACTACTATAAAATGTCAACAAAAGTGAAAAAAAAAGTATTTTTAAATACACCCTTGAATAATGCTACAAAGCAATTTTAATCCTTAGTTCTTTTTTTTTTTTTTTGCCTTAATTAATACTATAAAGTTAATTTTGCAATTCATCCAAGAGTTGTTTTCCTATATTAAGTGTATATATATTAACTTCACTTGAATCATTGTATTCTCTATCTTTTACTGTATTATTTTTCTTTTAATTGTTAGACTTTATATATTCTTTGAGTATTATATTATATTCTTAAACAGTTATATAAAATCTATTTTATAAGTTTTATAATTTTGTAATGTTTATATTGTAATAAAAGCAATATATAAATGTCAATTATTTAAATGTCTTTGAGTATTAGATTTTGAGAAAATCTTTTGAGATCCTAATCTTAATTATTTAAATGTCAATAACAACATCTAGTCTTTAAAATCTCCCATTAAAATTATCATATTCCTACTATTATTATTATTATTATTTTTTCTTCAGACCATCCGATATCCGAAAGTCATTTTGAACTCTGGCTAATCTGAATTCGAGCCGGGTAAGACCACAAGGGCGACAAAACTCTCCCTACCGAACGTAACTGCGTTCCCAAGACTCGAACTCGAAATCTTGGTTAAGCTAGAACAGTTCCTCACCAACTGATTTACTGTTCGATGATCCCTGTTATATAGCCATACCCCACTAAGAATTCAAGGGACTACTCTCTCATGGGCATATAAAAAGGACAATAAACTTATCAAATGCCCCAATTAATATTACTCTCATTATTATTGTTTATAACATTATGACATATCTTTGTTGAATTACTAAGAAGTTGGAAGAACTCCGTTCTCCCCCTCTATATATAAAGAACAAGAAACTAATCAAAAACTATAGATAATACATACAATTTGAGTTAATAAATTACTACTGAATAACATTATTTTTTTCTCAATAGGACAAAAAATAACATTTATGGATTGCCTTAAAACCTCTTTGAAAATTACAAGAGATTATCGAATCAATATCATTATGGATGATAAACTAAAAATAACAACGATCATTCTTGATAAGTTTTAGTGTAAGGATGATTATGTATTGATTCGAGAGTTTAGCAACTCCCCATAGATATTTGTATTTAGGGAAAATTATATTGAATTTTCTGAGGTTTGTTACTAAATGACATAATCTCCCCTCAAGTATAAAAAATAATACTGACCCCCCATCAATAGCGGTCAACTAACGGACCTAACAAAAATTTTAAAATGACCATTATACCCTTTTAAAAAAATCAAATGAAGCCAATTTGAGCCAAACCCTAATATTATACGTATTTTATTTTGTTAGATTTTTAAAGAGATTAAATAGTTATTGAGTTTTTTATTTTTGAGTGAGATATGAGTAGTTTGAGAATTTTAGGAGAAAGATATACTGACATGATTAAAGTATGACAAATGGACATTAACGTATTAGGGTTATGTGTTATACGAGACCAAATTTGTGATGTTATTTTTCCTACTTGAAGGGTCTACGTGATTTAGTAATAAACCTCAAGAATCCGAATATAATTTTCTCTTATATTTATCATAATCTCTAACATTATTTTTATTATCCCAAAATAATACGCATGTACGTGTAGAACATCTAGTCTAGTATCTCAAAAGTGAATATATCCCAAACCCGAGTAAATTTTTCCTCAATTATAATGAGTTTATGGTTTTTTTTCCTTCTACATTTTTTTTTTTGTAAATACAAAGAATATTTTTCATGTGAATGACTTAAGTGCCCCTTAGAAATAATCTTTCATCAACACAACTCATTTTGTTCATCCACACGACTCCAAGCTGTGGGTCCCATTCCTTTTGACACTTTGCTAACTGAGGTCTCCATTCAGAGGTGTGTCTTTCGGTCCAGCTCTTTATTCTTTCCGTCACTTAAATATGTATAGTACGTTGATCCAAAAAAAAATATGTATCGTACTAAAATTTATAAATTTTAAAAATAATTTATATTTTTTAAAAATAAAATTATAATTAATTTATAATTGATTGTAATATTTTATGATTGATATAATTTATGTCAAATAATTATAATTTTCTCATAATTTAACTTTTAAAATTAATAATTTTTAATACATTACTATTTTTTTTTCATACCTTAGCATTGCCATGTGACATAACATGAATATGTCACACAAAATTTAAATGGATAACTTAAATAATAACATAGACTAGTTATCTATATTACTTATAAATGTTAGTATCTGTAAATTTTTTTTGATTTTTTATTTTATTTCTAATTATTATAATAAAGTCAATTATACCCACCTATATATTTTCATCTAATTTTTGTTTTCTTTACTCTTATTTGACTTCCAATTTGTTTTGGACTCTTTTGTGAAGATTTCTAAATTATTTTGAACTCATTTATTAATAGTACAATTATATACAATCTTATATATCTATATGAATAAGTAAAGTCTTGTACATGTTAAATTATTATACACATGAAATTACCAGATTGAATTTTAAAGTTAAATATATGTTATATTTTTATTTTTAGTATGCAATAATATAATAATATTATAAACGATCTAATCAATCTATTTAACAATATAAAAATAAATAATTCTATAATATAACTAGCTCTAAAAATGCCTAAAATAAATGAACTTACAAAAAAATAAGTATTTAAAGACTTATAGAATAAACTAATAATTAAATTTAATAATAATTAGAATAGGAATTAATTCGACATCACATTTATTATTTAATTTAATTACACATATAATTCACTTTTTTATAAAAAATATTATTTAAATTTATTTACGTGTGTAGTGCATTGTTAATATATTTACTAAAAGATTTGACTAGGAAATTTCGGTACCATACTGAAAAATGGAATTTCAGTATCATAATGAAATTTATTACATTTGTAAGTATTTTTATCATCTTTGTGGGTTATTTTTATCACAACTGTGGTACTAAAAAAGGTAATAAAAATAGTTATCACAACAACACTAAAAAATATTCACAACACTAACAAAAAAAAAATACAAATGTAATAAATTACCTATAAAAATAATAAATATGATACCCAATTTTTTTTGGGGTATTAAATCAAGTCTTTTAGGACATCTCCACTGACTCAAATTTAAATTTGAGTAAAAAAATCTAAAAAACTTGCTCTAATAATTACTCAAACTTATACCAAATTAAGAGAGACTTTTTTTTTTTACTCTAATTAAGAGAGACTCAAATCTTTATTCAAAATTTTAATGGTGAGATTTCACCCTCTTTTAAAGAACTAGTGGTTCTCTTTGCTCTCATTTAATTTTGGCGTTTGCCCTCGTATAAATTTAAGTTTCTCATTATTTAAATTTGAGTTTGTCTATTGAAATCTTTCATATCAAATCAAGTTTTTTATTCAAATACATACTTAAATTTGAGTAAAAATTTAAGTCGGAGTTGCTCTTATTTTTTTTTTTTATTAGAAGAACTACAACATTTCTACTTAAAAGTAGAAATGAGGCAGCCCCTTATAAATATACACACACCCTAAGGTTATCCGATGTGGGATAATCTCTGCCCATCTTCCACCTAGGCCCAAAGGCCTCCCGTACTTCGAAACAGGCCTGGAGTGGGATGCAACAGAGCCCACATGAGATCACCCTGAAAAGCACACATGCCAACCATTTGTTTTACTAGAGAAACTATAACATTTCTACTTAAAAATAGAAATGAGGCATCCTTATAAATACACACACCCCTGCTCTTATTCAAAACACAACACCTACCAACCAAAAATGACGCAACAATTGGATTCCCTGACCACCAATAGACCCCATCAGGCCATCACGCGTACTTGCCAGCCTTTCCCACTCCCAGTACCATTGCACGCCCAAAGAACTAGAGCTATAAACTAGAGACAGAAGAAGGGGAGAGAGAAGGAGGCGAGAGAGAGAGAGTGTGCGAAGGTTCTACATTTGGAGAAAAACAACCAGAAGGCAGCGCACGATCCAGTCTGCTCTCACAATAACCAATCAATCATGCCATCAGGTGCAAAGAAGAGGAAAGCTGCCAAGAAAAAAAAGGAAATAGAGGCCTACAACGCCAGGTCTGCTATTCCTTCTAATGGTACTCTCACTCCTCTCTTTGCTCTTCACTTTTTCCAACCAATACGTCACTCAATCATTCTATGATGTTGATGACCTTTATTCTTTAATCTGTCTCTGAAATTGGTTTGGTGAGTGTGAGTTAATTTCTCTTGTTTGGATCGATTCCCAATCGATTTTGCTTACCCATTTGCATCTTAATTATACTCTGTGTGTGTGTGCGTGCGCGCGTTTGTGTCAGTGTCTGTTGTGTCTGAAAATGGTTTGATGGTATATTGGTATGCGCCAGTGTCTCATGTATTGTTTGATTTTGGGTTCGAAGTTCTTAACTAAACATTACTTCACAAGCCAATTGTCAGTACCTAAACACCCATATTGTTCTCGATTACATTCCATCTTGTATTGATTGATACTATTGACTTTTGGCTCAACTTACTTGATGGGTATGTGCTAATTTGTTTCCTTTTCTTCATGTTGTGTTGAATTCTTGTGAATGAATCAAACTATGGTAGGAGATGATGATTCGAAGCGCCATGATGAGAAAGAGAGTGATGGTGGGGAGGTTACCTCTCCTGCATCACAAGACCACCATAACCACCAACATTCGTTTACCGAGGGAGAGAAGGTAGAGGCGGAGGACAGAGAAATAGAAGGGGAAGGTGGTGTTCAAATTGATAGGGAAACCAGGCCTCCTGTATCACAAGACAACCATAGCCACCAGCAGGGGCGGAGCCAGACTTCTTCTCCGATGGAGGCAACTTATATTATATTAATATTAAATTTTAAAATATTCAAAAAAGTGTAATTTTATTAATAGAACACCAATTAAAGACGCAATTCATATATATGAAGATATACAAAAAAAGTCGACGAAAACAACTCATTATAGATTTATTTATAAGACCTAACAAAAAAAAATTTGAACCGCAAAATTGGACTCAATCATATATTAAATTTTAAGAAAAATTTTCATAACTAATTCAAAAATTAAAATTTTCAATCACAAATTTAATATTCATCATTAAATTTTAGCAAACAATCAAAACTAACTTAAACTATAATTATTCTAGTAAGCTAAACCTAGGTATATGAAGTACTTAACTTATCACAATAAAACTATTCAAACTACCAAATTAAAATAATTTAGTCTAATTATAATGAAGGACTGCAAGTCCCAATTCCAATTCCACAAATAAAAATAAAACAAATGAAACGACTGCAAGTCCTAATTCCAATTCAACATATAAAAATAAAACAATAGAGATGATTACAAACTCAAATATCAATTAAATATATATAAAAAATAAATCATAGAAGAGGACTACAAATATCAATTTTATTTTAATATAGAAAAATAAATGCACGACTACAAATCCTAGTTTCAATTTTTTTTTGAACACATCCTAGTTTCAATTAAATACATAAAAAATAAAACATAGGAGATGATTACAAGTCCCAATTTCATATTTTCAATTCAACATATAACAAATAAAATACAATGGAGAGCTACAAACGCTAATTTCAATTTAACATTTAAAAAATAAACCACAATTGAGAACTACAAACCTTAATTTTCAATTTTAACATATAAATATAAAACAAAGAAGATGACTAAAAGCCCCTAATTTAGTTCAATGTATAAACATAAAATAAATGAGATGGCTAACCTATTTCACAGTATATTAGTTAATCTTTAAATGCCCAAATTTTTGATATCATCTTCCATTGATATTTACAAATGAGACTTATATATTTGTCAAAATAACATAACTATCCTTAAATCTTTTTTAAAAAAATCAGTGGGGGCAAATCTCTTATAAATTCTAAATTTTTTAAAATTACACTTGGTCCTCAAAAAATTTTAAAATTCTAGTAGGGGCAGCTGCCCCCACTGTCCACCAGCATCCATTTACTGAGGGAGAGGTGGAAGAAGTGGAGAAGAGAGAAATAGAGCTGGAAGGTATAGTTCAGATGGATAGGGGATTGAAGCCTTCCCGTGAATCCAAGAGCAAAGATATAAAGATTAGTATGTGGAACCTGTAAGGAAAACACATGAGAAAGGTTCGTCGGAGAGCTCTGGTAAATCTAAACGTGTTCAATTTGAATCTTCGACAATTTTGTGAGACTAAATCATGAGATATATATATTTTTTGAATATCTTAATTGTTTTACTATTAAACGTTAGATCAGTTGGTAAGAGACTGTTATAGCTTAACCAAGTTGGTGAGGGACTGTTCTAGCTTAACAAAGATCTCGAGTTCGAGTCTTGGGAATGCAACTGCGTTCGGTAGGGAGAGCTTTGCCGTTCTTGTGATCCTACCCGACTTGAATCAAGATTAGTCGGAGTCCAAAGTGATTTTTGGATACCAAATGGTCTGACAAAAAAAAAATTCTTAATTTCAGCGTGAATAATTTATTTTTGATTAAATTAAAAAGAAGATTAATCGAAATTGACGTAACTTCCCAACACCTTCTCACCTAGGGGTGTTCATTCTACTCTAGTGATAGGAAATAGGAAAAATTTCACCCACACCCTCTCTAGTTTGCCATATCTTCAAAGACACTCCCTCTAATTTCTAAATCTTCAATGACACTCTTTCTAGTTTGTATTTAAACATCACTAACACCCCTTACCATTAAACTATCATTTCTAACCAAAAACCTTAATCTAAAATACTAAAAATGCCCCTACATAAATCTTAAGTAATTTTTTACATAAAATTTTATTAAATTCGAACCGATTAAAATTTATTTTTCTACATATTAAAATTTGAACCAATTAAATTCGATTGAAGTTGAATAATTTTTTTTAACGTATTAAAATTTGAATCTATTAAAATTTATTTTTTACATATTAAAATTTGAGTTGATTTGAACTCTACTTGAGTTGTTAGCGTCAATTAAAATTTATTTTCGAGTCGATTAAAATTTATATTTTTTTACTTATTAAAATTTGTGTCAATTAAAATTCAATTTATTAAAATTTGAGTCGATTAAAATTTATATTTTTATATATTAAAATTTGACTGATTAAAATTCAATACTAGTTGATTAAAATTTGACTTTAGTCGATTAAAAATAATTTTTAATTTGCTCAAATAGAATTTTAATTAGCCAAAATTTAATATGTAAAAAAATAGAATTTTTAATTGGCTCAAATTTTAATATGTAAAAAAATAAATTTTAATTAACTTGAATCGAATTTTGATTCACTCAAAATTTTAATACTTAAAAAAATTAAAAAATATAGGAGGTCTCATTGAAGATATATATACTTAGAGGGGGTGTGATTGAAGTTTATCCTCAAATATATCATGGACAATTTAGTAAATTTATATTCTAGTTAAAAAATTTAATTTAATAAGGGGTGTCATTGAAGATTCAAAAACTAGAGGGAGTGTCTTTGAAGATATGGTAAACTAGAGGGGGTGTGGTTGAAGTTTTCCCTAGGAAATATGATTTTTCGTCTTTTTACTCGATACTTTGTGGAATTTTTTTTTTTTGCATACCCTATCCGATCAAGTGTGGTATTTCTACTCGACTTTCAGTCAAATTAATCGGGTAGGAAGTCGAATAGAAAATTGAGTAAACACTTTTATAATTATTAATTAATTTTTTGATAATTTTAACAATTCAATTAAATAAAATGTATCAATTTAACAACATAATAAATCAATAACACTAAAACCTAAAATAATTATAATAAAACACACGAAAACATAAACATCAATCTATTATAATTGTTGCACTAATATAAGAGAATTAGGGGTTTATATTATATATATATATAAATAAATAAATAAATACAGATAGGTAACATATGAATACGAAAATTAATAATTATTTTGTATTTTTACTTGATTTAATTGAAAGATCAAAAACTCTTTCGATTCTTACTCGATTTTTTCGATTAACCGTCGGATAGGATCGAATAGCATAAAAAACTATGGCTAATCGAAATTTGAACAGCCCGATTGTCACCTTTGAACAATAAGAAAAAAGAAAAAAAAATCTGTCACACAAGACACAAGCTAAGACCCGTTTGATAACGTTTAAATTTTTTATTTTTCGTTTTTATTTTGATATTTAGAGAAAACATGAAAAAAAAACTCGTTTGGTAACTGTTTATGTTTTTCGTTTCTGTCACCGTTTGATAAACGAGGGGCGATTTTCAAAAACAAAAAAAAAGTCGTTTTTGATTTTCGTTTTTTGTTTTTTAAAAACGAAAAATAAAAATTTTATCAAACGGGGCTAAGATTTTTTATTTTTTATTTTCGTTTTCCAAAAATATATTTTTGTCTCACAACACAACCGTCCTCCTCCTCCTCCTCCTCCTCCTCCTCCTCTAGAAATAAAAGGGAAAATAATTGCGTAATCGTTATCCTATATCTAGGGTCCTATCGTCATTGCCGAAAAGAAATACAAATTCTTTCACTCCACAAATGAGTCTCCTTAGGGTTCCCAATCAATTGTACAGATCTTTCCTCGCAGAAACCCTAGAGTTTATCGGTTAAGGGTTTCACACACACCTCTGCTGTCTTGATTTTTCTCTTTATCGATTTTTGTCTTTAGGGTTTTACATTTTTGGGTTTAGATTTTTTTTTTTCAGAAAAAAGTTTTTAATTTCTAGTTTTTGCTAGGTTTAAAAGAGGAATTCGTGGGTTTTGTTTATCTTTAGTATAAGTGTAGGTATGGATGGATTTGAAGGTGGGGGTATTATTCAAGAGTCCTCCAACCCTCAGGATCTTAATCAATTCGGCGCCAGTTCGTCAGGTTTGCTTTGCTATATATCAGATTAATCTCTTCTTTTGATCTTCGTACTGTTCTACTTTTTCTAGATCCAAAGTTATGTTTAATTTCTGATGCTCACTTGTAGTTCCATTATAGCTTTATTATCAGTTTGTTTACCGCTAAAAAAACCTAAAATATATGAATTCGAAGATTATGTCGTTTTAACGAAGTGTCATTAATTGGGTTGAATAGTTAGATAAACCTCAGTTGCTTTCTTTGGTCTCAAACAATTAAAGGTACAGAGTCAAACCCTTTTTATGGATAAATCCAGAAGGTAGAGTAGATTTATTGTTTCAATGAGTTCTTAAGAGGCCTTAAAAAGTTTTTTCTGACCAACGCTATTATTTGATGGTCAGAGTTTTACTATGCCCAGTCTGTTTGATAGAGTCATTTTGGTTTTGTGTCGTGCCTGGTGTTGAGGTTTCTTTCATTCTTTGGAATATATGCAAATTGTAGTCCCAACTTAAACGCCTGTCTACGGTTTCAGGACTGAATATAAGGCGCATTCAAATAAGATTTGAGAGTTTTTTAAGTTTTAGGGTTTCATGTATTTCAAGTGGTATCTGATTCCAGTATGTGCTTGAAGCTTTAAGTTTGGGTCTTTCATGTATTTGAAGTGGTATTTGATTCCAATGCGTGCTCATACCAACTAGATGACCAGTTTCCCTTTGCTGATTACACTGTACCCTTGATCTTGTCTCCATTAGTTTTTAGTGTTGATTGATTTTATCTTCTCTTTATTTCTTTTGTGATGCAGAAGATGCAGTATTTGATGCATCACAATATGCATTCTTCGGGAATGATGTTGTTGAAGAAGTTGAGTTGGGGGGATTAGAAGATGAAGAGGATGATCTTCCTGAAGTTGGGTTTGGTGATGAAGTGTATCAGCTGGATCAAGAAGAGGTTACTTAATTTTTTACACTTCGAGTTGGTGGTTTTATGCCTATGTGTTTTTTGATGCTGTTGCACCAAACTGATTGGTTTTTTGTTTTGTCCATGGTGAATGGGGCAGAATTTTGTTTTACTAGTAATGGTTTGTCGCATAATTTTTGGTTTTTAGATGTGGAATAGATAGTGTTCTATTATCTCTGCAAATTTGGATTATTATTTATGCTTCTCAGATCGTGCGTACTGTTTCAAGATAATGGAAGTTAGATTTTTTTTTTTTTTTTACTTTTCCAGCAGTTCCCTTATAATGTATTTCAAAGATAATATCTTAGAAAGAACTTCCTGAAGATTGGCTCTGGATTTTATGAAAATTGTTATTGATGGAGAGTATTATGGATTATTTTATATCTTTTTGAATGCAGTGAGTTGATTGAGTGGGAAAATCTATTAGGTATTTGTTTTACTTATGTTTATCGGTTTCCATTTGTAAAGGGTCATATCGAGTTGGCTGAGGCTCCACCCTGTGGCAGACAAGACACTAGTGTACTAATTTTGGTGCATAATTGGGAGACAAGTGTGTGTGGCTTCATTCGCGTGTGCTGGCATGGCCTTGTAGCCTACTTTGTGAACAAATGCACTTTGTGAATTGCAAATATATTTAGGTGTTTTAAGGGCTGTGGATGTGGCATTGCTTGTAAGCTTATATCGTTTTATCACTAAATTGTGTGAGTAATTGTTTTCTCATTTGCAGGGTGAAGTATTAGAATCTTTATCTGAAATTGAAGATCTTGCCAGCACATTTTCAAAGGTTGGTTATTCTAAATGCTAAAATAATTGATGGAATATATATTTTGGAATTCCTATTCTGCTATTTGATCTTGGTCTTCTATGTTTACTGTTTTATTTCAAATGCATTGAAACTTTGAGTAGCAGTTGGGACTTGGGAGTTAGTGGGAGCATTTAAAACTCCTGTAAAAGGAAGGATTGCATCCTTTTTCAGGTTTCTAAACCCTCTTGTATAGAAATTAAACACCATTCTTTGGGACACATTTTTTCCTTTTTTTTGCTTTATTTTTTGGGTATTACCAATTGAGATTTTGATTTAAGGAATTGCTCCCGAACTGTCTTGTAGTGATTGATCACTGTTGGGAGTGTACTAATCTGATCCTTGATTAGGAAACTGTTTTCTATTAAGCTGCAATGTGGATAATGTTCTTGAGTTTGTTTACTTGTCTTGGGAAGTGTTCAAGTCTGTCAGATATGGGCGTTTAAGGACTGTATAAGAATGTTTAGCAACAAAGTATTCGGTGCAGCCCTTTAATCATTGCAATAAATAAAGTAATCATTTGTGCAAAAAGCATCTGCTTTTCTATTTTTGTTAAAGCTAGATAAATTGGCATCATGCATGCTAGGACTATACTGTTTAGTACACTCCAGGAAAGTTATATCGTATGTGGTATACATGTAGTGCATGTGTAGGAAAAATAAATTGTTATCCTGCCATAAGAGGTACAAAAACCAGAATTAAAGAAAAAAAAAAAAGGAAACTACTTTCATCTAATTGAGTTATATTCTGGTATCTTTGAAGTTACAATTCTGAATTGTGTCTTCATTTCTAGTCAACTCTATTGAATTTTCCAAAAAGCAATTTGTTATGAAAACCATCATTGTTCTTCAAAAACACGTTTTTCATTCTGAAAACTGATGTTACTGGACCAACCCACCCCTATTGTTTTCGCTGAGTTTCATGGTTTTCAATTCTTACTACTAGAAAGCAACAAAAATTGAAATATGGAATTTGCCCATGGAAAGAAAAAAATCAATGAATATATTTCTCAAGATTAGTTATCTGGTATATCTTATTGTTGGCATGCCATTTGTTATCAGTGCAGCTCCATTCTGGTGGTTATTTTGATGTTGGTAATGCCTTATTCTTTTTATCTTTTTGGGTTTGATAAGAATCAAAATTTTACTAATAAGTATGATAAAAGAGCAGATCATCATAAAGAAAGGTGGACGTGTGTAGTCCACCCCAATGGCCCAGTACATAGCACAAACAAACTATATGGCCATTTTATAAGCCACACGAAACTATCCAACTCGTAAAATGCAAAAAAGAAGAATATTATCAAAATTAATAATTGGGGCCCACAAGGATGCTCAAAAGTCAATCCAATCCAATAATCTTTCCAACCACATAATCCAAACAACGGTTAGAAATGCACAACCCCATAGAGTAGTATCTCTTTGATCTCCTCCAAAGCTTTTGAAGTCCACACTAAACATAGATGGCGTGGCTCATGAGGCCACCTAACAAAGCCGTGCTAAAAAATTATTGATTCACACTTCCACCATCACCTCGACCACGACACCATTGTGGAGAAAAATAAAGGTGAAGTCTTCTTCTTTGAAGCATATATTCGCATTAATTTCTCCTTGAGCTATTATCCATATGCAAAGTTGTACTTTTAAAGGCACTCTAACCTTCCAAATCTTCAATAAGGGATACAAAAATGTCATCAATCAAGCATCCAAAGAAATATTTGCAAGAGAAGGAACCAGATGAATCTGAGATCTGATTTCTTCTATCCGTAGAATCATTATTAAAGTTCCTATTGTTCAACACAGAAAGAGTGACATCAATTCTGAAGTTTTCCAATTTTTACGAAAACAAAAATTCCCCTAGGTTGAATTAGAATCTGACTTTACCAGAAGCAATATGAGCGTTATGATAGCAAGAAATAAAACTAGGATGACGAAATAAGCATGATAACGATGACTCTTCATTCCAATTATCATCTCAAAAACAAACTCTCAACTCATTTCCCACCACGAAGTTATTATTTTTAGAAAAGCAAGGTCACCCTTGAGAATTGATTTCCATGGGCTTCGAAAATGTCTCCTTTCAGTACAATTAGCATCCCACCCATTAGTTTGTAAACCATATTTGCTCATAATAACCGATTGTTACAGGGAATTTTGCTCCAATTGAAACTTCCAAAGCCATTTTTCGACTAATTCTATATTTCTAACTATCCTGTTATCCACCAAAAGATCACTTTTAACTAATAGCCTAGACACGACCTCCCATCGAAACAAATGATCCACTATTCCCACAAAAAATCCCTCATCCCTTCAATCCTCCTCACCATACAAGGCAATTAGATAGGATCCTCATCCATCCAACTCTTTAAATAAAGGCTCTTTTCATCAATCCAACCTTTTACCAACTTTCTCAATGATACGATCCCAAAAAGCCAATATGGGTTACCACATAAGGGAAGACCTTAGTACTTAAGAGGCCACCGAACCATAGAACATCCCAAGATCAAGGCTAACATATCTATCTTATCAATCATACTTTTTTATATGTTAACCTTTAGCACAGAAATACCCTAAAACATATCGATAATTTTCTTAAGATTCCAAAATTTAATTTCATGGTGATACCTTATTCTTAGGTTCTGTCGTTTTATTGTTGTCCTTTACACTTCCACGTTATCTTGATCCTGCTTCTTGACTTCTATTTTGCTTTATTCATAGTTGAACAAGGTTGTCAGTGGCCCAAGAAGTGCAGGAATTGTTGGTGATAGGGGATCCAGAGAAAGTGAGTACACTGTACACCTATTGCATATTATGCATGTCATTTGAGCTTTTTTTTTACTTAAGAATTTCGATCGAACGTATATTTGAAAGTGTATTTCTGACCTTGTAATTTTTCTCGTTAGGGTTACACTTGCAGCTACTGTTCCTTGGCAATCATAAAATAGCTAGATAATGCTTTCACTTGTGAGAAGGCTTTTGATCTACTCCCTCGTTTGGGGCATTACAATCTATCCTATTATATAGTTGTTACCATACAGCACATTTGCTGTTGGATGGATATGAATATTTTATGCTTATGTAGATACAATTCTGATTTTTTTTAATTATAAAAACATTTATGAATATTATGTGTAGCTGCAAGATTATGTAAGAATGATAATGTAAAGTATGGTTTTGCAATCATCCAGAGCACATCAAACTATTCCTTAACTGTTCATGATTAATTTGCAAGTATGACATTGTTTGAAGGCTTTGGTTCTGCATTGCCTCTTTCCCGTTGACCTTTCCAATGCCAGATTTGTCCTTGGAATTCTTGATGGTTCTTCCCCATTTTGTTGGGTATCCTTCATGTCAGGTTTTCCTTTCTTTCTTTTCCTTTCATTTTACATTTTAGTTCCTTTTCGTATGTGTGTTTTGGTTTTTTGGGGAAAGAGGGGTGGAGTGATTTAAGACTCGTAGTTTATGCTTGGGAAAGCAAGAAGCTGCCTCCTTTCCTATGACTTCAGCTGCTACCATTGTTGAATTACTAATTTATTTATGAAAACAGCGAGGCCCTGATTTTCCGTCATTCAATTTAAGATGCCCTTACTTTTACCTCATTTGGAGGTCTGTCCCAACTTTCAGCACCCTGTAGAACAAAAATGCATACGGTAAACTATGGTTTTGGACTTGTGACATGTTTGATGGTTTTTGGGTGCAATTATTGTTTGTATTGCATGCAGTTTACAGGATATTCACTCAGGTGATTGAACTAACAATATATTTTAACATGGCAAGATGTCACTTTGGCTTAATGGCACATTTTTTATTTTGGAAGGAATGTTGTCTTGAATGGTACCATTCTGAATTGTAGTCTGTTCAGCTATCTGTCATTTTTTGTACTAATGATATACATGATGTGCATGAAAATTGTACAGTCAGATTTGTTCTAATGACATTCACAATGTGTATTTGTTAGAAAGTAAGAAAAGTAATGCATGTTTTGATACCATATAGCTATATTATTATGCTTTGACCTTTGAAGCACGGATAGTACATCAAGTGTGGAGTATCTGCATTTGATACATTTCTAATACACAGTGTTTTGAAAAGCGTGCCTACGCGAGGCGAGGCTATCTCGCCTTTGAGGACCCCAGGCGAAGCGAATGTGGGCGAAGCAAGAAAAGTGTTAAGCGCAAGGCGAAGAAGCGAACGCTTCGGGCATTAGAGGCGAAGTTGTTTTATTTTTAATTTGGACCGTTGGATTAAGCAATTGGAAAAAAAAATTATAAGATGTGATACACCGAATTATCCCCTAATCCCATAAATACAACCCCAAACCGTAATTTTAATCAGACTTCGCTAGTCGTTGCTCCCACACGATCGTTGCTGGACTCCCACACAGTCGCTGTTGGACTCGATCGACAGAGACAATCGATTCTCTGTCGCTGTTCCTACACGATCGACTCTTTGTCGCTGCTCCTACACGATCAACGCCTACATAGTCGCTTCTGCAATTGTTGCTGGACTCGATCGACAGACACGATCGAATCTCTGTCGCTACTCCTACACGATCGACTCTCTGTCGCTACTTCTACACGATCGACTCTCTGTCGCTGCTCCTACATGATCGTCAGACACTTTGGAGGCTGGACAGAGTCTCCTTCCTCGCTAATCACTGCACAGGTTAGTTTTTTTTTTGTCTCTTCTATTTCTCTTTTTTTCTTCTCTTTTCTGGTTCTGGATCTTCTTCCTCGCACAAATTTTGCTCCTTTTTTTTTCCTTCCTTATTCTGATTCTGCTCCTACACGATCGACAAACACGCTGGAGGCTGGACAGAGTCTCCTTCCTCGCTGCACAGGTTAGTCTCTTTTTTTCTTCTATTTTCTATTTCTCTTTTTTTCTTCTCTTTTCTGGTTTTGGATGTCCTTTCTCACTGATCGGGTTTTGCCCTGACTCTGGTTTTGCTGTTTTGTTGTGCCTTGATTCTGATTGTGCCCTATGAATGTACATAAAAATAGATTTACAAAAACAGTTGTGGTTGATTGATATACCTTAACAAAAACACATTTGGTTGATAATTTAAATATTTATGGTTTTTCTTGCATTTAAATATTTAGTATATATAAAATTATAACTTAGATGTTTAGAATTAATTAAACTTAATTTTTTTTTAACTGCTCGCTTTGCTTTGGTAAAGTGTGTCGCTTTGCTTCTCGCCTAGACGTTAGGAGCCTTGGTCGCTTTGGCTCGTTTTACGCCTTAAATAACATTACTAATACGGATACACCTTAGATATGGCCGAATATATATCAGATATTGCCGGATACACATTGGATTTTTTAATTTTTCAAAATTTTTTGATACATTTGGGATACGACGTGGGTACGCGGTTGAAATGTCTAGGATGCTGCAAGGATACCCAACCAATACATTTAGGATATGTTGAGAATAATTCGAGACTAAATATATCATTTTTCATTCTTTAACATAGGTTATTGAAATAAAGAATTGAAGTAAGCAAAAATAAATATTTTTAAGACCAAAGAGTTTGTTCAAGAAAAACTATAGTTTTGATCTTAAAATAGTTGATGTATTCACTATGTTATTTGTTGAACAAGACGATCTTACAAAATGTTGTTACACATTTTTTTCAAATGATAATGTACATTTGATGTTATTGGTTTTTGAGCTAAGGTGGCTTTCAATTTCCCAAGGAGTATGTGAATCAGGTGTAAATATGGATGCCATGACATTGTATCTTTTTTAATCATTCCATGATCGTCGTTCTGTAATTTTCTGGAACATGCTACTAAGTTACATGGAATGGAAGCACTAATGAAACTTTGGTTGCCTTATATGATTCTTATTTTTGGTTCACTTCTCTTAGTATTTTTTTCAATTTATCTTCTGCCTAGTTGCATACATTGGATCCAAAAAATCTTGTGTTTGTACAGCATTGAACTGCAGTTATGTTTTGGTGCTGGAATCAGAGTCTTAGGGCTTTTGCAAGATCCATGGCGAAGCATTATTCTGCAATTGATAGAATTATTTAATCTTTGTTTTACTTTTGTGATGTTCCAGGTTCATCCGCGGCTGAGTGGGCACAAGAGGCAGATTTTCCTAATTGGTTTGAGCAACATGCATTTGATCCTGAAAGCACTCAGGAGAGCAAAAGATGGTCATCACAGCCATATTCTTCTTCTGCTCATCTTATGGAATCAAAGCCTTTGTACAGAACATCTTCGTATCCTGAGCAGCAGCAACAACACCATCGTCCACATGAACACCAGCAGTTCTCCAGTGAGCCAATTCTTGTACCAAAAGCTTCTTTCTCTTCGTATCCTTCACCTGGTGGCAGATTTCAGCAAGCTTCACCAAACAATCAGTCACACCATTCTAATTTTCTGTATCATCCGGCTGGACACCAGATGCCACCTTCTTCACCCAACCTGTCTCCCTTCAATAACCCTCAGCTTCAGATGACTGCCTTATCTCATGGGTCACAATTTGGTGGAAATTTGCCCCATCGTACGCCTACTGGTCTCTCTGTTAATAACCGCCCACAAAACCAATGGGCTAACCAGACCAGTCTATTTCCAGGAGATCATTCCAGCGTCCCAAATAATCTGTTGCAACCACAATTACCCCATCAAAATGGATTAATGCCCCCACAGATGATGCCACAACAGCAACATCAGCAACTCAGACTGCACCATCCGTTTCAGCCATCCTTTGGTCATTTATCAGGGCTTCAATCCCAACTATTTAATCATCATCTTTCTCCAGTTCCACAAATGATGAATAACTTCGATGTGCTTGGGTTGGCTGATTTGAGAGATCAAAGGCTTAAATCAATGCCAAAAAGTAGACAGGGCATGCGTTATACCCAACAAAGCTTTGATGCGAGTAGCCAGAAGAATGATAGTGGGTGGCCGCAGTTCAGATCCAAATATATGACATCTGATGAAATTGAGAATATTTTCAGAATACAGCTTACCGCTACACACAGCAATGATCCATATGTAGATGATTATTACCACCAAGCATGTTTGACAAAAAAATCTGCTGGTGCAAAGTTGAGACACCATTTCTGCCCAACTAATCTGAGGGATAGCTCTTCCCGACCTCGTGCTAATACCGAGCAACATGCTTTTCTCCAGGTTGATGCTCTTGGGAGGGTTTCATTTTCTTCAATTCGACGGCCTCGCCCACTTCTTGAAGTTGAGCCGCCAAATTCGTCTGTTGCTGGCAGTACCGAACAGAAAATGTCTGAGAAGCCCTTGGAACAGGAGCCTATGCTTGCAGCTAGAGTAACTATTGAGGATGGCCTCTGTCTTCTTCTTGATGTTGATGATATTGACCGGTTCGTACAATTCAATCAGCTCCAAGATGTTGGGGCCCAGTTGAAACAGAGACGGCAGGTCCTGCTGGAAGGGTTGGCAGAATCACTTCAGCTGGTTGATCCACTGGGGAAAAATGGCCACACAGTGGATTTGGCTCGCAAGGATGATCTTGTGTTTCTTAGGATAGTCTCTCTTCCCAAGGGCCGAAAGCTTCTATCAAAGTACCTTCAGCTTCTCTTTCCAGGTGGTGAACTCATCCGAATAGTCTGTATGGCCATTTTCCGCCATTTAAGGTTCTTGTTTGGTGGTCTCCCTGCTGATCCAGGGGCAGGGGAAACAGCTACGAGCCTTGCAAGGGATGTTTCATCTTGTCTTTGTGGCATGGAGCTTAAAGCACTTGCTGCCTGCCTTGCATCGGTGGTTTGTTCTGGAGAGCATCCTCCGCTTCGTCCCCTTGGAAGCCCCGCTGGAGATGGGGCTTCAATTGTTCTGAAATCTGTTCTTGACAGGGCAACTGAACTTTTGAGAGATCCTCATGCTGCTGGCAACTGCAGCATATCTAATCGGGACTTTTGGCAGGCATCTTTTGACGCATTCTTTGGCCTTCTTACAAAGTACTGCTTTAACAAATATGATAATGCTATGCAATCGATGGTCACACAGGTTCCATCAGACATGACCGTTATGGGGTCAGATGCAGCAAGAGCTATCAGTAAAGAAATGCCGGTTGAACTGTTACGTGCAAGTCTTCCTCACACTAGCGAACACCAGAGGAAGCTACTATTGGATTTTGCGCAGCGCTCCATGCCTGTACTTGGATTTAACAACCATGACGGTGGAAGTGATGGCGCATAAACTTTGACTTTGCGCTGTAATAATGTAAAGCTACAAATAAACTGGTTAGTGAAGAATAGTATATCTTACTTGTCTTGGACGAGGCAAAATGTCAAATGTGTTTAGCATCTTCCATGCTGTCTTATTGGAAAAAAAAGTTTGTCAAAGTGCTTGGAGTCGAAGGATGCTGGCATAATGAAGGCAAATTCCAGCCATGGAAGTAGTCAGATATACATATTCACTTGCACCTAAATTCCGTGATGCCACTGGAGAACTTTAAGTTTTAGGTTGGCTATCTGTGTATTACGGTTGAACTTTACCGTGTTTTTTTTTGCTTGTTTGACTTGAGCTTATTTTGATGCTCTGTTGTGCTATTCCTTAATGAGGAGGTTTTAGAGGTTAGAAATGTAGTGTTCGACCCGAAGAGAATTCCCCACGTGCCTTTACTATTATATCTCAAGGAGGTGGGAAGAGATTTGTTTTTGTGCCTAAGAGGTTGCTTCTATTTTTTTTTTTTTGAAAAGAGGTTGCTTCTATTATTCGTCTGGGATAAGTAATTTGACACTGTAGATGTTGGTTGCAGTTTTCTATTCAGATTGGACAATGACCACGAAGCCTGTAACATCTCTCTCCTTTTCTTCTATTGACAACTGACGCCATTTGCTTGGGGACTCCTGCACTAGTGAGTGTTAGTGTAGTTAGTCACTTACATTTGATAAATGTTTTGACTGAAGACTGCGATGAGTTCGATCCTGCTCCTATCTCTGCGTATTTTGAAATTGTTTCCCTTGAACAATTGTAATGTAACTGGCATGGATATTCCACTGTTGTAGGGTTAAATGTGGGGCAGATTGTCAACCCATGGTTAGGGAGTGATTGTAAATATGAAGAATTTACTCTGCAGGAAAGATCTAATATGCCACTAGTTTGGAAGGGTTCCTAGTTATAAAAAAAACAATGTTTAATGCTGAATTGTGACGAACTGGCTAAAAGATTTGTACCAGATAAGTGGGTGTGCTTTGAGATTGATGACAGAAATGTGTACACCCATTGCCATTAGTTTCAAAAAGAAAATATAAGCTACACTGGGTTTACTGAGTTTTACCAAAACAATACTACGTTTCCTTAATACCCCCTTCTTCTTTAGTCACAAACTCACCCATGAACTGATTTGTCAATCTCAAAATTCAAACCACAGTGGAGGGGGAGAAGGGAGTTCTGGGGGAGGGGTATAGCAGTTTTTTGCCCCAGCGGTCGGGGGGTTGCAAGTTCTAAGTTTATGGTTAACTGGGTTAGTTTGCTTTGGTAGCTGTGTTAGAATGTGCGTGGGATAGGGTTACAATGATTAGGTTGATGAAGAAGGTGCCATAGATGAAATCGGATGAAGACGAAGTCCTAAGGTTGACCTGAAAAGATGACACTAATGATGACGATGGCAGGAGAGTGAAAGGGTTACAGTGGTTTGGGGGATGGTGGGGGAAGTGGATACGGGTAATGTTTGGGATGGGGTTACTTGTTGCGTATCCCACGTCGGTTGGGTAAAAGGTGCCATATAGACTTGATCTTGGGTTACGAGGCCATGACATCTACCTGATGAAAGCCTTCTGGGATAGCATCTGTATCTCACAAGCCCCTACATCCAGGAAGATCAAAACAACAGAATGCAAAATGTGAAATTCACCAACAGTATTGATAAAAATGGTACAAGGCTGTGAGGTTTCATTCATTGTATAAAGTTGTTTCTATGACATTCTAACTCTATTATTAAATTTTGAATCTGTCCGCAAACGGGTTTTAACTAGGTAATCTATAAACTAATCCATATCTGAATATTACCCCTTTTTTGACAAGCATATCTAACCCTAAAATTTCATTCAGAACACACAATGCCTACTATAAATGTATGCAATAATTGCACTATAGTCCTGTGGGACTCCGGAAAATAAGCATCCAATGAAATTTCTAAGCTGTCCTAACATATTCTATCAACTAGACAGATGACATCTAGGTAAATGTCTGCAGGCTGCCCTCTTGAGAAAGTCGAACAGAGGCAGCACGGATCATTTCAACAAGATCTTCATCCAACGAATCAAGCTCACCAGAGTTGCGTAGACAATGATACCAAGGGGCCACATAATTGGCTGCAACTTCAGCCAACTTCCACTGGCACAAATTAGCAGCAGTTTGGATGATTTTAATGGACAAATATCTAGCAGAATCCAAGCAAGATATTATCACTCTGAAGCAGTCTTCACGAAAATCTCCCAAGAGCCAGAATTCAGCAAGCCAATAAAGCTCTACATATGGTTGCAGTTCATTTAGCTTCTCCTCCGCATCCAAATTATCCCACAAACAGCCAAAGCTGGGCTTAGGCAGTTCCTCAGAATAAAGCCAGGGAACAAATTTAACAAGAGCTTCCCAACTTATGGGGACTTCAATGGTTTGTGAATGGCTGCAAGCAAATATAAACACAGACGATTAAAATGCCTAGCAGAGGAAAATATTGAAAAAAAAACCTCAACTCAGGTCAACAAGGGCATTGGACAAATCACTGAGCTAAAAGCTACTCATCAGTGAGCCATTACATCAACAATTGTTACCAAAAAGTTAAGTTGATCACATCCATCAATAAACGTCATCGTCTTGACATATGAGTAACATACATTCAAATACCTTTCTTGCATTCCTGATTGAAACAGGGCCTGAAAATATTCACAACTTGACCACAATATAACTTTGTGAACATGCATATGTGGCGCCAGTACCGAGCAAACATCGCATCTCCAGTGCAAAACTTCAGTCGATTTAGCTTCCAAGATGATGTCCCTGAAAGAGGAAAACATCTTGAATTAAAATCCTTATGTTTCAACACGTAAAACTGCCATGTGGTACTGTATTGAAAATACTCTCTACCTAGAAACTCTTCCTCTCCTTGACTGAACAGGTCACTCTATAAACCAAGACACCATGGATGGTTCATGGTGAATGATGTAAGATAGCAAAGGTCTTCCACTTCTCGATTCATATCTTCTAATGAAAAAAACAAACCCAATTAATCCCCATTAAAGGGGGTCTGGGAGGGATAGATTACATCTGGACCAAA
This sequence comes from Ilex asprella, assembly GCA_023539305.1. Lineage (NCBI taxonomy): Eukaryota > Viridiplantae > Streptophyta > Magnoliopsida > Aquifoliales > Aquifoliaceae > Ilex > Ilex asprella. Next base: position 621,240 of record CM042197.1, read on the forward strand.
CCTTTCACATTATTTGCTAAAGGTGGTCGCCCTCAGGTTTAAATCCACAACCTCAAGGTTACTGGACCACAACCACTGAAGCAGTGGCACTTGTGTTCAGATATAGTAACTAATTGGTCACTAACTACCAAATTAATTAGTGCAGTTTCAATCATTGGACAATGGATAGCCAAAGAGATGACAGGAGATGTTCCGCCTTAAGGCTGTCAGCTGAGACGGCCACATTGAAGAAGGCGGCATACATCGTTTTGTATGCAGTACAAATGGTGGCCCATTATGAAGCCTCTCCTTTGAATGTGCTAAGCAAGAAAAGAATGATCATTTGTATCTGACACAAAACTAAAATGCTCTATATAGACTATGAAGGAAAAATCCATACGAAAAACGATGTCCAGCAGGCCCAAGAGCAGCACTAAGATCAAAACTTGGAATAGGAGTACCCCATTTTGGACGACGTCTGCAAAGCATTTGCAATAGAGATTGCAAGTTACAGTGCCTAGCAAAAATTTTTAACTTCTTTATAAGATCTTCTCCTGCTTGTAGGTATCCCAAGTAGACAAATTCTAGCACCTTTAATAATCCTGTCTTATCCACATGGGCAGAGAGATGGACTTCAGTTATGAAATTTTTACATGTCTCCGTATCCTGACTAACAAAAGAAGCACCAGATGGTTTCTTTTTAAGTGGAGGCAGCAGGGATGGACATCGAACCATAAGAATTACTCCATGAACACTTACGGACTCCTGATTTGTCAGAATGAGTTCCAAATCTGTATATCCATTCTCATTGAGTGCTTTGCCAATCCTTTTCCCAAGTTTACTGGGAAAGCCATACAGTCCAAAATAACTAAGAATGTTAGCAGCATACCATCTTGGTCCAGGAGTATCAGTGTTACTGCAAATCTCCTGGAGTTCACTTACAAATTGAGCTTCACTATAATCAGTTTGACTGCCAAACATATCTTCCTGAATTTTTGAAGAACCAGAATGATGAATCAACTCAGCGAGGCTCCACAGACTGAAAAGCAGAAGCATGTCTTCACCTTCCCAATCTTCTGCACAAATCCAGCAACAAGTCCTCTCACTGAAAGGATTATGCCAATGAGGTTCCATGCTCAACCTTTTTATGTGGACAGGGTTGCTTAGCCACCACCTTATAAAGGCCAAAAGTGTCTCTATCCCTTGAGCTTGGGTAACGCGCTTCCGATATTGAGGCAGACCTAAAAAACATGTCAACCTAATCAAGTTTATAACAGCCTGACAGGTATCAGGCATTCCAAACTTATTTCCAGACGATGTGGCATTTAGAGTATGTAAGAAGTACTCAATGTAATCCTTGCCATTTGGCTTCAGTACTTCAGACAGTACTAATCTGGCTTGGGATCCAATGTACTTGCAGGGAGAATAAATCATCATAAGAACTGTTCTAGATGCTGATTCTTTTCCATATACATTGCTGATACCATTTTGAAAACTTTGACGTGCTGAACGAATTGATTCCACAAAAGCCAAGCTTTCAAAGAGCATAAACAAAAGAAGCATAAATATTGTAAGCACTCAGGAGATTAAGGGAAAAACGTACAAGTTAATAGACCTGAACAAATCTATGACGGAAGTAATAAAAAAAAAATTGAAAAATACAGCAACATAAATAAATCATAAAACATCAAGTTATGTAAGGAGCGAGAATGGTGGATGATAATATTACCATGCACATATAATAAGGATGTTAATGTGGAGTTCATCTCCATGCATCTTGGGATCAAAATCTTGTGCACAATTTGATGCAAGCCATCCAAGAATATCCCAAACATATGGTCTCAGAACAAGAAGAAAATTTGCATTGAGACCCTCCTGTGCCATGACTATCTGTTCTTTCAATGACAAGTTATGTTGAGATTGGTGGATTTTGTGAAAATTGATTAGAAGGAGATCAATAAGGACTCTGCCAACACCTAGTTTCCAAAAGTGACCATGATGCTCCCCCGCCCAACGGGCGATCCGGGTTAAACGGCATGCCTCCATTACTAAAATCATTTGGTCTTTAGCAAGCTTTCCAGAATGCAAACTCAAATTGCTCATTCCACAAATTATGGCCTTGACAAGGGGCTCACAACACAATATCACCATTTTAAAAGATCCTTGTTCACTCATCTGAGGAAGTCATGATGCACAAAAACTTACATACGGAAGAAAATAAAAAGCATCCAAACAGAATTGTGAAATGATTAAGTCAAATTTCCTACCGCTAATAATTGAGCAAGTTTAAAACCCTCCATCCTGAGAAAATGAGGCCTAGAACTATCCATTGAGTCCACCATCATGTGAAGAAGGGTTTCTCCATTTTCCAGAAGCTTCTTAGCCCCATTACCACATAAAGCTGGCATTGAAAACCAGAAAAAAAAAAAATAGAACTGTAGAAATATAAGTCAATTAAGAGAGCATCAGCATGACAAACGAACTAATTTATCACGAGAAAATGAATACCTAAAGAAGAATACAACTGCAAAACAGCAACTTTGACAGAATATTCAGGCTTCAGACTCAGAGCTTCTAAAACCTCCAACAATGTAGCATCAGCCCAGACACAAAACCTTGAGGGTGGCCATCGCCACAGTATTTTACTTAAAAGAGAAGCCATCTGTTGAAAATACTCAATTGGTTTATCGCCACCGGAAAAATCTTTTATATTGTGGACGAGATTAACAACTGAGTTTGTTTCTTTCAAGATCTCCCACACTTCTCTCTCGCTTTTAAAAGTCAGGTTTGAAAGGATTGAACTCAAAGCGGTTGCACATGAAACAGGGACTTGCAATTGCCGGGAAGATAACAAAGATGATAAAGGATGAACAAGATCCAAAATATGAGGTTGGAGTATTGAACAAGGTAAAACACTGACCATCTTTACAGCCACACATGAGGCCAACCTCATTATGGATTCATTCTTGAATTGAAGAATACCTTCCAATGCCCCAACAATATCAGCAACTGAATCCTGGAATAGGAAGGCAATAAGGACGGTTAAGGATTAAAGGAAGTAGGCAGGATGCATGTGTGTTTTTATGAACTGATGCATATTGCTTAACAAGTAGCAGAGAGACAAGATTAAATCTAGGCTTACATAAGTAAACATGTGAATGTGTAATAGCAGAGGAACCTGACAAATTCTTGGCCAGTACCAAATAAGAATCAACAAAGAAGGTTAGGATATGTTTAGAGACAATCTATTATTGTACTACAGATCCAAATTTTGTTTTGTTTACACCAAAACGACTGAAATTTCACAAATTAGTCACTAGATATCGAAATTTCTATGTTTCAAGGTGTTTTGGAATGTTTTAATGTTTCAAACCAAGTTCCACTTTTTTTTCCATTTTGTTTCTGAAGTATTTCCATAACGTCTATGTTTCTCAGGTGGCCGCAACTGCCACCAAACTGAAATTTTGACACTTGAATTGTACCAATGAGGAAGAGCGATGTAAACCTATTGAAGATAATGGAAGGGACAGAAGAGATCAAAATTAAATTTGGCTCAAATATAAAGAATAACAGGATGGTTTATGATTCAAACAAAAAGGCGGAAACATGGCACTAGACCCAAAATAGTTCGGAAAATGTTTCATTGAGTCGAAATAAATTGAATACATGTCGCTTTGCATGCAAGTAGTAGTATGAATGGATAAGTCAACCAACAAAACTTCATTTTTGCTACTTTAGTCATATCTAAGTTTTCAAAAGCAGAAGATATCTTCATCAGTTTAAGGTTTAGCAGTGCACAACATCCAACATGTCCAACCATTACCTTACTCGACCCAAAGCCTGGTTAGGAAACATTATTGACCAGTGTATCTTCTCACATAGAGTCAACCTTCCAATTACCCATGTCGAGCACATCCTTTTCACCAAGCATACAGTAGTTTTGGTGACTTTATGATCCTTAGTATTTGTCACCTCTTTCAAGTTGGGGCACAAATTTAACCAAATTGAACTTTCTATCATGTAAATTATTAGTCTAAACCCATGATTGATGATATTAACTTCAATGCTTATATCTTCCAGTAAATTAACATCTTGCACATTTAGAGGACTTGGAACACCCTTACCCCATGGAATGGATATGATAATATGTGGTTCACTAAAATCCGTTTCAGTGGGATTTCATTCTCACGCGTGTAAACAATGCCCATTGGATTATGCAACAAAAAGAAAAATAAAATTTAAGTTTTTGCAATAAAACTGAGAAAATGATAATACGAGTCGATTGTAACAGCTTCTTAGAAATAAGATGAGCCTGAAATAGATTATTATAAAGCAGCAAATCAGGGGTGTCAACTCAGACTACTGATTAAATATCACAACTAGCCAACACATAAACATATTGCAAGAAGCAATTTCTACATGCAAGTGTCACTCATAACAGCTTCTTATTTATAAGACTAAGAAATATACTATTACAAAGCAGCAGATCTCTAAGTTCAATTTTTCTTAATACCTTTACAAGTGGGTGTCGTGATGTCTCAATAGAGATACAATCAAGAAATGCATCAATTGAGCGAACCACAAGTCTCTGCATCTCAATATCTGTAGAGTGCCATTTTCGTCCTTTGTCATCACAACATCTGCTAATCCACAAGTAAGATTAGGAAATGAAGAGTAATCTTACAATTACCTTACAACTATAAGAAATGATATCACAAGAAACTAATGCTCAGAAGTATCTGAGTACAGTCTGTTGTTAGCTTCTGAGAGAAAGATCTCCATTTGGTAGAGAAAAGGACACGAGAAGGATGTTGGGATTTCCACATGGAGCGTGGTAAAGAGTTCAGGTTAAGATTAGGGTCAAATCGAGTCTAATTGGTATTTGCTCTGAGATGATTTGTAATAAAACTAATTCTTCAGCATTTTCTTCAGTCAGAAGGTACAAATATATTGATAATCCAATATTGGCAGAACATGGGCTGGAGATTAGGATTTTATGTCGTGGTTTTGTTATGGGCTCACTTATGTATCTTTGTATCAAGGTTCATGAGCCCAAAGGGTACAACAAAATAGAAGTCTTTTAGTTAAGCTTGGAGAAATTGCAAGTATCCTGGTAAAATTTGGACCAAATCATTACCAGGAGACAAAGTTGCTTGCGTTTCCGGCTAGAGCTCTTCCCATATGTATTGTATATACAACCTTATTTTGAAAATCAAATGAAGACACTTTGTTTATGATGCATGATGCGCCCTCTCAAGTTAGAGTGCCCACCTAATAAGGAATTTCCTAGGTTTTGTCTCTTCTTCTTCCTCCTCATGTTCTTTCCCTTGAGTTTGTGGACACTTGCCAGAAAAAAATAGCAAGGGGCTGGTGGGGAGGCAGAACAAAGTTCTTATTTTTTGGTTACTATTCACAGCATGGTTAACAGCCCAAGAACAACCTTGAAAACTCCTCTTTCTAATTCCCAAATCTCCACACAACCAACCAGTACCAAACCTCAACATTTCTGTTTTTCAATTGAGACTGAATCAATCAAATATCAAACTTTTAAGAGGTTGAAATTGTTCAACCTATGTGCCTCACAGGATCATTGAAAATAAATTATGTACCTCAGTGGAGTGATGGTACAAAGGGAGGCAGAAATAATATCAAACAACTACTATGTATAGAAATATTCTCAAATAACCTATATGCATCAACAGGACACGATGATACAAAGTGGAACTGGATATATCCTCATTGAACCAGCATAACAAAAAAGAACAAATTAACAGAACATGAAAACCAAAGTCAAGGCCAACAAAACGATTACACAAACATGTTCTTTCTCCAGATTCAAATTTTACAAATATTTGCAGATCTTCACGGTCCTATTTTCTTATTCAATGAACAATGGCTTAGAGCACTAGAACCTGAAAAAATCAATTGCCCTTGACTTCTACTAATAGCCAATGGCAGATCCAACCTTGCTGGCCAACATCTTGAAAAATCCAAGAACCTACATCCGAGGGAGAGGGGGAGGGGGAGATTACAGTCCAAAAGGAAAGTTCTAAGACCCATCTGTGAACCCTGGAATCTGTTTCTAGAAAAAGTTTTGATGTGGTGAGGCTAGTCTTTGATGGGGGAACCTGAAGTCTAACTGTTGCGAAGAGGTACAGCAGTATCATGAATCCTATCAAGAATCTGAAGTAATTGAATAACTCTGTAGCTCACTGCTACTCTATTAGATGACAACAGACTGCTCCCATTATGCAATATGCCCAGGTATCACAAGATTTTGCCTCACTAAATACCCTACTGACAGCACACTGCCTCCATGAGTATGCCCAGCAAGGTGCATTTAGGAATGCAAAACAAGATAGTTTTTACAATAATCATTGTTTTTTGTGCAATTAGTTTTAAGATAAACTTTACCTCCTACATACAGTTACAGTATCAACATGCCAACCAAGTATGGTGGAAAGAAACAAATAGGCGAGGAGGTGTTAATCTAAAAAATCAGTGACGCGGCCCCAGTTTGTTTGTTTTTTTTTTGTTGGCCTAACTGAAACCAAAGTCAGCTGCTTAATTTTATCCAAAATCATCTCCAAGAAATTGAATGACACAAAAATTATTTACAGATCACTTCCTCCAACTATCCAATAACAAAATAAAGTTGTCCCTCTTCTTATCTGGCCCTCAAAAGCCAAGGTTTTTCAGTTTGGGTGATAAAATCAGGAATGACCCTTTGCTAAACTTAGGTGATAAATTGGGATAACATATCTTCTTGCACCAAACAAAAATAGTCTGACCACAAATGCGCTTCCTTGGGCTACTAACCAGGAATGTAAATTGGTAGAACAAAGCTCACAGTTATAGAACATTAGCATTATGGCTTTCAAGCCATCATCATGATCCCCGAATCCGTTTTTACTGGTGCAGTCATTTATTGTCATTTCCTTTGTCCTCCTCGTCCTCCTCTCTCTCTCTCTCTCTCTCTCTCTCATGCTCTGAATTTTTCTTCCTAACTCTTTTCTGGGAACATACTGAGTCAGTTTCCACAACTTCGTGGCATGTCCTCAGGGAAATTCTATTTGATTCATCAAAATTCCTTTTTAAGTTGCATGAAAGGGTTTTTTCTACCTACCAAGGGCTTACCTGAGCTGTTTCCACATTAGCTTATGCTTGCTTTAAACAAGCCGGTTAAGTACCCAAGATATGTTAAATTGTCAGTCTGAAACCAATTTCGTACTTCTACACTGTCTTCTTCGTGTCTGTCGTACATGATCATAATTAATCGTTCCAAAAGCCATGCCATTCGCTTTGCTTCATCTCGTCACGCACTGCTTTAAATTTTGCCCTAATTCCCACACTCACGTCCATTTCAGAGTTTCAGTTGCGGTACGACCTCAAGAGGTTAATAATTGTTTTCACAGAACATGTATAAGCAAGAGAATCACCTGCGTTGAAAATCAAGCTATTTGAAAGTAAAGCTTATACAACATTTCATTCACATATAAACAAAGCAGTTCTAATTTAAGCATCGAAATGGATCATTCGTACATAAACAACTTCATTAAACAAGCAACAACTAGCAAAGAAACAGTGAATTCAGAATTTCCAAAAGTTATTTTACAATAAAGTAACCTGAATCCAATGTTGAGGGCATGGTAAAGGCGTTTATGTAGTGTGATCATGTGGCCGCTGATGGCACGGTTGTTCTCGGCACCATGCTTCGACGAAGAAGATGACGATGATCTCATCCTTCTCTTTCTAGGTTTTTTATCTCAGGGTTTCGAAGGAAGAAGAAGGGAACTCATTTCCAATTATCTGTGTACTTTCGATCGTTTGCGGAGTTGAGTCGGTTGATGTCAGAATTCATTCAATTCGGGTGAGAAGGATCGGTTTAAATTTAGATTTGAGTTTTTTAGTTTTGGGTTAATTGCAAATTGCACTCAAAAGATCGTTCTAATCTCAATTTGTACCCCAAAGATAAAAAATCTCAATTTATACCCTAAAAGATAGAAATTTATCTCAATGTGCACCCCCAAAGATCAAAATCTCAATTTGCACCCTTAAAGATATAATTTGTATCAATGTGCACCCCCAAATATCAAAATCTTAATTTGCACCCTCAAAGATAGAATTTGTATCAATGTGCACCTAATACATTAAAAATATTTTATTTTATTTTTATTTTTAACTTCCAACACTAGAATTATGTCATGTTTACCCTCTAAATTTAATATCACAATTTATATCTATTTATATTTATATTTATATATATATATACCAATATAAATATAGGCAAGCCTTCAACTTTCTCTAAATAATACCTCAAAACTCCTGGAAAAAAAAAAGACAATACCTCAATTATATACTAAATGCCTAATATT